>OX328132.1:80255571-80668071 GCA_946811695.1 Gonocerus acuteangulatus
CAACTTTAGCCATTTCATTTTAATAGCGTATGACTTTTGTTTTTGTTTGTATTGTATTATTTTTAATGTTTGTGTTGACGAATCAAAATTATTGTGATTATTTATTTATTATTTTACGTGTAGGTTTAGTGAGCATTTTAATCTGTTTTATTGTATTCATTTTGTCACAGTTCTGAGGATGGTAGCAGGAGCTACCGAAAGCGCTCAGCGTGGAATATAAACTGTTGTGAAGGAACTGGACGTTTTTCATTTACCTAAAGATCTTCCTTATCTGCCAGCAACCTCAAAGTATTTGATACTGATTTAACGTGGTTTCTTTAATTACAGCGTTATTTTTAATAATTTTGTTTATTTAATATTTGTTTGTACTAAAAATCTTTTTCCTCTATGAGATTCTACAGAATTTTCATGGTGTTCGCTTTTAAGTTTATTGTTTTTCATGCCTTTATTTATTAATTCTGTATCTATTTTAACCTTTTTATAAGCCTCGATTCTTTCTATTGTGGTTTTAGAGTACATTTTTTCTGTCTCGTTTTTTACGTCATTAACACAGTGAGGGTAATATTTACATTTATCAAAATCATTGGGAAGTTTATTTGATCTTTTTATATATTCTATGTGTAATGGTACTAATGACCTTGGTAGTCCGAGCATCTATAATCGAAAAAAAAAGATGTGTTTTTCGTCCGTTTTTTATGTGCTGTTCTATTCAATTTTTACGGAAATTGTTTTCTATGAACAAATTTCTTAATTTATTTCATTCAAACAATTATGGGATGATCTATTTAAAGCTGATAATGTCCTATTACATAAAATGTTTTTTTTTTTAATTGAAAAGTTGACTGGAATAAAGATTCTTGTCGAGTGAAATGTCTTAGGGTTCCCATACACTGTGAGGAATACCTCAAGATCTGGGTGGGCGTTTAGCGATTTTCTTTCCTCCAGCAGTATCAAGTACTTTTATTCATTGAAATTTACGCGAATTATTTGTGACATTCGTGATTTGGTGTTAACAGGCTTCTAGGTAATTTATTAAAAGATTTTCGATGAGCTGAAAATGAAACAACATTGAAGACCCCTTTCTCTGAACTTTAGCCCTTTTTAGTAAAGTTTATATAATCTAGAATTTTGAGAATAGACACTCAAACATGACAGACCAATTTGAATATGTTTTAAATTTTTAACATTCATGAAATCTGTATTATTGAACTTTTGTTGAGCTCGGAGAAGAGAAACTATTTTAATAATATATTTTATTAACAGTTCTAAGCGGTTTTTGACTTTTAGTATATTTAGAGAAGTGCCTCAGAAATGGATGAGGCCACGTTTAGTAGCTCGTTGGCAAACCAGAAGTTGTTTTCGAAAGTACCAATTAGCCTGTTTTTTTTCAAGGTTTTTGTTTGTATTTCTACGACTTTGACTGCTTCTAAACCATTGTTTCCTACCATTCAACGAGTTTCTTAGATTTATTTGGGCTTATAAATTTTTTCAACTGTAGAATAGGTTTATCCATATAACTAACAAAAATAGTGTGAATTTATGTAATTGATTAAAAAATATTCAAAAATTAAAAATAGATTCAAATGATTCTGGCGTAAAATTCGATAAAACGGACCTCCTCAGTCGAAGAAAACACTGCTTGAAGATTTTGAAGTGTTGGTTTCGTCCCATTGAAAGTGAAATATAAATGGTTTCTATTCACTCCAAATCACACAGAGGGTAAATTAGGGTGAGGTCATCGAAGTTTATCCTCATGTAGTTCAGAACGCATCGATGGAGTAAGTTATTTGTTATTTATTTATTTTTGTATGGCCCCCGACAGCTTGGCCATTAGTGTCGTCATCCATGGTACAGCCGGGAATTTTCTCAACGGGTGGTGATATGAGAAAAATCTCTGCTGCATATGGGACTCAAACCCCCATCTCCCACATGATAATCCGAGGCGTTAGCTAGTAGAGCACGGGGAGACTCTCGATGGAGTGTGAAATCAATAAAGAATTGAGTAAGGTCAGGGAATATTATAACAATCACATAGACTGCAACTTATAATAAAACGCTGCTTTTGTTCAACGTAGTTATTTATTTCATGATATGTTTAGCATTATTTGACAAAAAAAAAAAAAAAAAAAAAAGAAAAAAGTAATATATTTGATTCGCGCTTTCATAAACTTATTCAATTAGATAGAGGTTTTTGTCAGATGGCGTACGAAAGACACAGTTAACATTTTGTTCATGGGGGGTCAGGAATATGTTTTTGCAAGGAAGATTATGTAACAAGCTGAGGAGGCGTGTTGAAGGAGAAGGTTACATTCGGGTTACTGGAGCATATGCAGCCTTCTGAAATACGATGTAGACCTCCATCTAGGATAACTGGAGGCGTGAAGGAGACCACGATCCACGTCTTAACATCACGTGGCACCTCCTGACAACGGAACGGGCCCCGTCTGGAGCAGAGTTGCTTTGAACAGTCATGCGCACAGCGGGCATTCATCAGCACATTTGGTACGTACTTGGGCGGTAGGTGTATGATCTCGTACTCAGCCGGACATGGACCTACTGCTCTCGGCTGGTTACGCGGAGGGTTCAGCATCAAGTCTCGCGGGCAGCCAGCTTCCCAGCGATGGTTCAGGAGTTCCAAAACACTAGAATAGCCTGAGGAGTCGTATGCTGCAACTCCTGCCAGACAGGCGACCAGTAAGCTCCATGCCCACATAGCGACTCCCAAGTTCATTCCAATACGCGGCCCATTTCTCTACCTTCGCTTATCTATTGGCGATAAGTGATAAAGAGATATGACATTATTCGATTAAAATTTTAATCCGATTAAATACGTAATTAAAAGGACTGATAAGCAGGAACCGGACCATCTTAGTGCGTTTCCATTATGATTTAAGCTAGTCTTTCAAATGCTTCTACTGCCAAGACCACTCATCAGTTAATTTATCAATAAACCATTCTCGGGCTAACAGATTGAATACATTAAGTCTTAGTCACCTATATGGGTTCTTAAAGCACCGGTCCGAATCTGCCCGAGGAGGGTTGATCTCGTTTAGAAATGGAATCGTTAAAAGCAATCTACTCAACGATACTAAGGTATAGTGAGACGGTGTCTCTAGAACGGGTCTATCTGCTGTTTGACATCCTTTCTACACATTTATGAAGTACTGAGTTATTTTCCTGAGTACGTTGCTATAATAGTTCAACTCACTTAATGCTGGATTCGATTCAGTTTCTCAGCGGCTGGTAATTGAAGAATTCGTTACTCTATCCAAGATATCTTTAAAAAAGAAGTTTATGGTGATTGGCTCCATCCATAATGCCAAATTGTTTTCTTAAAAAAAATAAAACTCACAAATCATGTAAGTAGAAAGGTCCTTGAATTTTCTTTAGAAAGAAGACATTTTTAATTTCTATAGGAACATCTCTCACTCTCTCTCTCGCTCTCTCTCTCTCTCTCTCTCTCTCTCTCTCTCTCTCTCTCTCTCTCTCTCTCTCTATATATATATATATATATATATATATATATATATATATATATAAGAATAAATATATACATGCATATATATACAAGCCATAGATATATGCTTGTGTTATCGCGATACAGTCCACAGTATTTGTTCTTTAGGAACGTATGAAATATGAAAAGAAAGGATGGATTTCATGAGCAAAACCGAACAAGCCCGAGTTTATAAGTCTCATGTTTATGTCATGTATTAGCTTATTATTATATATCTTCTGGAATTGCTACCTACCTTTTATTTGTCGGCGAGTGCAACCGAACTGTATTTAACCCTCCAAAATTTAAATGAATAAATAATAATAATCCTTTAAATTAATCCCAACGTATTATTCTGACTGCTTAATTAAATTAACGTCTCATTATTCAGCGTATAATTAGTCAGAATATATTTATAACATATAAAAGAAAATTCTGTAAAAAGATTAATATTTATTCCTAAAATATACACATGAATAAAGATATGTATTTCCAAGAGAAGAAATGAGATTGTATTGAAAGAGTTTTCGCACAAATCCTCACTACGCCTATCCCACAGGATCTGCGTAAGGGAAGCTAAGTGGGAGTAACAGGCAGGCAACAATGGGCATAGTTTAGAGTTTACGGTAGAAAACGGTTAAAGCTGTCGCCTTGAAAATGGTTCCATTCGTTTTCCTAGCCCAAGAAGCCTATAAAACGAGTACTTACAAGCTTATGAACTCAAAAACGTAAGCGTTACGATTTTTTTTGCGCGAATTTCGCCCCAAACGCTATCTTCCAGTGGACGGATTCTGCTGGTTAACGAACTTGACCTTTCAAATTAGACGAAAGATTTTTGTACCAAATTTCATCAAAATTGGACCATTATTCGCTGAGATATGCCGCGAATAGACAAATATATATATATATATATATATATATAAATTATATATATATATATATATATATATATATATATATATATATATATATATATATATATATATATATTTATGTGTGTGTGTGTGTGTGTTTGTGTAAACATTTGAACCACCATCATTTTCGGTCTCTAGGGGTTCTGAAACGCAAAAGTTTCTAGTCGGCACTTCTGGATTGCGTCATGAGATCAACCTTATAAGCGGGGTTCCTCCCTATGGGGGAGGGAGGAACCGCGCTAACAACAAGCAATAAAACACCGAGGAAGACCCTTTAAAGCAAAGAAACCAACACTTTCGAGGTTTTAAGTACTTATTTCTCCGCTGGAGTGGAGCGAGGAATTTTCTCAACGAGTCGTGAGATGAGAAATTCCTGCCGCCGCACACTGGGGCAAAATCGAAAATTGGGCAACTATGGACCTACAAGAATCTGTTGAGAGATGTTTCTAATTGATTATAATTAGGCAACAATAAACATTTTAGCGCGGTTCCTCCCTCCCCCATAGGGAGGAACCCCGCTTATAAGGTTGATGCAATGAAACAATCCGGAAGTGCCGACTAGAAAATTTTGCGTTTCAGAACCCCTAGAGACCGAAAATGATGGTGGTTCAAATTTGTATATATATATATATATATATGTATATATTTATATATATATATATATATATATATATATATATATATATATATATTTGTCTGTTCGCTCTCTAGCTCGAAGACGAATGGTCCGATTTTGATGAAATTTGGTACAAAAATCCGTCGTCCAATTTGAAAGGTCAAGTTCGTTAACCAGCGAAATCCGCCTACCGGAAGATGGCGTTTGGGGCGAAATTCGCGCAAAAAAAATCGTAACGCTTACGTTTTTGAGTTCATAAGCTTCTAAGTACTCGTTTTATATGATTCCTGGGCTAGGAAAACGAATGAAACCATTTTCAAGGCGATAGCTTTAACCGTTTTTGAGAAAATTGGAAAAATATTTTTTGAATACCGTTTTTGGTTTGGGTACTTAGAATCATGGGATTCAGTTGAAACTTTATCTGCATGTTCTACTTTCATTAAAACTAATATGTTGAAAGTTTTGTTACGTTTGGAGTTAAGGAAGGGTTAGAATAAAATATTTTATGAACAGACATGAAAAGTTTTGGGAAGTTCGTATACTTTCATTAATATCTCGAACACGGTTGGGAAATCGTGGTAAGTGGATAGAAACTATTTGAAAGCTTACTAAATTCTCTACAAAAAAGATTCTAAAACTATTTTTGATTAGGTTATGTCAATCGGAGAAATAAGTGCTTAAAACTTCAAATACGTCTGTTTTGTTCTTATGAACGGGTTTTTGTCGTTCTTGTTGTAATTTTTGTCTCTTTCCCTTCGTTTTTTATTGCTTTTTAGTTTTGTAATTTCTTATGTTGCGAAAATTTTGTGTGTAAAACAGGATATGAAAAATGAGGCCAATTTTCTGTTGCTAGAAATAATATAAATTTTGGGAACTTTCTTTAATATCTCGAAAACTGTTGAGAATTTTGGTAAACGGAAGAATACCATTAGAAAGCTTATTAAATGCTCTACATAAAAGGTTCTAATGAAAGTTTTGATTAGGCGATGTCAATCGGAGAAATAAGAGCTTAAAGCTTTAAAGTAATTGATTTCGCTTATTCAAAGTGTTCTTTTCGCCTGTATTTTATTCCTTGTTATTTTTTAATTGCTTATAGTTGGATAATGTATTCGAAAATAAAACAGGTTAAGTAAAATAACAAAAACAATTTATTGTTAGAAATATAGATTTCCAAGATTCCAAGACCTTGCAACTAGCGGGACGGTTTCTTGTGTTGCCGACCCTTCCAGGTCAGATTGTAAATCCTACCTTTCAAGACTGGTGGAACCAAAATATAACTGTCAGGGTTCGGTCACTGCTACTTAATAAAACTACATTTTATCGTAAAAATGGTTTTATTGTGCCGACGTTTCGGCTTGAACTTCAAGCCTTCATCAGGGCTGTAAATACAAGTAGGACATATTTAACACTAATATATGCACATATCTATGTAAATATATATATATATATATATATATATATATATATACATATATACTATATATATATTTATATATATGCATATACACATACACATATACACGCACACATATGTACATATATATGCCCACATACCTACACATATGGGGTATGTATTATTAAGTAGCAGTGACCTAACCCGGACAATCCCTACCTTGCATCATCAACGGTCAACGATCTCCTCTCAACAAAATAATAACTGCTTCTATTTTAATCTTTCGAAATTAGACTAGGGATAAGAACGGAACCGCGCTAAGATGAGGCAGTTCCTGCGAGTCGGACTTTTTTGTTTGAAAACAAGAATGATGGAATTTCCGCTTTATGCAGGTGCAAGTGGTCCAACACTCTTCTTCCTTTCAAGAAGGCAGTATTGTGAGTGGATGGGAGTATAATAGCAAGGCAATTGATGAAAAAATTCAATTTCTAATAGCTAAAATTATCGATAGCTTTAAATAAATTAGCCAAAAAGATTTACCATCTGACAAAAGAAAGGGGCACTCCCTGATAAGAGTTTATCCCGTAAAAATTAAGATAAGTTTTAAAATTGTATTATTCGTAGTTAATAATAAATGGACGTTAAAATTTAAATAAAAAAAATTGTATTATAATTTTGCTAATTAACAAGAAATTGTTTATTTTAAAATAAGTCAAAATCATACAAACATTTTGTCTATTTCATAAGAAATTGTTTATGTTAAGATAAGTTTTAATGTTGTATATTAGAAAAAAAAAATCAATAACAACATGATTGTAAAGTAACTCATACGCACAAGATGCCCAATGGCATGGGTTGTGCAGAAAAAAATAAATAAACTCCCTCACCATAAAGATACTTTGGTGAGGAAACAATAAAAAAAAAAAAAAGCATCCAGCAAACAACTTGCTTATGCTGCACATTCGTATCGAAGGTCAAAATAGTGCTGCATTTTTCGCCAGGAACATAGATTTGGGATCTCCGTCTAAAGCCGACTGTTATCGAAAGGCGAAGTTATTTTCTCCTATCACCATGTCCCATGAACAGGAAAAGAAGAAATGTTATCCTGAATCTTTTGTTACTGTAATCGAATCTTTTGCTCAGGAGGAAGCTCAGCGAGAAGTTACATTGGATGCTACCTCTTTGAGGAAGTTCGAAATTTCTTTTTATTTCATGGTATTCTAAAACGCTAATTCATTATATTAAGCCTTTTAATACGTCAATGTCTTTAGAAAACTGTAAAATCATCCAGCTACCTCGATAAACGATTCGTCCATTCTTTACAGGAGATCCGTAAAATTTTATTCGTGTTTAGCAGCTCAAAAAACATAGCATGGGCGTATATAGAAAATAATTTCGGAGGGGGCTGGGAAAGTTTCAGGGGGGCTGAGACCATTTCCGGTGTATGGAATACTAACAATTTAGATCTTGGAAGAATTTTAGCCAACTAAAACGCTATTACACCCAAAAAAGAATATGTTTTATGAACTAAATGATCTTATTTAATTTATTTTTAAGGATTTTATGACATTTTTATCGATCAAATCAAAATTTCGAGGGAGGGGGGGGGGGGCTGCAGCCCCCTCAGCCCCCCCTTATATACGCCCATGAAACATAGCAGTAGATTGTTTCAGAATTTTGGCTAGCATTTTTCGATTTTACACCAGTGTGCGCCGGTGGGACTCGAAACCACCATCTCCCTCATGAGAAACTAAGGGATTAGCTACTTGACCACGTGGAGTCCCCTAAAAATGTTTTTGTGGAACATTTAGTAAGCTTACGGTTACGTATAAAACCATAAAAATGGTTTCATTCCTTTCCCTACATTAGAAAATTTGTAGAAAGTGTACCAACATTACAACAACTGTCGAAACCTATAAACGTAACAACGTACAATTTTTTTCGAATAGATTTCTCCCAAAAACCATGTTATGGTGGACATCATTTTCGTGAACTATTGGTTCTGAAATGACATTTTCTTGGGTTTCTAACGCAGGAAAACGAATGAAATTATTTTCATTTTTTCACCGCACGTTTGCGATATGCGTCATCAGGTTGGCGTCGTAGGTTTCTTCCATGAAGAAATGGAGGAAACGCGCTGAAACCGAGTATTTCGCTATCTATTTTAATAGGTCGAGATCACAGTTTTACCATTTATGTCAAAATGCCACAGAATGATTGATATCTTCCTAATTTCCTTCTAAACAGGAAATAAGTTCCTTAATTAATATTGCCCTTATCATCTTCGTGTTTGTGCACTTTGTTTGCTGGGATGCACTTACTAACCCTTTGATAAGACTTAATCAATTGTCACTTTCATTTGTACAATATCGACATATACATGATGCAATTTTAAATTAATTAACATAATTATAGTTCATATATGGAATAGATGATTTCCATTTTTTATTCATATTATTCTCCATCTCTTTCATAATAAGCATAGTTACATAAAAGCTTATCCCTGTTTTGATTAAAAACTTTATTAATGCTCTTAGTAAGCAGAAGTGAAAGTAGCTAAAAGTGGCTAACCATTATATGTTTTATAACTAAAGGGTTGCCTTACACATTCAAAATATGTTAAGTGTAGCTCTTGGAGAGCCTTACTTTTGAAAATCTCTTTGTATAACTCCAAGGGGGCCTTACCATACATAATCTCGAAGTATAACTTATAAAGGAGCCTTGTTTTTTTGTTTTTTTTTTTGTTTTTTTTTTTACGGCGCATCTACATCTAGGTTATTAGCGCCGACGTCCAGGGTGCTGCGAGGAATTTTCCCAGCGAGCCCTGAGATGAGAAAATTCCTGCCGGAGGTGGGAATCGAACCCACCATCTCCCGCTTATGAATCCAGCGCGATAGCCACTAGACCACGGGAGACCCCAAGGAGCCTTGTTGTTCAAAATCTTGTAGTTTTACATTAGAGGAAACTTACCATTCAATATGTTATAGGGTAACTCTTGAGAAACCTTGCCATTAAAAATCGTTTAGCGTGACTTTAGTGGTACTTTACTATTCATCATCTTGTACAGTTAATTTAGTCAGGAGTGAATATAGGAAATAAGTTGGGGGGGGGGGGGGGGGGACTGTTACCACCGCGGGGTATGGAATACCATATCTTGGGAGGGAGGTTCGGAAAAAAGTTTAATATTTCAGTGTAAAGTGGTGGGGTTTCAGGTCCTGTGTCACCTAGTACACCAGAGTAAAAGCTGAAATTTTTCATTTTTATAGGTTTTTTTTTTCTACACAATTTTACCAAAACGGCAGAATAAACTTATGAAATGTTGTTTGAACAACTTGTATTGCACTGAATAGTTTTATATATTATTATATAGACGCACACACTAACAGGGCTTCTGTTCAAATAACTTCACGGTCTCCTTAACCCCCCTCCATTAACTTGGTAATTACAGGCCCCTGTCCATATAACCTCACAGCAGAGTTGGGCATCAATCAATTAATTTTTCAATCGTATGACCAAACAATTAACTTTTTAATCGTGATTGAATCAATCGCGATTAAATCAATTGCGATTGATTTAATCGCGATTTATTTGTTAATCGCCAAATACAATTAATTTAATCGCGATTAATTCCTTTAATTGCCATTTGCGATTAATTTCATCGCGATTAAACATTTTAATTGCAATTGATTTAATTGCAAATGTGCAATTGATTTAATTGCAAATGTGCAATTGATTTAATTGCGATTGATTAATTGCAATTGATTTAATTGCGATTGATTTAATTGCAATTAAATTCATTTTGTTTTTTTGTAAAACAGTATTTTGATAAAAATTACCGCGGAAATTCAACAAAAATACCACTCCAAAGTTCACTTCCGGCCCACAATTGATCCTCCTCCGGTCCTATTTTAGTCGACCCCGGCTACTTTCGGTCAACCATTTCCAGTACATCCCAAACTACGTATGATCTACTCTGGTCCACTTCCGGTCGGCTCTGGGCAACATCCAATGTCATTCCTGTCCACTCCTGGTCCACTTCCGTTTTACTCTAGTTAAAATTTTCTCACAACTGGGTTACCCAGGCCCACTTCCAGTCAGTTCAGATCCACCAGTGTTCACTTCCGGGTCTCTAAGGGCTCGCTTCCGGCACTTACTGTGTGCAGATTTTAGTGCTATTTTTTACCTTTTTTTTTACGTATATCCGGAAATTAAAACGTTAACTGCGGTGCATGTCCCCGGGGCTTGCACCGCGTATAACTTGAGGTAAAACTGCAGTTAAGTGTCTTCATAACCGATTTCTTTCAAATTTGGTACAATAACGTATTTTGATGCACTAAATTCGAATCCGTTAAAAAAAAAGTTCGCATACTTAAAGTTAGGTAAAACTGCAGTTAAGTGTACTCATAACCGATTTCTTTCAAATTTTGTACAATAACGTATTTTGATGCACTAAATTCGAATCCGTTAAAAAAAAAGTTCGCATACTTAACTGCAGTTTTACCTAACTTTAAGTATGCGAACTTTTTTTTTAAAGGATTCGTATTTAGTGCATCAAAATACGTTTTTGTACAAAATTTGAAAGAAATCGGTTAGGAGGACGCTAAACTGCAGCTTTACCTAACTTTAAGTATGGCTAAACAGCAGCCGCACTTGACATTTTAATTGCAGAATAAATTGTTAATTGCGAACTGCGCAATTACAATTGATTAATCGTTAATTGCGAAATCCGCGATTAACAATTGATTAATCGTAATTGTGGATTCACACAGTAACGATTGATTAATTGTAATCACGAAATCCACTATTACGATTAATATTTAATTGTTAATCGCGAACTCCGCGATTAACAATTGATTAATCGTAATTGCGAGTTGATGCGATTGAATTTTTAATTGTCAATCGTCAATCGCCTCTGCGATTAACGTTTGCCCAACTCTGCCTCACAGGCCCCTTAACCCACCCCTTCATTACCATTATTAAAAAAAATTCCGACTCGCAGGAACTGCGTCATCTTAGCGCGGTTACGTACATCTCGAAATGGAATAGATTAGCATAATAAATCACAGGAAACTGACAGTAGCCAACTTACACAGAAGCGGATAATTCTTAATCTGTATAAGTCAATACAATTATGTACTGAAAACGTACTTACTCTTTGACTACTGCTGAGAAGGCTCTTCTAAAGAACTAAAAATTCGTTGTC
Organism: Gonocerus acuteangulatus; assembly: GCA_946811695.1. NCBI lineage: Eukaryota > Metazoa > Arthropoda > Insecta > Hemiptera > Coreidae > Gonocerus > Gonocerus acuteangulatus. The sequence continues at coordinate 80,267,194 of OX328132.1, forward strand.
ATTTTAAGTATCTTGTTTTACTAGCAAATTCGTCTTACTGTTTTTTTATTTTTTTTTTACGGCGTCTTACTGTTATTATCAACTGTAAATATGTGCTTCATGGCGAATAAAATTCCATTGTGTAGTGGTTTAAATCTTTCTATAAATAATAAATAACGATAACTTCAGTTAGAGGCTATGAGGAAGGTTATATAGACAGCAGAATTCAAAACAAACTACGTCATCATGATTAGCCACAGCCATCTTGTTTACCACAGCCACTCCAAACTTATTATTACCAATACCTTTCACCGTTTCTTAGCTTATTTTACTAAGATACTAATTTTACTGATAAATGAAATTTAAAACAAGAAAAAACAATTAAAAAGTGAGATAAACAAAGAGAAAACCCCTTTCAAAACAACAAAACAAACATTTTTTAAGTTTTAAGCGCTTATATCTCTGATTGACGTTGCCCCATCGAATATTGCTTCAGAACCTTTTTTGTAGAGAATTTAGTAAGCATTCGAATGGTTACCTTCCACTTAGCACGATTTCCCAACCGTTATCGAGATATTTACGAAAAATGTATGAAGACCCGAAAACTTTTAATGTCTATTAATAAAATATTTTTTTTCGCATACATCCTTAACTCCAAATATAATCAAAATTTAAACATCTTAGTTTGGATTAATTTCCAAGTTGTAGAAAATATTTCAATTGAATCCCGCGATTCTAAGTACTCACAAAAAAAATATAATGACTTACAAAAACATTGATTCCACTTTTCTCAGGAACGGTTACAGATATCGTCTTATAAATGGTTTCATTCGTTCTCTTATGTTAAGAAACCTATAAAACAAGTACCTGCAAGCATATAAACACAAAAACGTATGCGTTAAGATTTTTTGTTGCGCGAATTTCGCCCCAAAAACTATCTTCTAGTAAGCGGACTCTGCTGGTTAACGAACTTGACCTTTCAAATAAGACGACAGATTTTTGTACCAAATTTTGGACCATTTTTGAGCTTGCTAGAGCGCGAACAGACAAACATATATATAAATATATACATATATATATATATACATATATATATATATATATATATATATATATATATATATATATATATATAAATTTGGGCCACCTATATTTTCGTGATTTATAGGGTCTGAAACGTTAAAGTTTCTAGTCGGCATTTCCGGATTGCGTCATGAGGTCAACCTCATAAGCGGGTTCTCCCTATGGAGATAGGGAGTAACCGCGCTAAAACTATAAATTGAATTATTTAAAACTGAGATTTCTCTGAAAATAAAATTAAGAAATTGAACGGAGTGGAAAATGGTAGGTATATAACTTTGTTATTTCAAATTATAATGCCAGTCAAAAAATGACGCCGGGCCCCCAGAGAACACGGGCCTCTGACCAATTGTCCAACGTGCCCCCCCCCCTCTGGGGCGGAGGCTTTGCACACAAAGCACTTTTCATCTCACTCGCAGCCATCCATATTATCGAATTTCCGTTCAAAGCTAACAAACAAAACCTTAAAATTGTTAGCCAGCTAAAACGCTGTTACGCCAACAAAAAAAAAAAAACATTACTTTTTCTGAAATAACTGATCTTATTAAATTTATTTTTGATGTTTTATGATACATTTTAGCGCGGTTCCTCCCTCCCCCATAGGGAGGAAACCCGCTTATAAGGTTGATACAATGAAACAATCCGGAAGTGCCGACAAGAAAATTTCGCGTTTCAGAACCCCTAGAGACCGAAAATAACGGTGGTTCAAATTTGTACATATATATATATATATATATATATATATATATATATATATATATATATGTATATATTTATTTATATATATATATATATATATATATATATATATATATATATACATATATTTGTCTGTTCGCTCATTTCTGGCTTCCCTGATGGTCCGATTTTGATGAAATTTGGTACAAAAATCTGTCGTCCAATTTGAAAGGTCAAGTTCGTTAACCAGCAAAATCGGCCCACTGGAAGATGGCGTTTGGGGCGAAATTCGCGCAAAAAAAATCGTAACGCTTACGTTTTTGAGTTCATAAGCTTGTAAGTACTCTTTTTATAGGCTTCTTGGGCTAGGAAAACGAATGGAACCATTTTCAAGGTGATAGCTTTAACCGTTTTCGAGAAAACTGAAAAAATAATTTTTGAATGCCGTTTTTGGTTTGGGTACTTAGAATCATGGGATTCAGTTGAAACATTTACTGCATGTTCTACTTTCATTGAAACTAATATGTTGAAATTTTGGTTGCGTTTGGAGTTAAGGAAGGGTTAGAATAAAATATTTTATTAACAGACATAAAAAAGTTTTGGTAACTTTGTATACTTTCCTTAATATATCGATAAAGGTTGAGAATTTGGGAAACGGTAGAATACCATTAGAAAGCTTATTAAATGCTCTACAAAAAAGGTTCTAATAAAAGTTTTGATTAGGCGATGTCAATTGGAGAAATAAGTGCTTAAAACTTTAAAGTAATTGATTTCGCTTATTCGAACTGTTCTTTTTGTCTTTGATTTTGATACTTAAAATTATGGGATTCAGTTGAAACATTTTCTGCATGTTTGAATTTCATCAACACTAATATGTTAAAATTTTGGTTACGTTTGGAGCTAAGGAAGGATTAGAATAAAATATTTTATTAACAGACATGAAATGTTTTTTGGGAACTTCGTATACATTCCCTAATATCTCGAAGACGGTTAGGAATATTTGTAAACGGAGGGTTACCATGCGAAAGCTTACTAAATTTTCTACTAAAAAGATTCTGAAACAATTTTTGATTAGGCTATGTCAATCGGAGAAATAAGTGCTTAAACTTTGAAGTAATTGATTTCGTTTATTCGAACGGTTCTTTTTGTTTGTTTTTATTCCTTGTTATTTTTTAATTGCTTAAAGTTGGATAATGTATTTGACAATAAAACAGATTAATTAAAATAAGAAAAACAATTCGTTGTTAAAAATATATCAGGCTGTACCATATGAAATGTCAGTTTTGGATTGGCCGATTTCCTTCAAATGTCTTGAAACTTTCGAGGCTCCTACTCCGAGTTCTTTGGCATATTCCCTAGTGTTTTTAATTGCTTATAGTAGTCAAATGTATTTGTCAATAAAACAGGATACGTATAATTAGAATCAATATTTTCTTTGTTAGAATTTGAAGATGCCGTATGAATATCTAGATTACAGTACTGGTGTTGATTTCGTTCTTTAGAATTATTCTTGGTATTCCCTATTTTCATCTGTTACCCATAGTTTTTTATTGTTAGTAGGTTTTTCTTATTGATTATAGAATATAAATCTATTTGGCTATAAAACAGGATACGTAAAATTAGTGACAATATTTCGGAGATTTACATAGTTAAGAACCGACGACGGAGGATTACTTCTTGCTATGATTTAGTCTACATATGTATATTAAGTCCTAAATCCAAAAAATAAACTTCACAACGGTTAGATACTATGAGCGAATATGGCGGTTCAATGCCCGTAGAAACAAGGGGGCCGCAGGAAATTTACCTGCTAAGAGTTAATCCTCAAGAGCTGTAAATATACCCCAGGTATCTGCCGACACAAATACAAAGCCTAGGCGGAGAGCACCCCAAAAACACAGATCCAAACATAGGTTATATACTAAATATTCATAAAGACTACTTAGTTGTAAACCGATTCATCAATTAGCAATCAATAGTTTTCAACAAAGGTTATATACTAAATATTGACAAAAAGTATTTAATTAGAAAAAAAAAACAATATTCCACAAGACTTGTTTTTGGTCCATTTGTGTCTACTATCACTTTTATTCGAGATGTTCGAGAGGATTTTGACAATTTTCACGAGATATATAAAAAAAAATAAGTTTATTTCTTTTCTAAGCTTATCAAATGGCACTAGGGACATGAACGGAACCGCGCTAAGATGCTGCAGTTCCTGCGAGTCGGACTTTTTTTTTATATATCTCGTGAAAATTGTCAAAATCCTCTCGAACATCTCGAATAAAAGTGATATTAAGGCGTCAGGGACACCGACAGTAGCTAACTTTTACGCAGAAGCGGAAATTACAGAATCTGGCTCTCATTCTAAAGCAAAGCTCTATAAATCAATACAAAATATGCCCAATAAAGCCTTTCTAGAGGAATCATATAAAACGAGTACTTAGAAGCTTATGAACTCAAAAACGTAAGCGTTACGATTTTTTTGCGCGAATTTCGCCCCAAACGCCATCTTCCAGTAGGCGGATTTTGCTGGTTAACGAATTTGCCCTTTCAAATTGGACGACGGATTTTTGTACCAAATTTCATCACAATCGGACCATTAGGGAAGCCAGAAATGAGCGAACAGACAAATATATATACAAGTTTGAACCACCGATATTTTCGGTCTCTAGGGGTTCTGAAACGCGAAATTTTCTAGTCGGCACTTTCGGATTGTTTCATTGTATCAACCTTATAAGCGGGGTTCCTCCCTATGGGGGAGGGAGGAACCGCGCTAAAAAAACAGGTTAGAATAACTAACTAAATAAAAATTAAAATGATTGTTCTAATAAATGTTTGTTTTTGTAACTAATACATTTTTTACCTTAATTTAAAATATTTATTTAATCAATAGAGAAGTAAATTAAATCTAGGCGCACGGTAGTGCGCCAGGCCAAGTTCCGGCCTAAGCATACTGTGTATATTACAGGCGGTCTTAGAGCCGATTTTTACCCTCTCATAACTTTCAACCAGGTAAAGATAAAGTTATGAAATTTTACACAGGTATTATACTACTAGATGTGAGTAAAACTGGAAATTTTCATAATTCTACATCGAATAGATTCTGAGATATAAGCGATCGAAAATCGGGATTTATAGGACTCACTCACTCACTCATCAAAATTATTAGGCACTTCCCATGATGCTAGAGACTTGAAATTTTGTATGAAGATAGATATGAAAACGTTATTAAAGGAAAAAATCGAAAAAACGCGAATAGTTGTGTTTGACTCCGCTTCCGGGGCGGGGGCGTGCGTGTTTTGTACTTCCTTCGGAAACCCTTCATTCCGTCCGAAACCCATGATGTGGGGTATTAAATGAATTGTCTCGGTATGAAGAACCTATATTTGATGTTTTAAGAAACAATTAGACGCATATAGGCTCGGTAAAAATCTTATACCAGTTGTCTGTCTGTATGTTTGTTCCTCTAACAAATCCGTACCGTTTGACCGATTTTACCAAACCTGGGACACAGATGGGTCTTGATACAGGGAGAATCATAGGCTAGGTTAAATTGTCTATCAGCTGTCTGTCTGTCTGTTTGTTCCTTATACAAATACACACCGTTTGACCGATTTTGACAAAATTTGACACACATGTCGGTCTTTATCCGGGTAGTGTCATAGGCTAGTCAAAATCGTCTATCAGCTGTCTGTCCGCATATTTGTTCCTTACACAAATTCACGCAATTTGACCGATTTTGACCAAACTTTGCACACAGGTAGGCCTTGGTCCGGGGAATGCCCTAGGCTAGGTAAAAAATGTCATTCAGCTGTCTGTCTGTATGTTTGTTCCTTATACAAATTCACACCGTTTGGCCTATTTTGACCAAACTTGGCACGCAGGTAGATCTTGATACGGGAGTGTCATATTACCTATGACGTTTTCTACATTTTGTTCCATCGAAATGCCATCATTCCTTCTGAAAACACATCATGTGGGGTATCAAATGAATCCGCTTAGTAAGGAGAACCTATATATGATGTTTTAAAAAACATTTCGACGCATCTTAACAAAAACTGCATAATATACTTCAAAGCAGATACTATGTTTTTCAAAGTCGAGCCATCGAAATTACAAAGTTTAGGATCACAAACCCAAAATGTATCGTCTTTGTTCTTATATTTTTCTTGAAGGCCTTCTGCACTTTCCCTATTGTGATCTTTATCCTCGGGATAAGGTTCCTGTGCTTTACAGTGTAATAGTTTAGTTAAGAGAGCAATCAATTTGTCCTCTAGAGTAATGTCATCTGGAAGAGCTTCTAACTTTTCTAGTCTAGTGATGTATGTAGATGTATGTAGGTTGATTATTGGTATCAAATATCAAGCAGTAAGGAGAACCTTATGCAGAATCCAAAGACCCTGGTTTTATATGAAGTTCAAAAGCCAGTAGGTATGCGGCAACTAAATTCTATTTAATACTTAGAAAAAAGTAATGAGATCCCCAAAAAAAACATAAATGTGAAATAGAGGCCAAGTTCCTGCTCCCACAAAGAAACACTCCCTTCCTCAAAAATATCCCCTCCTAAAACCCCCCAAAAACGCCTTACCATTCTAAACTCCAAAAAAGTAGTATGAGTTGGTGTATTAATTCAACCAAAAATATTTGCCAATACAAGAGATGATACAAGAAAGAAATGTCCAAGTTCACTACTTAGAAGACTTCATAGTTACTTACTAAGAACAGTAGAGACACTTCAACTGACCTTTAATAACAACAATAATAAATACTTATTTCCAGTTACTAAAATATCAATTTCCCTCAGCCAGGTATATTCTTAAACTTGGCAATGTTTTTTTTTTGTGCCTTACACAAACGAGGCTACTCGTTACAAACCAAAATCTCTCATTGTACAGTGTTATCAAGGGTGTCGTCAGTGATGTAAAATACCCGGGTATTTATTCTTCAGGGTAAATACCCAGGGGTATAATACCCCCTTCACTCTCTCTCTGTCCCTCTCCCCCCTCCCCCCTCCCTCTCCCTCTCCATCCCCCTCTCCCCCTCTCCCCCCACCCCTCTCTCCCTCTCTCCCTCCCTCCCTCCCTCCCCCTTTCTCTCTCTCTCTCTCCCTCCCTCTCTCACTCTCTCTCTCTCTCCCTCCCTCTCTCTTTCTCCCTCCCTTTCTCTCTCTCTCTCTCTCTCTCTCTCTCTCTCTCATCTCTCTCTCTCTTCTCTCTCTCTCTCTCTCTCTCTCTCTCTCTCTCTTCTCTCTCTCTCTCTCTCTCTCTCCCTCTCTCCTCTCTCTCTCTCTCTATATATATATGAACGGCTACGGCTCTGTTCTCCCCGACTCAGTGGAACAGCTAAGGCCAAGTACCTAGTCGTTATCACTCTGGTTCAAGGAAGCACCCTTACCGGGACACAGTACTTACCTGATTACCTTCTCCCGACACATCCTTCCTATCCTACCCATAGTAGCGACAACAATTCGCTACAAGTCTACTAGCATTAATTAATTTTGGCTGTAACCCCCCTCCTTTACACCTTCAGTATATCCATTTGTAAGCCAACAAATAACTTTCCAACATTTAGTACCAAAAACAATATTCTCTTATTATTCATTAACAATAACTGTAATTAGTGCCTTATTTTTTATTAATCATACGTTAGCTTTTATGTTATTGTAATATAAGGTTGTCAAATGTGTGTGAAGTGTTCAAATGATCACAGCTTCCATATATAAGTATTTTTTTTTATTTAAATAGTCTCGTGCCGCTATAAGGATTAAATAAGATTCTCAAGGAAAAACATACACAGCTTTCGTTTATTTATATATAACTTATATTAAACTGTTCGTATAAAAAGGTAACATTGGATTAAATATAACAGAAATAAGTATATAAAGGAATATTTCAGTGATGACCGCTTGTATATCCGTATTTCTTTCCTTCCTTATGACCACCTTTCTTGCCGTAGTTCTCCTTGTGGGCGTGGTGCTCCTCGTGACCATGCTGTCCTTTGAAGCCCTTGTGTTCGTCCACATAATGGCCCTTGTCGTGATGACCTTTCTTCCCGTGATGGTCGTCGTGGTAAGCCGATTTGTGATGTCCTCCCTTCTTGTGATGCCCTTCCTTCTTGCCGTGAGCTCCATGGAAGTCTCCGTGCTTGCTGTGGTGGCCTCCCTTGTGGTAGTCATCGTAGAATTTGTGCTCCTTGTGGAATTCGTCCTTGTGGAATTTGTTGTGATATCCCTTGGTCTTATGTCCCTTCTTGTGGCCACCTTTCTTTCCGAACTTGGCCGCTTTGTGTCCCTTTTCTCCTTTGTGGTGGGCGCCGTACTCGTCTCCTTCGTCGTGGTACTTCTTCTTGTGGCCCATGTGGTCGGCGTAGTGGTGACTATGTTCATCTTTGCCGTGCTTACCGTGGTCTCCCTTGTCGAAGTGGTGCTTGCTGACGTAGCCCTTGTCCCCCTTATGTCCTCCACCGGCGTAGTGCTCACCATGATGCTCTTCGCCGCCTCCCTTCTCATAGTGGTGATCGTGGTGGCCAGTGGCTGCATCTGAGAGATCGACTAATACTGCAACAAACAAATAAAAACAAGTTATAACTACGTTGGAATTAGGATTTTAGACTAAGGACTATATTCGTAACTTTCATTTATTTTAGAATGATAAAATCAGTAAATAGTAATATTTATAATATCAGAATTTGATATATAAAAATTTAATTAAAAATCATTTCATGTATGTATGAGAATGAATTAGAGTTATCTGCTGTAGGCTCACACATTTAAAGTCCATTCGTAGCCTGGAGTGGTTGTCTGAAGTCGAAGCAACGGTATGAACAGCAGGGGCGCTGTTTCATACCTCTATTCCACTGCCTTTCTATGATAAGTAGAAGTCAATGATTTATTTATTATTTACATAAACTAAGAAACTTAAAATTCTTTATATTTTATATTATATATTTTAGATGTTACGTTTCATATAGTTAAATCTGTCGTCCTTACTCCACACTTAAGGGTTTGGTGCAATTAGCGTATCCATGGACAAATATAAGTGGGGGGGGCTGAGAGGGCGCCCCCCCCCGACATTCTTATTTCACCGGTAAAAATGTGTCAAAAAACCCTTAAAAACAAATTAAATAAGATCACTTAGTTCATAAAAAATATTTTATTTTGGGTGCAATAGCGTTTTAGTTGGTTAAATCTATTCCAAGTTCTAAATTGTTAGTAATCCATACTCCGGAAATGGTCTCAGCCCCCCGAAATTATTTTCTATATACGCCTAAACCAAAATATCGATTGACATAACTATCGAAAATTGATACATGCCATTTGATGACATTGATTCTATAAGATCAGTCGTCTGAAGTTGAGAAAGCAGAAAAAGGCTAACTTCATGGAGCGGGGGTTATCTGTATGGCATACAAATAAAACAGCTATCTCTAATAAAGCCTAGTTTAAGGTGCTTTAAATGTAAAAATATGTATTTATTTTTTAAGGTTATAAAAAATTGATCCGGTGGCAAGTTCTCCATAAATATTCTAAATATTACAAATCTTTGACCTCAAGCCTAAGAAGGATTATTGGTGAGTGCATGTGGTTAAAATTACGAATTACTTGCACCTTAAATAAGCAAGATATCATTAATCAATGAACCTATTGCATTTAAAATGGTCTTATTAATTTAACTTACCTAAATTTAATCACCTATTGTTCGAATACAGACGACCAGAAACAGAACATATCCGTTCAAGCCGAAAAAAAAATATTATTTTCAAGAACATTCTATTTTAAAAACGTTACTTCAAAATAGCCCATGTAAATTTGTGTGATTGATAGATGATAGTACTTAAAATAATGCTAATTGTACTTTTGGCGGCTCAGTTGTGAAGTAGGCATGGAATGCATAAATAATGATATTCAAATATTTCGAATCTAAATTAAACAAAACTTACGTGCTTTGCTAAAATAACATTATTACAATAATACACACACACACACACACACACACACACACACATATATATATATATATATATATATATATATATATATATATATATATATACAGTTTCGTATTCTGGACTTAAGCAACTCCACTACCGGAAGAACGTCAATATATGTATATATTTGACACATATATATATATATATATATATATATATATATATATATATATATATATATGTGTGTGTGTGTGTGTGTGTGTGTTTAATTATATAAAAACAACCAAGGCGATTTTGATTATGTTTTAGTAAAGAAGATGTAAATGAGTATATTTAAAAGTAAATTGTTGTAATGTAATAAGAAATTTGAGGTTGTTACACAACAATTTCGTTATACGTATTGTAAATTATTGCGGTCATGTATATTTGTATATGGAGAATGCCCGAGAACAAATAACCATATTCTCATAACACATAATCTACTATTGACAATAAATTTCTTTATTATTTTTTTCAAAACAAATTCAACTACGACTCCCTGAAAGTATTATGGATATAATAAAATGCTTTCATGAAACATTTTCTGGATAGTGTTGAGACTATAATGCCAATCAAAGTTGAAGATAACTGAGCTTTCGCTGATAGAAGTTATCCATCACATTGGATTAGTTTGTGGTATTAGTCAGCTGTATTTGCAGCTCTTGGAAAGAAATGACAGATTTATTGTTGTAGATCTGTGCCTATGTCGAAACCCAACATAGTCTTCAAGATCCATCAAGGGTTCTTCCTAAAAATCTCTCATAGCTCTGTACTGAGATTGAATATATTTTTAATTTCAGTAATACAAAAAAATAAATACAATTTTTAAACAGAATTACAAAGGCACAGAAAAAAAATGTTCCCTGGGGAGGGAATTTTCAGGAATATGTATTTTTAAGAATTTCGATCTTGGTAAATAAGCGAATCAGTAAAGCAAATATATTGTTATCTGTTTCAACCTGAATTTTACTATATAATTATATATATATCTTTATTTGTCAATTATACAATACATACAGTATTTTTTATAATTCGTTTGTTTATGAATTGAAGTCATGATTTATCAATAGGGGAAAAAACCCATTGGCCAAAACCTATTAGCATGAAGTGTTAACAGATGTTTACAACTTGTTTATGTGTGACTGTTTACAATAAATTATATAAATCAGGGAATCTATGGCCCTGCCGCAAACAAAAGAACTAGATATTGCTTGCTTAGGGTCACTATAGAAGCCTCTCAATTAATAGCTAACTTATTTATATTTTGTGCCCGATATGTTTCGTGCTTCATCGCTCCTCTTCAGGCACCTCGCTAATATAATATTATTAATATAATAAATAATAATCGATTTATTGTAAGTATTTGCAATTTTTATTATTTGATGATAATTGTCTTTTAATGAGACATCTTCCAAAATCTGAGTCCAAAACAAAATTCCGACTCGCAGGAACTGCGTCATCAAAGCGCGGTTCCGTTCTTATCCCTAGTCTCATTTGGAAAGATTAAAATAGAAACAGTTATTATTTTGGTTCGACCTTTTTTGAAAAGTTTTTATGATCTTACCTGCCTGCGTCGGCCAACCCCAGAAAGGCCCGGGTATAAAGGCAGTTAAAAACATTCAGAAGCTTTTCGAATCTCTCTCTTGGAAAGCTATTTTTCTAACAATAAATTGTTTTTCTAATTTTACTTAACCTGTTTTATTGTCAAATACATTATCCAACTATAAGCCATTAAAAAATAACAAGGAATAAAAACTGACAAAAACAAACATTCGAATAAACGAAATCAATTATTTCAAAGTTTAAGCACTTATTTCCATGGGCGTATATAGAAAATAATTTCGGAGAGGGCTGGGAAATTTCCGTTGTTTGGAATACTAACAATTTAGATCTTGAAAGAGTTTTAGCCAACTTAAACGCTATTACACCCAAAATAAAATATGTTTTATGAACTAAATGATCTTATTTAATTTATTTTTAAGGGTTTTATGAAATTTTTACCGATCAAATCAAAATTTCGGGGGGGGGGGGCGCAGCCCCCTCAGCCCCATCCCTTATATACGCCCTTGCTTAGATCTCCGATTGACATCGCCAAATCAAAACTTTCTTTAGAACCTTTTTTGTAGAGAATTTAGTAAGCTTTCGAACGGTAACCTTCCGTTTACCAAGATTTTCAACCGTTTTCGAGATATTAAGGAATGTATACGAAGTTCCCAAACCTTTTCATGTCTGTTAATAAAATATTTTATTCTAATCCTTCCTTAACTCCAAACGTAACCAAAATTTCAACATATTAGCTTTGATGAAATTCGAACATGCAGAAAATGTTTCAACTGAATCCCATGATTCTAAGTATCCAAACCAAAAACATCATTCTACAACTATTTTTCCAATTTTCTCGAAAACGGTTAAAGCTATCGCTTTAAAAATGGGTTCATTCGTTTTCCTAGGCCAAGAAGCCTATGAAAGCAGTACTCGCAAGCATATGAAGTCAGCGGAACGATTGTTTTCGCGCGAATTCCGCTCCGAAACCCATGTTTCGGTGGGCGGATTCTTCTGGTTAACGAACTTGACCTTTCAAATTAGACGAAAGATTTATGTACCAAATTTCATCAAACTCGGACCATTATTGAGGCTAGGAAAGAGCGAACAGGCAAATATATATATATATATATATATATATATATATATATATATATATGTGTGTGTGTGTGTGTGTGTGTGTAAACATTTGAACCACCATCATTTTCGGTCTCTAGGGGTTCTGAAACGTAAAATTTTCTAGTCGGCACTTCCGGATTGTTTCATGAGGCCAACCTTGTAAGCGGGGTTCCTCCCTATGAAGGGTGGGAGGAACCGCCCTAAAAATAGGGCCAAGCATTATATAAAATGAATACACCACAAATGGAAGCAATAAATAATATGCAGCAATTAATAATAATTGAAATTTGTCATGAATGTTTAAACATGACAGTAACGGCGAGCTGACTGCTGTTCTTCTTTCCTTCTTGCATAACAATAGAATTTCTACTCGCGCAAAAAGTCAAATATCGTTTCTTCACGACTAAGTGGGCATCTGTGAAAGTAGTCTCGAACCTTTTGTTTCCCCGTCCTCACGCTTTCTCTCTTCTCGTTGTTAATTTGTTGCAAAAAAAATACGAACACATTTTCCTAATTATTTGACTTTGATTGAGCCTTTAACTTTATCTGTCATAATTACTTAACTCGTAGGTTCTGTGTATTTCTTTTTTAAGGTAACACAAAACAAAATATAGAAACTTACATTAATAATAAAAATAGGTATAAATATAAGATAAACAAAGTACTAATTTTCATTGCCGGCGTTATAATGGGTTTCTCTTCGTAACACATTTATGCGATTCGAATAAATATGATTTCCCCATATATTCTTCTTCTTGTTTTTATTTTATTTAATTTCCACTTAGGGCAGTAAAACTTTTGTCTGATATAACTTTGTGAAGCCTAGTTCAGTAATCTCACTCAGCTGAGTCTACCGAATTTAAAATCTCTATATAATGTATCACAATTTATATACATTGTCGCTAATTGTCCTTTTTAAACACGCAAATCCACAAGGAATTAATAATAACAAGTGTTACCCGTTTTTGACATTGCGGCATTGCCTCATTCAAATGAAGGTCCCGCATCGAATAAGGACTGGACGTCTGCCGTTAAAATTAACTTGATTCCAGTCCAGATGCTTTCCAGTCGACGTCTAGTTGCTACTCCAATTCGCAAGTTCCTCTTGCATTGAGAAATTCTGAGTGACCGAAATGAATTATTACTACATTTTATCACGCATTATTCCAGCATACCTGTTTGAGCCAATTAGGTTTTGCTGATCGTCTAATGTTGAATTTACAATGAGGCATCAGCAAGTAGAAATATCATTCAAGTTGAAAAAGAAGTAATTTGATTTTACTGGGAGAATACTCCTAGTATACCCGAGATATCCCAATCAATTGATTTTTTTTTTTTTTTTTTTTTGGAATATTTGATTATAGTAAGAATGAAAACCTCAGGAAAAACCTTTGAAGTATTTGGCTTAGTCATAAATACAATAGTCTTCACAATATATGCGTTTTTACTTTAGCGAAACCATTAAAGGTATGTATTGCCGAGGAAAATGGGGTTCTAGTTTTCTAGTTACTCAGGTAGGCAATAAAAACCACTATCTAATCTAACTCTTTATTTGAAGTTTTAGGCACATAATTTGACTATCCCTAGAAATGAGTAGTAGGTCATTTGATATTATATGTTCAACTATGTGCACTATACCATAGCCGTGGAATTTGCAGAGAAATCATGCCATGAAGTCTTAAATTGCTATAGCATTTCGATAATAGCCTGAAAAAAGGAGAAGAAAGGTTTCTAACATTTTCCGCCAGTTATCCACTGCGAACGAGGTTAACAAAACAAATAACAATCCCGCCGGGGGATCGAATCAAAGCTGCGTGGAGCCTTTAGCGTTGCTACAACCATGAGCCTGAGATTTACCATGAAGGCTGCAACTTCCTAACAATGCACGGAGCTCTTTCAGCTCACTTGCCTTGAAAGAAAGGGGATGGATATAGCTTTCGCCGATATTCACCCTTTCCTCATGACGGAATTGTTACGTTTTTTTGTTCAGGTATTCAATACACACCTATGACCAAATAAACAGGTCTACAAAAATAATCTTTCTGAAATTTGATTTGATGATTTTGGTCAATCTCTATGCTCCTTGGCGTGCTGAAGCCGAACATGAGGTCAGTCCCTCTCTATCACGTAAGGAAATTGTTCAATCTCAAGTAAGGGCAGAGGTACTACCATTAAAAGAAAACAGAATTGGCGAATAAGAGTTTTCATTTATTTCCATGATATTTTAGTTATTTCAATGTTGTTTACTGTACAAAATACATAAATGTGTAGAAATAACAGCTTCAGAATTAACAGTGGCATATTTAGTTATTATTTTTATGAAAACGTATTTTTTTCTCTAGAAAATTTCTCCGTGTTCGTTTCCGGCTGTAGGACTCTTCAGATGATTCACGCTGCAGCATCCAACAATAGTCAGCCATCATGTTTACGTTCCATTTGCCCTGATACCTACGTTCCATTTCCTGGATGTCCTGATGGAACCTTTCCCCTTGTTCTTCACTTACTTCCCCTAAGTTTTCCGGAAAATAGTCCACATGCGAATGTAAGAAGTGAACCTTCAAACTCATGTTGCAACCTTGTAATTGAAATGCCTTCAACATGCGTTCCACGATACTTCTGTAGTTGGGATCCTTCACGTTACCAAGGAACTTCTCAACAACATCTTTAAAAGAATCCAAGCTTCCTTCTCCTTCTCATTCATGGTCTGAGTGAAATGTGGATCTGTGAAAAGTTTCCGAATATCTGGGCCTACAAAGATCCCCTCTTTTAGCCTTGCATCACTTAATCGTGGGAACTTGGAGCATAAGTACTTAAAACATTCACCTTCTTTATTGAAAGACTTTACGAATTGTTTTATCAGCCCTAGCTTTATGTGTAGAGGAGGTAGCAGGATTTTGTCAGAAGGAACCAAACTTCTCCTAATTACATTTTGTTGGCCTGGCGACAGAGCTCCTCGTGATGGCCAGTCTTTGTTGTTGCAATGGGAATTTCTGTCTCGGCTATCCCATAAACATAAAAAACAAGGGAACTTGGTGTACCCTGATTGCTGACCTAAGAGCATAGTAAGTACTTTCAAGTCTCCACATATCAACCAGTTATGCTCATTATAATGAATTCGTTCGAGAACTAATGACAAATTTTCGTATGTTTCTTTTAAATGTACCGAATGGCCAACTGGAACTGAAGCATAAGTATTGCCATTGTGCAACAAAACAGCCTTTAGACTTCGCTTTGATGAGTCTATGAATAGACGCCAATGAATCGGGTCATATTGTATACCAAATTGACCCATCAGACCAAGAATGTCTTTGCAATAAATAAGATTCTCATCCAGAGCAAAGTAAGGAACAAAAACTGCTTCACGGTGTCGATACCATGAAAAAGAAGTGCCTGGCTGTAATAAATTTTTGTTTTTAAGACGGGAGCCAAGTAACTGAGCTGCATCTTTTGGAAGTCCAAGATCTCTCACTAAGTCGTTCAACTCCTGTTGAGAAATAAGCTGAGGTTCATCTTCTGAACTGCTTGCTTTGAACTCACTGTGTACTTCATCGCTCTCCGACATACAGTCTTCTCTATTAGCTTCCCTATCTATACTGCCCAAGTCACGAGGGGGCTGAGGAACTGTCAATCCAGGACCGTGTGGTACCGGACGACTAGCAGATTCCACATTAGGGTAGTTAATGAGCTTATGATTTTTGGAATTATAGCCTTGAACATGACAATTACAAAAGTAACAGTCATTAACGTGGTTTTTTTGCTAACCTACTTCTTACCAAATTTATGTGTATAGCAGGTATATTATGTTCTATGGATTTGAAAAAAATCTGTACGTGATAGAGAAAAACGGACTTCATTCTCGGCCTCAGCACACCGAGAAACACAGAGATTAGCCAAAATCATCAAATCAAATTTTTGGTTGTAGACCTGTGATATTGTTCACGATTGAAGCCTGGACCTTCTTTATTTAGCATTTCCTAATGACAGAATTGACGCCTTTTCTCAATCAATTTGTCAATGCTTTTCAGATCAGAAATGCAGATCGAGGATCAGGTCTCATACTAGATTATGTAGAACATTTGTGAAAGAAACATTCGCTATTGGAGTTTTTGTACGGATAATGATCTACGAAACCTACCATCCAATGTTTTTAATTTTCAGTAAGACTACTGTTATAACGAACATCATAATTTGATTAAAAGTTGTAATGCGAGCTCGGTAACATTAATACAATTCAAGCAATTTCTTTAGAGGAAGGGCCCGTGGAGAATATTCCAGATTTACTTCTATTTCTAGAATATAATGTCCTTGAAATAGGAGGACAATTTCAATGTTTTTGATCTAATTGCCGACTCCTCCGTTCTTACAAGACTTCAACAGGTCTATGACTTTGATATTGACCAGATATAAGAACACATCCCAG
This sequence comes from Gonocerus acuteangulatus, assembly GCA_946811695.1. Taxonomy (NCBI): domain Eukaryota; kingdom Metazoa; phylum Arthropoda; class Insecta; order Hemiptera; family Coreidae; genus Gonocerus; species Gonocerus acuteangulatus. Next base: position 80,283,983 of record OX328132.1, read on the forward strand.
GGCCCAAAATCATCTACAATCTCCTAAAGCTGAAATTCCTCCGTAGCAGCCTGGGAAAACTATGCTCTAACAAATGTAGAATGATTTTTAAAAACGCTCAACTAGCAAAATATAAGTATTTTTTCATAAAACAATATATAGAAAAATATTAATAAAACTTTATCTTTCCTCGTGATTAATTATTAAAAACTTTAATCAATTTTAATTTAAATTGCAAAGAATATTTACTAGTAGTTCATAAAAGAATACTTTGTAGAAATGTGATATGTACATTTCGCTATAAAAACATAAAGGTTTGTTCTTCATAATAGAAAAGAGATGCTAAATAAGTTTTATATTACACTCTTTTTATGAAATTATAAAAAGAGATAACTAATATGTTTCCTCAATGAGTCATTATTTATTTTGCTTGCTAATGTCTAATGTTTTTTTTTTTATTTACAATGAAAATCCCTGGGTCGAAAATATGAACAAACATGTACTACCCATGCGCCATATATTATCTTGTCATGTGAGTACAAATAGTAAGAGTTTGAAGACTGAAATTTTAACAAAAATTACTTTACGAAGTCGAATTCAAATAACTTGAGTTGCTATTCTCTTCATAGGAACGGAAGTGTTCTCATGACAATGTTCAAGGTTGAGAATAGATACACTGTCATAGCGAGTACACGAATATTCCATTTACTTGCTGTTATTGTTTTTTTCAAGACTTGCCATGATTATTAAAGTTAGAATTGAATAGGAGAGTTTAAGTATTAAACTATATATATATATATATATATATATATATATATATATATATATATATATATATATGAAAAATAATTATATTTATTACAAAATTAAAAATAAGAAATCTCAAGGATCAGCTGATATGCGCAGTTGTGGAGTTATACATTCCTTCGCACCACACTCCCCAGGATCACCCTCCTCGATTGCTACGCCTGGTGCGATAGGAATAAAATGTACTTATTTTGTTGAAGAGCTCTTGCTCTGCTCCAACCAGACAGAGGCCAAAAAATACTGAAAATCGCGGGGAATGAAGTAGAGACATGCATATTGCAGTTATGTGAGTGAATTACTGGAAACAAGACTACGACGCGCTGTCCCATTGGATATAAGCAGACGTTTGCATATAATCCTTGTGAATTAAGAAATAAAATAAACAATTTTTGTCGGTTGCTTACATTTTGTCCACCGAAATAAATTCGGTCGTTGGAATTTTTAAAACCCCACATAGAAAATAATAGCTTCCTTAAAAATAAATAATATAAGGTCTTGTTCTGTTGTTGTCGTAGTATAACAGTATATGTTTCGAAATATATAGTATATATTTGCAACATTTCTCGGTAGTAAATGTTCCAAATATACTACATAGGAGTTGGACGACCAACATTCAGTAAAATATTTATTTGTTCGCTATTTTTGTCAGGTAGTCGAGTCCATTTATCTTACCAGTTATGTCTGATGTTTAGTTTAGTTTAGATTGACGAAGTCGTTGTGTGTGTTGGAACGTTTTAGAACATCTTGCTCAGCAGGAATCTTTGCGGAGGAATCTGCTTCTGAGCTCTTCACTATTCCTTCAAGGTCGGACAGGCAGTATATTGTAGTGCACTTGTTAATGAGTCAATTATTTTGAATGTGTTAATTATTATTAGATGCGAGGAATATCTGTCAGATAGTGCGCGCATTGCGTCAGTGCAGATAATCACTTCCCGTAAGTCTGTTCAGGGAGTGTTGTACAGACCGATAAGAATGCCACAAAATCTAACGGGTTTCCTCCTAATTCCCTTTCCATCTGGAACATTAAACAATTTTGATACAAGTATGCCATTGTCAATCCTTTACAAACTATCCGACATCAAAATTACTTTATCAAAAACATTTCGATGAGTTTCATTTTATTAATTTTGAGATACTATTTATGTTTGTTAGTGAGTCTAAATCAGGTAAGTGGGGGGGGGGCTTTATTTTAGAAAGAAGTACAAAGACATTTGGTTGTTGGTTGCCCAACTAAATCAGGTTGCTCGAGTCACAAATATTACTTAAGCAACTCAACTTATAGATTTTTTATTTAGTTATTTACTTATTTTTAAATAAATAGTTAAATAGAAACTGCAAAATACAATTGCATACTAAATAAAAATTAAAACAAAACAAAAACAATGTACTATTTATTATAAAAAATAGAAAAACGTGACTTAATAATAATGTAAAGATTCAAGAAGCATGTAATATGCATATTTAGGAGCAATCAAAAACAGCAGATGATTTTAAAATAAATGAAATTAAAGAAAATAAGTGGTGTGTTTTACACACATACAATCCGATGTATGAGAACAAATTGAGGACGGTTTGTGCTCAGGTGAAATACCTGCGTGGTAATATGACAAGACAATTGTAAAATATTTTACCAAATTAAACTTTAAATATAAAACTATTCACACAAAATATAATATTTACGTGTAAATATGTATGGACTGTGAAGCTAAATATGATTGGAAACATTCTTAAATGCAAATAGAACCCACGGCCCTCCATATCAAACACGGTCATAGTCTCTCCCTTCAAATTTTAATTAATGAATTCAAACAGCTCCAACGAATTATTGGTATATATTTTTTTTATTTTAAAGCTTATTTATGAACTTTATGTAAAAATAAAATCAATTATTAATAAAATTCGAAGGCCCGGTGGCCGTGAATGTTAAGGCGTGAGCACTTAACACTTCCTTCCATGGCTCTTAGGTTCAATTGCAACTGTGGGGTGGTGGCTTTTCTTTCGAAAAAAGAAGGATCAGCCCTATCCTGGCAAGTAAACGGTGGTAACTTATAGATAACCCTTTCTAAAATTCTTAGTTAATAATAATGGACGTTAAAATTTAAATCTCTCTCTCTCTCTCTCTCTCTCTATATATATATATATATATATATATATATATATATATATATATATATATACATACATAAATCACGTGTCTGTCTGTTTGTCCATTTATCTGTTGGTCTGTTTGTTCCTAATACAAATCTACACCGTTTGACCAAACTTGGCACACAGGTAGGTCTTGATACGGGAAATCTCCAAGGCTAGGTCAAAATAGTCAAATTTCAAAATTTGGTCAAAAGTTTTGTTCAAGAAAAGTTGGCTACCCTGAACCATTCAGATTCTGGCGGCCATTTTGAATCGACAGCCATTTTGAATAATGTCTCAAATTTATTTGTTCACGTTCTTGATAATTAGAATAACTCGAGCTCTTTGATGACTTTACATCATTATATAATCATGTAATCCAGTTTATTTCAATTTTATATCAACAGTCACTGTCTAACTAAGGAGTGATGACCTTTCTTTGATAAGAGCTATCTACTCGCTGGCTGTGCTCCTAGCCTCTCTCGGCTGTTTTCTGATCTGCTGTGGTGCTGGCCTCTGTTGGCTGTTTCACGAACTACATCTAGACAGATATAAACAAATTCACACCGTTTGACCGATTTTGACGTAACTGGGTATACAGGTAGATCTTGATACGGGGAGAGTCATAGGCAGAAAAAATGTGTAGCATGGCACGTCGGGTAACAGCTAGTAAATTTATAAAATTCCTAGCGCTCTGAAAATGTTGAATTCTTTACACAACACAAGCCTTCGTCGCTAGGAGTTTTCAGGAGCCGCCATATTTTAATGTAAACGTATAAGAACCCCATCTGGAGCGTGGGAGATACATGTTCTTACAGAGATACATAAACGAAAACCTAGCCTTTGAATGCTCTCCAAGTCTTTAAATGGACACCAATAAACCATACATAAACAAATTAAAATGTTAGTATGTAAGGATTGTGAAACGAAATATGTTGGAAAATCACACCAAACCTTAAAGTTGGTCAAACGGTGTAGATTTGTATTAGGAACAAACAGACCAAAAGAATTTTGCAACGTATTAAGGGTATAGATGCCCACAGACAATTTCTAACCGCCGTGTCAAATCATGCCACAGAAATCCACCATCATTTTAATTTTAAAGCTGCGAGATATTGGATTGAGAAATAAATAAAAACGAAAACCTTATTTCAGAAAATATGAGAACTATACATAAAAATATGTATTAAACATGTTAGTGGGGTCTCCCGTGGTCTAATGGCTAGCGCCTTGGATTCATAAGCGGGAGGTGGTGGGTTCGATTCCCAACCTCCGGCAGGAATTTTATCATCCCACGGCTCGCTGGTGAAATTCCTCGCTACACCCTGGATGTCGGCGCTAATGACCTAGATGTAGATGTGCCGTAAAAAAAAAAAAAAAAAAAAAAAAAAAAAAAAAAAAAAAAAAAAAGAAAACATGTTAGTGGTGACGAGACCAGCCATGGAAGGTAATTTTTGTATTCTAATATAAAAAAGTCCGACTCGCAGGAACTGCATCATCATAGCGCGGTTCCGTTCATATCCCTAGTCTAATTTGGAAAGATTAAAATAGAAGCAGTTATTACTTTGGTTCCACCAGTCTTTTTTTTTAATTAATTATTATAATGGCGTGTCAACCCTTAAAGTCACTAACGCCATTCCTGTGTTTAGTAAAGTCTTGAAAGGTCATGATATACGATCTTACCTGGAAGGGACGGCTAACACTAGGTCCCGCTAGTTACAAGGTCTTGGAATCTTGGAAATCTATATTTCTAACAATAAATTGTTTTTGTTATTTTACTTAACCAGTTTTATTATCAGATACATTATCCAACTACAAGCAATTAAAAAATAACAAGGAATAAAACAGACAAAAAGAACCGTTCGAATAAACGAAATCAATTAATTTAAAGATTTAAGCACTTATTTCTCCGATTGACATCGCCTAATTAAAACTTTCTTCAGAACCTTTTTTGTAGAGCATTTAGTAAGCTTTCGAATGACAATCTTCCGCTTCACAAGATTCTCAACCTTTTTCGAGATATTAAGGAAAGTAAGCAAAGTTACTAAAACTTTTTATGTCTGTTAATAAAATATTTTATTCCAACCCTTCCTTAACTCCAAACGTAACCAAAATTTCAACATATTAGTTTTGATGAAAGTAGAACATGCAGAAAATGTTTCAACTGAATCCCATGATTCTAAGTACCCAAACCAAAAACGGTATTCAAAAACTATTTTTCCCATTTTCTCGAAAACGGTTAAAGCAATCGCCTTGAAAATGGTTTCATTCGTTTTCCTAGCCCAGGAAGCATATAAAACGTGTAGTTACAAGCTTATGAACTCAAAAACGTAAGCGTTACGATTTTTTACGCGAATTTCGCCCCAAACGCCCATCTTCCAGTAGGCGGATTTTGCTGGTTAACGAACTTGACCTTTCAAATTAGACGAAAGATTTTTTGTACCAAATTTCATCAAAATCGGACCATTCGTCTGGGTGCTACAGAGCGAACAGACAAATATATATATATATATATATATATATATATATATTTATATATATATATATATATATATATATATATAAATTAATAAATATATATATATATATATATATATATATATATATATATACACAAATTTGAACCACCGTTATTTTCGGTCTCTAGGGGTTCTGAAACGCGAAATTTTCTAGTCGGTCCTCCGTATGGGGGAGGGAGGAACCGCGCTAAAAGTCCGACTCGCATCATCTTAGCGCGGTTCCGTTCATATCCCTTTTGTCAGTTGAAAAGCTTAGAATAGAAACATATAATATTTGGTTCGGCCGTTGTTCAAAGAGATTTATGACTTTATCTGGTCGGGTCCGCCAGACCTCAGAATCCTCTTCTAGATATACCTATTTAGTACGTTTCAATACATAGAAAAATATCAAAATTTTTCACATTTTCTTGTGTTCTTCTACTATAGTAATACTTCTACAAATAAAATCAATTAAAAAATAAAATAAAAAACCAACAGCATAAAGACAATTGAAAATATTCAAACGACGGCATCGAATCTCTTTCTCTTGGCAAGCTATTAATCTGTTTTATTGTCAAATACATTATCCAACTATAAGCAATTAAAAAATAACAAGGAATAAAAACAGACAAAAAGAACCGTTCGAATAAACGAAATCAATTACTTCAAAGTTCAAGCACTTATTTCTCCGATTGACATCGCTTATTCAAAACTTTCTTCTGAACCTTTTTTTGTAGACCATTTAGTAAGCTTTCGAATGGTAACCTTTCGCTTCCCAAGTTTTTCAACCGTTTTCGACATATTAATGAAAGTATACGAAGTTCCCAAAACTTTTCATTATTTCTAGCAATAGAAAATTGGTCTCATTTTACCTATCCTGTTTTACACACAAATACATTTTCCTAACATAAGAAATTACAAAAATAAAAAGCAATAAAAAACTATGGGAAAGAGACAAAAAGAACAAAAAAACCCCGTTCATAAGAACTAAACAGGCGTATTTGAAGTTTTAAGCACTTATTTCTCCGATTGACATCACCTAATCAAAAATTGTTTCAGAATCTTTGTTGTAGAGAATTCAGAAAGCTTTCAAAAACTTTCTATCCACTTATCAAAATTTCCCAACCGTGTTCGAGATATTAATGAAAGTATACGAATTTCCCAAACCTTTTCATGTCTGTTCATAAAATATTTTATTCTAACCCTTCCTTAACTCCAAACGTAACGAAAGGTTTAACATATTACTTTTGATGAAATCCAAACATGCAGAAAATGTTTCAACTGAATCCCATGATTTTAAGTACCAAAACCAAAAAGTCCTACTCGCAGGAACTGCATCATCTTAGCGCGGTTCCGTTCTTATCTCTAGACTCATTTAAAATTATTAAAATAGAAGCTGTTATTATTTTGGGTGCACATTTCTAGAAAGCATGAAGATTAGATAGTTAGCCGTCGAGCTGATAAGTAAAGATGGAATGGTTGGGATTCGGCTTAAGAAACCTCAATACGATTTTTGTTAAAAAATCTATATTTACGACGTTTCAGCTACTCATTGGTAGCCTTCGTCAGCATTGAAAGTGCCGGGAGGCAGAGGAGGACCAAAGTTGACAGTTCCATCTTTACTTTCAAGAAAGGTCTTATTTACGATCTTACCTGGATATGCCAACCCGCCCTAGGAAGGGCCCCGCTAGGCAGTTGAAAAGCTATATCTAGGAAATCCATATCTCTAAGATTAAATTGTTTTTCTTATTTTTCTTAACCTGATTTATTATCAAATACATTATCCAACTATAAGCAGTTAAAAAATAACAAGGAATAAAAACAGACAAAAAGAACAGTTCGAATAAGCGATATCAATTACTTTAAAGTTTTAGGCACTTATTTCTCCGATTGACATCATCTAATCAAAACTTTTATTAGAACCTTTTTTGTAGAGCATTTAGTAAGCTTTCTAATGGTATTCTTCTGTTTACCATGATTCTCAACCTTTTTCGAGATATTAAGGAAGGTATACAAAGTTACCATAACTTTTTATGTCTGTTAATAAAATATTTTATTCTAACCCTTCCTTAACTCCAAACGTAACACAAATTTCAACATGTTAGTTTTAATGAAAGTAGAACATGGAGAAAATGTTTCAACTGAATCCCATGATTCTAAGTACCCAAACCAAAAACGGTATTCCAAAACTATTTTTCCATTTTTCTAGAAAACGGTTAAAGCTATCGCCTTGGAAATGGTTTCATTCGTTTTCCTAGCCCAAGAAGCCTATAAAACGAGTGCTTACAAGCTTATGAACTCAAAAACGTAAGCGTTACGATTTTTTTTTTGCGCGAATTTCGCCCCAACCGCCATCTTCCAGTGGACGGATTTTGCTGGTTAACGAACTTGACCTTTCAAATTGGACGAAGGATTTCTGTACCAAATTTCATCAAAATCGGACCATTCGTCTTCTACCTAGAGAGCGAACAGACAAATATATATATATATATATATATATATATATATATATATATATATATATAAATATATACATACATATATATATATATATATATATATATATATATATACAAATTTGAACCACCAGCATTTTCGGTCTCTAGGGGTTCTGAAACGCAAAATTTTCTAGTCGGCACTTCTGGATTGCGTCATGAGATCAACCTTATAAGCGGGGTTCCTCCCTATGGGGGAGGGAGGAACCGAGCTAAAACGTTATTCAGCAACTATTTTTCCAATTTTCTTGAAAACGGTTAAAGCTATTGCCTTAAAAATGTCTTCATTCGTTTTCCTAGGCCAAGAAGCCTATAAAACGAGTACTTGCATGCATATGAAGTAAGCGGAACGATTTTTTTCGCGCGACATTCGCTCCAAAAACCATGTTCCGGTGGGCGGATTCTGCTGGTTAACGAACTTGACCTTTAAAATTAGACGAAAGGTTTTTGTGCCAAATTTCTTAAAAATCGGACCATTAGGGGGGCCGGAAAAACGCGAACAGACACATATATATATATATATATATATATATATATATATATATATATATATATATAAATTTGAACCACCGTTATTTTCGGTCTCTAGGGGTTCTGAAATGCAAAATTTTCTAGTCGGCACTTCCGGATTGTTTCATGAGATCAACCTTATAAGCGGGGCTCCTCCCTATGAAGGGAGGGAAGAACCGCGCTAAAAATAGTTAATGCTCTTCTTTTTAATAGGGCATCAGTGCGTTTGCAGCTAGAATTAAGGTAAATAAGATTAGAATTTATTATTAGTCAAGTATGTGATTTATTAAAACAATTCAGTTTGTTAAAAAATATTTTTTACAGACGTTTTTCCTTTTTGAAGACGCTCAACAATGGCTAGAACAACACCTGTAAAAATGTAAAATGAAATCTCAAAGAGAAGGAAGGTTTTAGGCACCACAACTGGAAACTGACATAGCCATAAGGGGTTGTTACTCCCTCGGCCTTCTCAACATCGCTCTAGAATGTGTGGCGAATCTAAGTAAATTATAACTTGTCCAAGCAGAATGAAACATTTATTTTAAGTTTATTAAAAGGGTTTTAAAGATAGGTTTGAAAATTTCCAAGACCATCTCAAAATGCAATTTACAGTATCTACATTTTTGAGCTCTTCGTGTCTTATCTTATCACCTTCGGCCATAATACTAACTTATTATATCCTTTAACTGTTTTCTCCTCAGCAAATGTACGTAGTCAAATGAAAATCCAGGAACTGCGTCATCATAGCGTGTTTTCATATAATGTTGTTCCTGGCAAGTTCCGTTCTTATCACTGGGAATAAAAAAAGTTAGGAGTTCGTTTTGATATTTCGTGAACAATTTAAATACGCCCTTATTAAGAGGTCAACCTGCCGTGCGGTCTCCTAGCCTACGGAGAAAGGGAGCAAACGCAAGGGGGAAAACTGAGATGGAAGGCGTTTTATATACATTACGTATACCGAAATATGCCATAATTATCCAATGAACGTAACAACCAATATCGAATGATTCAAAGATTTTCCTGAGGTCATTTCAAGGGGACTGGGGAAAAATATTTACAATCTTTAAAAATCGCATCTCCCGATCAGTTAATCGCATTTCTTGTCCAACTGAATCATATGAAGTGTTCTGTTCACAAAAAAAAAAAAATAAAAGGTGACAGTTTTCTTAAGTTAGGACATATTGGGAGTACTTGTTCTAAATTGATCATGAACCTCCCGATTGGGATTCGATTTAATTGAAAAAACGGCTTCGCTCTATATATATATATATATATATATATATATATATATATATATATATATATATATATATATATATATATATGTATATATATGTGTGTGTGTGTGTGTGTGTGTGTGTGTGTGTGTGTGTTTGTGTGTGTATGTGACATATATATACATATATATGTGTGTGTGTGTATGTGTTTGTATACACATACAGGATTTGTAAACTAATTTTTTACTATTCCTGAAATCATGTCTTATTTGTTATCGGCTCTGAAACCAAACTCATCACGAAAAAAAAAAAGTTTTTGCAGCATGTGATTGGAATAGACGATCAGTCGAACATAACATCCTTTTCCATTTTCAAAAGGCATTTCTCAAAAACTGATAGAGAGAGAGAAGAAACTTTTCTAGGAGAGAGAGAGAAACTTTTCTAGGAGAAAGGATTTCTCTCCAGAGACAATTATCAATTTGCCACCTCTTTCCTGGCGATGGCAGCGAAATGAAAGTTTCAGACAGATTTTTTTTTTTTTTGCGTTTTATTTTTCGCAATAGAAGAGGTGGTTGATGGTGATTTTCAGCCTTTATCGGATGTAATCCACACCAATTTTTCGGGTTGCTCCCTTGAAGTTAACACTGGCAATGTTTAATACATTTTTTCGGGTGCCATTAATTTGTATTATTCTTTTCTGTACATAAATGTGCGTCTGTTACGCCGGGAGGACGATATTTTGACCTGCCGATACAAGAACAGTCTCAAAGAAAAATGCGTTTGAAGAGTTTAGAAAATAAGAAATATTCTGGTATATTCTAATATAGTGCCAACAAAATAAAATTATTTCACTAAAACCTTCTTGAGCGGGTTCTTGGACCCTGTCTGCTTTGAATTAATGCTTCACATCGCCTATTCATAATCATTATAAAGCTCAATATGCAATGCTGAAGTACAGAAGCACCTCCTCAATTAAGGCGTCTGCAAGTTCATCCAAGTTATCCAGACAAGGCGAAGTCATGTAATTGGCGTTTTAGTTTGTTCCAAACATGTTCAATAGGATTCATGTCTGGCGAACAAGCAGGCCAGTTCTTGAACGTTATTTCTTGTTCCGCTTAATAACGTAGAACCACCATTGCCTTATGAGGTCGAACATTATCATCAACAAGAATAAAGTTCTCGCCTATTTCTTGGGCTAAAGAGACAATTTCAGGCCTGATGACGTTCCACAGGTAACTCTGCGGTTACAATTTCATTTCTATACAATAAAAGCTGAATTTTTCGATTAGTCATTTTTCCTGCACACAACATTATTGATCCTTCCTCTTAAAAACGTACTTGTTGAGTGATACCCGCTAAATCTCTGGGTTTGCTCTCACCATACTCTAAAACGTCGATATTGACAAAGAAGCCATTTTTAAGGTGATATCTGTAACCGTTTTCCAGAGAACTGTTTACAACTAGTTTTCGTAATTAATTTTCCGGCTGTTTGCTCAGAAACGTCGGATTCGGTTAGTATTTTTCAAGACGTTTGTATATTATCTAGACTAATTACATTTTCATTTTTGTTACGATTGGAGTTAAGGAAGGAGCGGGGAAAAAATATTTTATTAACAAACAAGTGTAGTTTTGTAGTTTTTGTATACTTTCATAAATCTCACAAAAACGGTTTCGATAAAGCTATCTCAATAGGATAACAGCTCTAAAATTTTGAATGTTTCAAATCGTTCATTTGAATATATGGTATCGTATGTTTGAATAGTTTGCCTCTGTTTTCATCCTTTTTAATTGGCTGTGGTTTTGCGATTAGAAGAGAAGTGAATATTCGAGTAAACCATGGTAAGTAAATGAGAAACGTGTTTTTAATAGAGTTTTGTTTAATAATGAGGAGGGAAGAGTGAGTCATTTCCGCTTTGAGATCGGTAACGTCTGTTTCCAGTACATTGTGACGCCTAATTTCTCGTTTTTCTTCGAGTTGTCATTGCAGTCGATGTTTAAATGGCCAAGAAATATTAAAATACTATATATTAACTGTTTCTATTTCATGCTATAAAACTGAAACTGAAGAACGGAAACACGCTAAGACGTCACAGGTTCTGCGAGTTGCACATTTTAGGCTAGTTGTACATTTCAATAGCGCATACCATGAAGTCAATATAATTTAAGTAAAATATGTTCACATTATTTTTCAAATATTGCTTTATTATTTGAGCCGAAAAACTTGGCCTCAATTTATGATTTTAAAACGAGATGAGCTTCATTCAAAAAGAAAGTAGATCGATAAAATTGCAAAGCACTGGAGTAGTGAGATAGAAAATTTTCGTGGCACCTTAAAAAAAATGATAAAACATATATTTAAACATTAAGAACATGTCGTTTAACTATGGACTAAATTTTTTTTTTTTTTTTTTTTTTTTTTTTTTTTTTGGGTGCATCGACTCCTAGGGCCATTAGCACCGTATGGACTAAATTAATCGTAATTATTTTAACGTGCAATCTAGTCCTATCCTAGTGCAATCTAGTGTTGTAAACATATATTCACGTCTAAATTTCAGAGCGAAAAGTTAGAGATTATATATTAAAACTTTTGCAGAAAAAAAAAAAAAATCAACGGTTAGTAGGTATATTTAATGACATAATATCTTTGACTTCATTCTAAAATAGTTTTAATTTACAGATTAAATGTGTAACCTGTAAATTAGAACTGTTTTATAATTTCTGCTGTTCCTCTACTACTAAAACTTAAAACTTTAATAAAATCGTTTATAAGTTATTTGCTATGAAGAAATCTGCTAAATGAAGAAAATAAATAAAAACTATATATATATATATATATATATATATATATATATATATATATATATATATATATACATACATATATATATATATATATATATATATATATATTTATATATATATGTATATACATATATACAAGGTGTCCCGAATTTAAATGGCGAAACTTCAGGAGCGTATAGGAACCAAAGAAAAGTCCGTCACGCAGGAGCTGCATAACTAAGCACTTTCCTCAGAATTTGGGTAGTGTAGACTGCTTTCCAGAGCAATTTGCTTAAAATATCCTACATAAATAAAATAAAAACATGAATAGATCTCTTTTAATTTTGTAATGAGTAACTGATCAATTATTAATTTGCTTCCAGAGTTATGTTTACACATGGTACCTACTACACTACGTAATAAATACAAAAAAACTCATATTATCGTATTTTGATCTAACGCAGGAACAGTATATAGTCCCTCTAGTGGTAGAAAGCGCTCCTTTCGGCGGCTTTGTGAACCTACGTCTGGCGGGCTTTTCTATTGAAATATATTACAAAGTAAACCCCCCCTTTCCGATTCACCGATTCAGCTCATTTTTACAACACTTCTTTCTCATGAGTTACCCACAACGTATATTGCGTTTCGTTACAATACAGCAGAAATTACGACCGGTATGAGTATGTTAGTAATTTGGGTCCGGAGTAAACCCCCCCCCCCTCCAAATGAACCGATTTAGTTTACTTTTACAACACATATTTACCTGTAGATTACCACTACGAATACCGAGTTTCGTCGAAATATACCAAAAATCACGGCTGGTAGTGGCGAATTGGTATTGTGGGTCCGGAGTAACCCCCACCCCCTCCTAATGAACCGATTTAGTTCATTTTTATATCTCACTTTTCTCTCTATATTACTACTACGAATGCCAAGTTTCGTTGAAATATAACAAATATTACGGCTGACATGGTCAAATTAGTGTTTTGGGTTCGGTGTAAACCCCCCCCCCCCCTTCCGGTGGACCGACTTTGGTGGTTAACGAACTCGTTCAATCGTTTGCTAATTGAATGCTATATACCAAGTTTCGTGACGAAAAAACAAAAACTCTGGCCGCTATCGTGTTAACAGACACACACATATATATATATATATATATATATATTATTTTTGAGATTTCTTCGCTGGGGAGAATTTTCGATGTAAGTACGGCATTCTCCAGCGGTCAGTTTATCTAGGTGATATTTCGCAGGAATCCCATCCTGCTTCATCAGACCGTTATCCATGTTTTTTTGTTTTTCTTTTTTCGACTTTTCGTTTGTTAATTTGTTATGATATATATATATATATATATATATATATATATATATATATATATATATATATAAATTTTAACGGGGGTCATTTTCGGTGTCTACTAGGTAGGATCGATAAAGATTTGAAGAAATTTTTCAAAAATTCCGTCATGAGTCCAACCTCAATAGCTACTTTCCTTCGGAGGAAAGTGCTAAAACTAAGACAAAAAGTCATTTTGAGATTTGCTCTTTTTTGCTTCGTTTTGGGGGAATTCGCAACACAAGACACGAAACAAGTTTTCTTTTTGTGCTTAAAATTTTCAATGGAAAAAAATTGTCGTTGCAAATTGTTTGAAGAAACTAATTAGTGAATTCAATCTCTTGATGCTGATATAGTTTTTGTGTATGGTTTCTGCTAAGGTAATGCTGTAGAAGCGGTGCGAGAGTATGCGCGTCGATTCGCAAATAGAAGAGTATTTAATCGACGAGCCTTTTTGTTAAATCTTAATAGACAACGAGGAACTGAGCCATTTTATTTAATTAATTTTTTTTTGTTATTATCTGTTTAATTTAGATATTGATTGAAATGTTGCCCACTTGCAGAAACGCGAGCATTGCATCAAGCATTGACTCGATAAATTGCAGCTAACTCTGTTCTGATGATATTTGGTGCACTTTAACTATGATTCGATCTCTTAATTGCTCTCTGGAGTTGATTGACACCGAATAAACATCTTGCCTGAACGTTCCCAATATGAAGAAATCCATGGGGTGTCATGTCAGATGATCGGGATAACCAAGATACTAATCCAATCCACCTTTGTGGATAATTTATGTTTAGCTATTTATGTTTTTTAATCTTTCGAGCAAAAATACGGCCCCACCATTAATCCGTTCCACTTGATAATTTCTTTGGCTAAGGATTCGTCCTCTTGTAGAGGCCATCGGTCCATATTATTTTCAATTAAAATAAATTGTTATTGGGAATTGTTTCAAGAAACCAATTACTAAAATTCAATAACTTTGCATAATTTTGAGTTAATAAATTCTGCAATATTTGAAGATGGTACGGGTGGCGATTATCACATTTAAAAGTGTCATGTTGCCTGCTGCGATATTCCAAATGCAGGCGTTGGACTCAATTTCTTCTCCGACAATCTGCTCTTAATGCTGCCTGATTTTAGTCGCCTTTATTACGAAGTAAGAATGACCCAGTCTCTCGTAGCCTATTACAAAATAACAAAAAGACTCGTCAAATAAGCACTCTTCTCTTCTATCTGTTCCATATATCGTCGCTACAAATGCAAAGTATCGAATGTGAAAATTACCACTTTTCAGAGAGGAAAAGCATTTATTCGTAACTTTTTTTTGACAGTCAAATATTCGGCAGATTTGACCTTTTGATAGTGGAATACTTTCCCTTAAATAGAGTGATCTAAGATTCAAGAATTTGCGGTACATAAATCCAGCAGAAATTAGTAAAGATTGACACTGAAAGATGCATTTTTTCACATTCGTTACTTTGCATTTGTATCGACGATATAATCTAATGGTTTAGCTTATTTTTCCCGGTTTGACCATACATCTGGAGCTTGGTTGCCAGTAAATAGACTCTTATAACACAATTTCGATAATCTAGCATCCTCCAAGCATACACGCACATAAATGCATATATATATATATATATATATATATATATATATATATATATATATACTACTAGTCGAAACCAGGAAAAGAATTTCATTTTTCGTTATTTCAAAAAGAATCGACCATGAACAAGTTTAAATATTAGGTATTTTGTGTCTTCTACAGATAAAGTTAGATTGAATGGCTTCGTCACGAAAAAACATCTTAGTTTATTTTTATTGTTTTTCTTAGTTTTGAATAATAGAAATTTAGCTAATAATAAAATAATGTATTAATGAACAAAATCTGAATATCTACATTAAATATAATCTTTATTTATTGGCGACATTTTCGAATAGTATTACTGAAAATACCTGCTAATATGCTCTGATCACTTGAGATCATTCTATCATTTCTACATTTCTAATCGAATCTGTGAAAAAAAAGGTATTCAACGAAGTCGTGTTTGAGGTTCATAGCCGTCAATTTTCCAGTCGTGGCATTGAAAATAGGTAAGAGTTGTAGGTCAATTTTACGGGTACATACTAAGTGAAACAAAAAATAAATCGTTAATTTTTTTAGTAGTTCTTAAAAATTTGTTTTCAGAAAGTCAAAAAAAAAAAAAAAAAGTGGTAACACCGATCTTTGAGCGAGCGCTTAAGCATTCAAAGTAGATTTTTTGTGGGCAATAAATTTTCTGAAATATCTCAATGAGAATTCAGAAGAATTCCATTTTCTGATATCTCTAGTGGTATCCAAGATATATTAATTGTGGCCGTATTTTTGGGAATACCCATTGAACTTGAAACATCAAAAACTCTTAGGCTGAAACTATAGTTCGGAATCATGTGGGCGTGTACATTATGTGTTATATATATATATATATATATATATATATATATATATATATATATATATATATATGTTTGTGTGTGTGTGTGTGTATATATATATACATGTATGTTAAAAGTAAATGATGAATGCCTACCTGGGAGCTCCTGATAATAAGGCTGCAACTCCCCTTGTTCGAGAGCCTTAGCATCTCCGAGGTGTGCAGTGTATGCTGAGAGAACCGATAGAAAGAGTATGAACAACATGACTAGCGCCTGCCGGCAACCGACCCAACATTTATAATGCACCCCCGATCGCTCCAGCTGAGTAGTTTTAACGCTTTCTCAGCGCTGATTCGGTAACGCTGGTTATGCATATATCCCTCTCTCTCTAACCGATGGGGAGACGCATTGCTCGCTCTCACTCCCTCGCTCCCCCCTACCGGCGTCAGACAGCCCCTCCAGCTAGCGGCCCCCAGAACTACGGCTAACCTCTATCGAGAATAATATAACAAGGGCTGTAGCGAAGTGGCTGAGTCGCCGTGAAGAACGCACCACCCTTCACCCTCAAGACCCCAAACTTCATCGTTCTCCCGAACCAAAATTGTATAGGAATCCCGAAAATAAACGCGCTGTCGGAATAAAAAATACCATTCATCATATCTGTTCTGGAAAAACTGAAATACATTACCCCTAATAAGAAAAATTCTTCGAGAGGAGATCGTTGATCGTTGGTGATGCGAAGGTAGAATTTGTCAGGGTTGGGTCGTGGTATCTTAATAAAACTAAATTTTATATAGGAAAAATGTTTCTGTAGCATTTACCTAAAATATGTTCTTTTTTTCCATCATATCCATTAGATTTTCACCATAATACAATTGACCATTTGTTAATTTTTTGTATGTTTTCCTCTTTCAGTGCATCGACTGCTGAGGTTAATGTAACACATTGGTTAATATATATAGGTCTGAACCCTCATCCAAAATCGAATTAAAATTCCGAAACATAAACGAGAGCTCTTGGATTAAAAAACCCTAAACGGTTCATAGATCGAATTCAACATTTATATTACGGAAAAGCTATCATACGCTTAAAAATAAATGCGTTGGGTTATTGCTAATCGTTTTTCAGCAAGATTTTCACTTAACAAAATTCTGTATTGATTGCATGTCTCTCCCCTCATCAAGAACCTAATTCAAAATTGTAAAAAACAAAACAAAAACAAACCGAAGCCTAGGAGCGAAACCGGCGAAACACTAACCATAGCAACCACTGAAGAAAGAAGCCGAATTTTAACAGCAATGATTGAATCCCAGCGGAAGAACTTTAGACGCAATACTATATTCAAAGTGTGTTAGATCTTGAGTTGCTCGAGTTAGTAAAACTTCGATATGATGAAAAGTTTTGCATTCTGCCTTTTAGAAAGGTGTCTTTTTCATATTTGGTTATTG
Source organism: Gonocerus acuteangulatus (assembly GCA_946811695.1). Classification (NCBI taxonomy): domain Eukaryota; kingdom Metazoa; phylum Arthropoda; class Insecta; order Hemiptera; family Coreidae; genus Gonocerus; species Gonocerus acuteangulatus. Next base: position 80,301,602 of record OX328132.1, read on the forward strand.
TTCCTCGTCATAATAATATATAAAATCACTGCATTTTTTATTTTATTTTAAGTAATACAATTTTAAAAGCATCTTGACAGAACATACATGATGAATAAGTTTAAGTTGACACATATTAATATATATAGTTTAAGTACTGCGATCTATAGCAAATAGAACGTTCGACTCGCAAGCGTTTTAACATCTCGGCGTGTTTCCATATTATGCCTAACCGAAAAAATGATATAGAAGCTCTTAATATTTTGTTTCCCAACTACTTGATATTTTGACTTTAAAATTAAATTTAGAAATAAAATTAAGCCACTAAAATGACCTTCTTGTAGCATTAAGCGATAGTAGCCTTCTGAAGGCGGAAATTGCCTTCTACTTGTGCTTATTGACGTCCACAAGCACTATAGAAACATTTTACATAAACACCAAAAAAAGTCCGACTCACAGGAACTGCAGCATCTTAGCGCGGTTCCGTTCATGTCCCTAGTGCCATTTGATAAGCTTAGAAAAGAAATAAACTTTTTTTTTTCTATATATCTCGTGAAAATTGTCAAAATCCTCTCTAACATCTCGAATAAAAGTGATATTAAGGCGTCAGGGACACCGACAGTAGCTAACTTTTACACAGAAGCGGAAATTACAGAATCTGGCTCTCATTCTAAAGCAAAGCTCTATAAATCAATACAAAATATGCCTAATAAAGCCTTTCTAGAGGATACAGAAGCATGGGCGTATATGAGGGGGGGGGCTGAGGGGGGTGCAGCCCCTCCCGAAATTTTGAATTGATGATAAAAACTTCTCGTAAAACCCTTAAAAATAAATTAAATAAGATCACTTAGTTCATAAAACATATTTTATTTTACGTGTAATAGCGTTTTAGTTGCCTAAAACTATTCCAAGCTCTAAATATTTAGTATTCCATACCCTGGAAATGGTCTCAGCCCCCCCCCGAAATTGTTTTTATATACGCCCATGTACAGAAGGATCAAGAAGAAGTACACAAGATTTAGTAGAATACCCTGCCTAATATAGCCTATATAGAATAATATGCCAATTAAAACCTATCTAGTAAATACACAAGGACAAATAAAAGTCTTGACGAATAACAAGTCAAGAAAAAAAAACTTTATTTAACAAAATAAAACAAAGTTTAGTTGCCCAACTACAATAGAATAATATACCTAATTAAGTCTATGGAGTAGACACAAATGGACCAAAAACAAGTCTTGTGGAATATTGTTTTTTTTTCTAATTAAATACTTTTTATCAATATTTAGTATATAACCTGTGTTGAAAACTATTGATTGCTAATTGATGAATCGGTTTAAAACTAAGTAGTCTTTATGAATATTTAGTATATAACCTTTTGTTTGGATCTGAGTTTTTGGGGTGCTCTCCGCCTAGGCTTTGTATTTGTGTCGGCAGATACCTGGGGTATATTTACAGCTCTTGAGGATTAACTCTTAGCAGGTAAATTTCCTGCGGCCCCCTTGTTTCTACGGGCATTGAACCGCCATATTCGCTCATAGTATCTAACCGTTGTGAAGTTTATTTTTTGGATTTAGGACTTAATATACATATGTAGACTAAATCATAGCAAGAATTAATCCTCCGTCGTCGGTTCTTAACTATGTAGACTCGCTAATGTTATCCAATCTTAGATACATCGTATTTAAAATCCACAGCAAAAACACGACATTTCATCAGAATCCCCTGCTGAATAAAACTTATATAGAATAATATGCAAAATAAAGCCTATCTAGTGGATAAAAATAGAGGAAAAAATCCGTTCGTGGTGGTAGAAAATCTTAAAAGTATTTCGCTCAGAAATCTCCGAAATATTGTCACTAATTTTACGTATCCTGTTTTATAGCCAAATAGATTTATATTCTATAATTAATAAGAAAAACCTACTAACAATAAAAAACTATGGGTAACAGATGAAAATAGGGAATACCAAGTATAATTCAACACCGAAATCAACACCAGTACTGTAATCTAGATATTCATACGGCATCTTCGAATTCTAACAAACAAAATATTGATTCTAATTAAACGTATCCTGTTTTATTGACAAATACATTTGACTACTATAAGCAATTAAAAACACTAGGGAATATGCCAAAGAACTTGGAGTAGGAGCCTCGACAGTTTCAAGACATTTGAAGGAAATCGACAAATCCAAAACTGACATTTCATACGGTACAGCATGATATATTTTTAACAATGAATTGTTTTTCTTATTTTAATTAATCTGTTTTATTGTCAAAAACATTATCCAACTATAAGCAATGAATAAACAACAAGGAATAAAAACAGACAAAAAGAACCGTTCCAATAAACGAAATCAATTACTTTAAAATTTAAGCATTTATTTCTCCGATTGACATAGCCTAACCAAAAATTGTTTCAGAATCTTTTTTGTAGAACATTTAGTAAGCTTTCGCATGGTAACCCTCCGTTTACCAATATTCCCAACCGTCTTCGAGATATTAGGGAATGTATACGAAGTTCCCAAAACATTTCATGTCTGTTAATAAAATATTTTATTCTAATCCTTCCATAGCTCCAAACGTAACCAAACTTTTAACATATTAGTCTTGATGAAATTCAAACATGCAAAAAATGTTTCAACTGAATCCCATAATTTTAAGTATCAATATCAAAGACAAAAAGAACAGTTCGAATAAGCGAAATCAATCACTTTAAAGTTTTAAGCACTTATTTCTCCGATTGACATCGCCTAATCAAAACGTTTATTAGAACCTTTTTTGTAGAGCATTTAGTAAGCTTTCTAATGGTATTCTTCTGTTTCCCAAATTCTCAACCTTTTTCGAGATATTAATGAAAGTATACGAAGTTCCCAAAACTTTTCATGTCTGTTCATAAAATATTTTATTCTAACCCTTCCTTGACTCCAAACGAAACCAAAAGTTTAACATGTTAGTTTTAATGAAATTCAAACAGACAAAAAATGTTTCAACTGAATCCCATGATTGTAAGTACCCAAACCAAAAACGTTATTCAGCAACTATTTTTCCAATTTTCTCGAAAACCGTGGAAGCTATCGCCTTAAAAATGGTGTCATTCGTTTTCCTAGGCCAAGAATCCTATAAAACAAGTACTTACAACCATATAAACTCAAAAACGTAAGCGTTAAGATTTTTTTGCGCGAATTTCGCTCCAAACGCCATCTTCTAGTGGGCGGATTTTGCTGGCTAACGAACTTGACCTTTCAAAATGGACGAAGGATTTTTGTACCAAATTTCACCAAAATCGGACCATTGCTCTTTGAGCTACGCCGCGAACAGACAAATATATATATATATATATATATATATATATATATATATATATATATATATACAAATTTGAACCACCGTAATTTTCGGTCTCTAGGGGTTCTGAAACGCAAAATTTTCTAGTCGGCACGTCCGGATTGTTTCATGAGATCAACCTTATAAGCGGGGTTCCTCCCTATGAAGGGAGGGAGGAACCGCGCTAAAAGGTTCTAAAGAAATATTCGAGAAATATTCATATTTGGAGAAATAAGTGCTTAAAACTTAGTTAGTTAGTTTCGTTTATTTGAACGGATCTTTTTGTCTGTTTCCCACAGTTTTTTTCTCTGCTCGTTATTTTTGTAATTGCTAAGTAATTGTAAGTATTAAAATGCATTTGTCAATAAAACAGGATACCTATAATTAGAAACAATATTTTGTTTCTTGGGATTTTGGGATTCGAAGATGCCATATGAATATCTAGATTACTGTACTAGTGTTTTTCGTTCCTTTGAAATGTTTTTGGTATTCCCATTTACACCAGTTTTTAATTGGTTATTATTATTATTTTTTTTTAAATTCGTTGTACAGTAAAATGAAGTTGAAGGTATCGCCGAGTGTACCCTCGTCATCTGTAAATCCCTTTCTAGAGTCATAAAGATAAGCCTCCAAACAACTTTAGGAATGTAGGATTTATAATTTTTGCCAGTATCAGAACAGCCGCTCTTCACATACCACAGTGATACTGACGTACCGGTCCATACCAGTTGCACTCCACATAAGTATCTAGGTGTATATAACAGCGGACCCCTCATTATAATTTCATTTTAAACGTATAAAATACCTAAAAAACTTAATGTGTGTATAAATGTTACGTTATTGTACATTAACGTATATTATTCAGGTAAAAAAAAGGCTGGCCTATATCAAAATTACCATACCTGTTAAGTGTTTACATCTCTGGCTATGATGAACCGACAAAAATTGTGTTAGAAACAATACTTTTTTATAGCGCGGTTCCTTCCACCCTCCCAAGGGATATATATATATATATATATATATATATATATATATATATATATATATATATATACATATATATGTGTAAGGATTAGAATAAAATATTTTATTAACAGACATAAAAAGGTTTGGGATCTTCGTATATTTTGCTTAATTTGTTTTATTTATTAATTATAGGTGCTCCTACTGCCAAGGTCATTAGCACCTTATTTTGCTTAATATCTTCAAAACAGTTAAAAAAATCGTGGTAAGTTCAAAGCATACTAAATCCTCTACAAAAAAGATTCTGAAGCAAATTTCGATGGGGCGATGTTAATTGGAGAAATAAGTGCTTAAAATCACGAAAGTGTTAGTTTTGTTCATTTCAACGGGGTTTTGTCACTGTTTACCTCACTGTTGTTTGTAATTTTATTTAACGGTGGAATGAGTATTTTAGTTAAGCTAAGAAAATAAGAAAAAGGAAGCTTAAGGCAAGAAGGCGTCTTAAGCTTCCTTCTCGTTAAGATTTTATTTTATATTTTTAACAAAAGATCAAAACCTACCGATGGCTGCTATATTCCTTTACTAATCGCACTTGGGATATGAATGGAACCGCGCTAAGATGATGCAGTTCCTGCGAGCCGGACTTTTTTTTATTCTACACTTCAAATTGATTATAAAACGTGTACCCAGAAGCCTATTTTAGTACAGAAGCTAACGGAAAATCGTTCGCAATGACATTTCATTCGTGCGTATTTCGCGAAAAAGAAAACCACCCGACTCTGATGGTTAACAAACTTGGAACTTTATTATGTATTAGCATTTTTTTGTCAAACTTGATCAAAATCGGACCAATTTAGCTAAAGCGCGAACAGATAAATATATACATATGTATATTAATAACGGCTTGCTACAGCCGTTAGTTTTTTAACGTTATATTTCGCAGAAATCACATTCTGTTTCATCAGACTTCTTTCCATGATTTTAAGAAATTTTTATAAATAATTATTTTATGATAATTTCTTGGTTATAGGTCCATTCGAAATTTACACCTGCATGAATTTTGCAGGAAATTTAATATGCTTTCAAATTATCACTTTCCACTTATCAAGTTTTATTTGCTCTTTTCGAAACATTTAAAAAATATACAAAGACTCCTAAACTACTCATATCTTTAGATACATTTTTTTCTTTTTTAATTTACTATACTTGAGCCGTAAAGAAAATTTTAAAAAATCATAGTTTGGATAAATGTTAAACTTGTGAAAAAATGTTTCAGTCAGTTCGTAACATTGAAGAACCAAGAACCTAAATTTTAGTTTCTCCTACTTTTTTATAAGACAGTTTAAGGTATCTTTAAATTGGTTTTATTCTATCCCCTAAATCAAAATGTCTATAAAAAGAGTACCTGAAAGCCTGTTAAGGCAAAACTCAAAGCCAAAGCTCTAATTCTTTCGCACAGATTTTGCCGAAAAAAGAAAACGGTGTCCACGAACTTTTTCTTTCGGTTTAGACAAAGTACATTTGTGCCTTATGTTCAGGTCGACGTCATAAGCGGTCTTCCCCCTGTAGGGAAGAAGCAAACATGCTAAAATTGTTGACTTTTTGTAAGACAAGATTGCCCAAATAGATTTGGGGCTTAAATGATTAGTGTTTATAACAGAAGCATCATTCATGTTCTTCCATAGCATTGTTTTCAAAATATTGAACACTCTTATTAAATCCTACTTAACTTCCCAAAACGATTTGAGGCATTATAAATTCTACCAGTAAATAAAAGAATATAATTAGAAAATGTGTGTTATAATGTTTTTTATTTACACCTTTTTATGTGTTTATTTTAGAAAATGCAGATAAGATTAGAAATTGAGAAAACCCGTCTACCAATCTTAGGTCTGTATACATCTAATGCGGACAATTTCAGAGTGTAACCCAATTTATAAACCTGAAAGAAGGAAACCTTTGTTTAAATTAAAAGCATTCCAACTCGGGTTGAGTCAAGTTTAAGAGAAGAAAACTACTAGGTCATCACCATAAGACTATAGTAAAACTCATACAATGTTAGTTTAAATAAGGTTTGGAATATTGTGTTCCACGGACGGGACATTCCTGCTTTGCAAAAAGTACGGATGTTTTTATAGTGAATATACAATTCCAAGTCTCGTTGTTAGGACTACACAACGAGACCTAACAACGTCTTTACTACTTAAAGACATTTGATCATTATGCCAGGCATGGGAAGTGTGATTAGTTTTCCTGAATTTGTTGCCTCTCCGTAACCAGTATATTAATCAATTTTGTGTTTTTAATGTTTTACATTAATCCTCTGCACAAAAGTCCTGTCTACGTCTGTACTTAATCCTATGTATTTATGCTCAAGTGGCCAAAGTATTGTAATATCGTTTTTATAATATGTATAATTACATGCATATTTGTGTGTCCATGGGATAGTTAAATTACTCAAAGAATCAATACAAATTATAATGTCAGTTTGATATTTGTTATGTAATTTGAGCGTTGATAGATGGATTCCATAAGAGCTTCTAAACTCAAAAATCAGCATGCGCGGTGAAACAAAGATGCCACCATTTACCATTTTCAAACGGTTGACACTATTTTTTTTTTTTTTTTTAACTACTGATTCCATATGTAATTGATGGTAAAAAATATCATTTTCTTTTCTAAAATGGTCAAGCAAGATTATTTTTTTCTGTACCATTTCAAAAGGATTGACTCACATGTGATGGCACCATTCGTAAACAAAAAGTTTGCAGCAGTTGTTGGATTATTAATTTAGGGCGATTTTGATATAAGAAATAAGTCAAAAAGAACAAGGAAGCCAATGTTCCTTCTGCTCGTTGTGCTTCCAATTTTAATAGCCTATGAATCTACCTATATTACCTACGTTTACTAATTTAAACATAACTTGTGTTTTACATTTTCTATTGTAAATGTAGGATAATTCTGTTTTATACTCGTATATTATTTTTATTCATTTCTAAATGCATATATATATATATATATATATATATATATATATATATATATATATATATATATATATATATGCCCGTGTGTGTGTTGGAAAGGCGGCTTCTTTCTCCAGCGGCCCTGCTCCTCTTCTTCCGGCCGTCATTAGTCGTTGCTGGACTGTAAGGATCATTCCGGTACCTATCAGCAAGGATGAATGAAGCAGGAGTAGAATCAGTTCTTTAATCATACATATGAACTTTAAACTATAATCTATCTTTGACATTGTATTCCCATCATTCAATTATTTAAGCACTTCCAAAATGATAATTCACTTCCAAAAGTCGAATTCACTTTGATTCAAATATATCACAAAGATCACAAAAAAATTGATCACAAAGATTGTAAAAAAAAAAAAAAAAAAAAAATCAAATATAGAATAACGATTTCTTATGTTTATATAAAAAAAAATAACTTAAAAAAACAGATTGTTTTTAATCGTGGATGCATCACTGTTTATCCAATCAGTTACAAATTTTCCCATTCAACTGATCATTGATTTCCAATTCACTATAACGAAGGTCATTTCCAAGTCAATGAATCAAACAATTGATTTACAGTTTGGCTTCGCTTAACGGTTTAACCTTCGTCATATTATTGTTTACAACGGATGTCATTTGCAAGCCGATGAATGAAACGATCACATTACTACTTGCATTTGGATTAATAATCTACGTCATAGTATTGTTTATAACGGATGTCATTTACAAACCGATGAATGAAATGATTATTTTACTACTTTTCTTGTGATTAATGATCTACGTAATATTATTGTTTACAACGGATGTCATTTACAAACCAATGAATGAACGATCTTTTTACTACTTTTCTTGTGATTAATAATCTACGTCGTAGTATTGTTTACAACGGATGCCATTTACAAGCTGATGAATGAAACGACCACTTTACTACTTTTCTTGTGATTAATAATCTACGTCGTAGTATTGTTTACAACGGATGTCATTTGCAAGCCGATGAATGAAACGATCACTTTACTACTTGCATTTGGATTAATAATCTACGTCATAGTATTGTTTATAACAGATGTCATTTACAAACCGATGAATGAAATGATCATTTTAGCGCGGTTCCTCCCTCCCCCATAGGGAGGAACCCCGCTTATCGGGTTGATACAATGAAACAATCCGGAAGTGCCGACTAGAAAATTTCGCGTTTCAGAACCCCTAGAGATCGAAAATAACGGTGGTTCAAATTTGTATATATATATATATATATATATATATATATATATATATATATATATATATATATATGTATATATTTATTTATATATATATATATATATATATATATATATATATATATATTTGTCTGTTCGCTCTCTAGATAGAAGACGAATGGTCCGATTTTGATGAAATTTGGTACAAAAATCCTTCGTCCAATTTGAAAGGTCAAGTTCGTTACCAGCAAAATCCGCTTACTGGAAGATGGCGTTTGGGGCGAAATTCGCGCAAAAAAAATCGTAACGCTTACGTTTTTAGCGCGGTTCCTCCCTCCCCCATAGGGAGGAACCCCGCTTATAACGTTGATACAATGAAACAATCCGGAAGTGCCGACTAGAAAATGTCGCGTTTCAGAACCCCTAGAGACCGAAAATAACGGTGGTTCAAATTTGTATATATATATATATATATATATATGTATATATTTATATATATATATATATATATATATATATATATATATATATTTGTCTGTTCGCTCATTTCTGGCTTCCCTGATGGCCCGATTTTGATGAAATTTGGTACAAAAATCCGTCGTCCAATTTGAAAGGTCAAGTTCGTTAACCAGCAAAATCCGCCCACTGGAAGATGGCGTTTGGGGCGAAATTCGCGCAGAAAAAATCGTAACGCTTACGTTTTTGAGTTCATAAGCTTGTAAGTACTCTTTTTATAGGCTTCTTGGGCTAGAAAAACGAATGAAACCATTTTCAAGGCGATAGCTTTAACCGTTGTCGAGAAAATTGGAAAAATAGTTTTTGAATTCCGTTTTTGGTTTGGGTACTTAGAATCACGGGATTCAGTTGAAACATTATCTGCATGTTCTAATTTCATTAAAACTAATATGTTGAAAGTTTTGTTACGTTTGGAGTTAAGGAAGGGTTAGAATAAAATATTTTATGAACAGACATGAAAAGTTTTGGTAACTTTGTATACTTTCCTTAATATCTCGAAAAAGGTTGAGAATCTTGGGAAACGGAAGATGACCATTAGAAAGGTCACTAAATGCTCTACAAGAATGGTTCTAAAGAAAGTTTTGATTAGGCGATGTCAATCGGAGAGAAAAGTGCTTATAGCTTTAAATTAATTGATTTCGTTTATTCCAATGGTTCTTTTTGTCTGTTTTATTTCTTGTTATTTTTTAATTGCTTATAGTTGGATAATGTATTTGACAATAAAACTGGTTAAGTAAAATAACAAAAACAATTTATTGTTAGAAATATAGATTTCCAAGATTCCAAGACCTTGTCACTAGCGGGTCTGTTTCTAGTGTAGCGGACCCTTCCAGGTAAGATTGTAAATCATGACCTTTCAAGACTTTACTACTCACAGGAATGACGTTAGTGACCTTAAGGGTTGACACGCCATTATAATAATTAATTTTAAAAAAAAGACTGGTGGAACCAAAATAATAACTGCTTCTATTTTAATCTTTCCAAATTAGACCTGGGATATGAACGGAACCGCGCTAAGATGATGCAGTCCTGCGAGACGGACTTCTTCATTACTACTTGCCTTTGGATTAATTATCTACGTCGTTGTATTGTTTACAACTGATACCATTTACAAACCGATGAATGAAACGATCATTTTACTACTTGCTTTAGGATTAATAACACAGGGCAACATTTGATCTAAAAAGCAATACAAAAAAGACACTTGGACCGGTATGGTCCTTATGGGGGTTTTGGAGTCGCTGGTTACACGTATGATCGACATATTATTGTTTACAACGGATGTCATTTACAAACCAATGAATGAACGATCATTTTACTACTTTTCGCGTTTCAGAACCCCTAGAGATCGAAAATAGAACGGTCCGATTTTGATGAAATTTGGTACAAAAATCCTTCGTCCAATTTGAAAGGTCAAGTTCGTTAACCAGCAAAATCCGCCTACTGGAAGATGGCGTTTGGGGCGAAATTCGCGCAAAAAAAAATCGTAACGCTTACGTTTTTGAGTTCATAAGCTTCTAAGTACTCGTTTTATATGATTCCTGGGCTAGGAAAACGAATGAAACCATTTTCAAGGCGATAGCTTTAACCGTTTTCGAGAAAATTGGAAAAATATTTTTTGAATACCGTTTTTGGTTTGGGTACTTAGAATCATGGGATTCAGTTGAAACATTTTCTGCATGTTCTACTTTCATCAAAACTAATATGTTGAAATTTTGGTTACGTTTGGAGTTAAGGAAGGGTTAGAATAAAATATTTTATTAACAGACATAAAAAGTTTTAGTAACTTTGTTTACTTTCATTAATATCTCGAAAAAGGTTGATAATCTTGGTAAACAGAAGAATACCATTAGAAAGCTTATTAAATGCTCTAAAAAAAAGGTTCTAATGAAAGTTTTGATTAGGCGATGTCAATCGGAGAAATAAGAGCTTAAAACTTTAAAGTAATTGATTTCGCTTATTCGAACTGTTCTTTTTGTCTGTTTTTTATTCCTTGTTATTTTTTAATTGCTTATTGTTGGATAATGTATTTGAAAATAAAACAGGTTAAGAAAAATAAGAAAAACAATTTAATGTTAGAGATATGGATTTCCAAGATATATAGCTTTTCAACTGCCTAGCGTCCTTCCTAGGGAGGGTTCTTTGTCTTTGATTTTGGTACTTAGAATTATGGGATACAGTTGAAACATTTTCTGCATGTTGGAGTTTCATCAACACTAATATGTTGAAATTTTTGTTACGTTTAGAGTAAAGGAAGGGTTAGAATAAAACATTTTATTAACAGACAAAAAAAGTTTTGGTAACTTTGAATAATTTCGTTAGTATCTCGAAAACCGTTGACAATCTTGTGAAGCGGAAGATTACCATTCAGAAGCTTAGTAAATGCTCTACAAAAAAGGTTCTGAAGAAAGTTTTAATTAGGCGATGTCAATCGGAGAAGAAAGTGCTTAAAGCTTTAAATTAATTGATTTCGTTTATTCCAATGGTTCTTTTTGTCTGTTTTATTTCTTGTTATTTTTTAATTGCTTATAGTTGGATAATGTATTTGAGAATAAAACTGGTTAAGTAAAATAACAAAAACAATTTATTGTTAGAAATATAGATTTCCAAGATTCCAAGACCTTGTCACTAGCGGGTCTGTTTCTAGTGTAGCGGACCCTTCCAGGTAAGATTGTAAATCATGACCTTTCAAGACTTTACTACTCACAGGAATGGCTCTAGTGAACTATAGGGTTGACACGCCAACATAATAATTAATTTAAAAAAAAAGACTGGTGGAACCAAAATAATAACTGCTTCTATTTTAATCTTTCCAAATTAGACTAGGGATATGAACGGAACCGCGCTAAGATGATGCAGTCCTGCGAGACGGACTTTTTTCATTCTAGACAGACATTTTGTACAATTTTTCATTAAAATAGCACCATTTTAGCGCGGTTCCTCCCTCCGAATAAGCTTACTAAATGCTCTACAAAAAAGGTTCTAAAGAAAGTTTTAATTAGGCGATGTCAATCGGAGAAATAAGTGCTTAAATATTTAAAGTAATTGATTTCGTTTATTCGAATGGTTCTTTTTGTCTATTTTATTCCTTGTTATTTTTAAATTGCTTATAGTCGGATAATGTATTTGACAATAAAACAGATTAAGTAAAATAAGAAGATCAATTTATTGTTAAAAATGTAGCGTTCAAAGAGAGAGATCCCAAGGCTTTCCAAATGCGTCTGAGCGGAGGCCTTTCTGCCCGACTTATGGGAGAGCTGACCCATACAGGTAAGATTGTAAATCAAGACCTTTCAAGACTGTTTAGTTTGAGATTTCATTTGGATAGGTGTTTCGCTATTGATCTAAACAAAGTAATAACTGTTTCTATTCTATGCCTTCATAAACACTAAAGATAAGAACGGAACCGCGCTAAGATGACGCAGTTCCTGCGAATCGGACTTTTTTTGTAGATATCGCCAACAGGAATATGCATAATATATAGTTTGAGACTATTAACGCAAGTTTGAAGAGGCAGGATGCGATTCCGAACACAATTTGAGCGGAGAGAGAGGAAGGCGCTGATTCATGTGTGGTAACATACGACCACCACCAGAGATATCTCAGTACCATTACTGTGAATAACGTTTTTTACGTCGATATGTAACAAGCTTTCCAGTATTTTATTCTCTATGAGAAAAAGTGAAACTATTGAATGTGTCGAAACGACAGCCGAGGTTGAACTTCAAGGTTTACTTGAGTTTACGGTGAATTGATTGCGTAAAAGCTTAAGGAAACATTTCATCGACAACATTCAACAAGAAAGCACAGGAATAAGTACCTATGTTATTTTTTCGTTGCATACAATTATAGAAAAATAAAATTCGTTTAGATTATTAACAATTCTAAATATCATTTCTTTTTTTTTTTTTTTTTTTTTTTTTTTTTTTTTTTTTTTTTTTTCAAAGATCTTTTAAAATCAATCCCTGAGGTTTCTGATAACGTCTTATCAAATGCATCATATATATTGGGTCTCCAATATTATTATAAAAACGTTGCTACAATAAATGCTTGTAGCAAGTTTAAAGAGTTTAATATGATTATATTCCATAAAATGAACCTTTGAGGTTTTAGCTTTAATTCTAGCTTAGCGGGAGCTGGAGACAACATGGACATTTGGTAATTCCTGTAGTGGATAAGAAGGAAACTATTCAGCGGTTGCCCGGAGAGCTTTAGTTTTAGTTGTTAACTTTTTAAAAAGAAAAAAAAATGAGTACTGCTTAAAGCAGAGTAGCTGAAACTGTGTAACAAATTTCTAATAATATGCTTAAAATTGATTTATTTACTTACGTTTTTTACCTAAGTAACCCAATAGTATTTTACTGGGATTAATTAATAGTTAATCACGTATTAACTAATTCTGACCACGAATGTAAGAGATAATTTTCCACAATAACATTATAGAATAATAATTATTATTCTATGTTAAAATATTTTACTTTATAAACCAACATTATTTTACTGTTCATATCATCACACAACAGTTATATCGTAGGATAGGTTTATATATATATATATATATATATATATATATATATATATATATATATATATATATATATATGGGAAGGTGTTGTACCTTTGACCACTTTGCAAAATTGAATTTTTTTTGGCTTGAATATTAAGGCTAAATTCATTTTTTTTATTTCATTGTAATTAGTATTCTATTGCTTATCATATTTAATTTTTTCAAGGTTCTAGCTTTTCATTTAATATTTTTTATTAATTTTTAAAAAAATAATCGTACAGTGGTCAAAGGTACAACATGTAGTTGTACCTTTGACCACGGGGTGTTGTACCTCTGACCACGTAAAAACAACACAGCAGTGCAGAAAAAGGAATTGTATTCAGTAATATTGTAATTAATTGTAAGTTTAATAAATACTGGACAAGCATTTAAGCATAATAAAAAAGCTAGTATGTATTCATATTAATATGCTGAAAAATACAGTCCAATCGATAAACTGTCAAGCAGATCCAATAGCAATAGTAGGGTTGGAAGTTTAGCCACAATGTCTTTAACATCAATATCATACAAATTTTCATCTTCTCTCGTAAACTTGTCACTTAAAGTTTGGTTTTTCAAATATTGGATCTTAGTCATTAGACATTTAATACCAAAAATCTCTGCGACTAAATATGTAATAGTATTTTTACTTTTATTTTTAGCAAGTAAAAAATTTCCCTTTCTTTTCCAAATCATATTTTTCAAATTGTTACTGGTCAACAACATAACTGACGACATTTATCAGAAGAATCAACGTCACTTCCTCCTGAAGAAATTTCAGTATCAGAATCTGACCTGTCATTAAAATAATTTTCTTTTTATTTACCACTTTTTTTTTGGAAGGGGTTTATTTGTATGTGGTGTCTTACGTTTAGGGTGGCGCTTTCGTTTTTGTTTTTTTTTCACCTTCAATCATTAGCTTTTCATGAATATCTGTCAGGATACGAGGCCCTCCCTTTAGGCCGGCCCCTATTTGACATTTTCCTTGCATGAGCTTTTCGATGAGGCCTTACAACTTCAGGGGGAACGATAAGGGGCAATAGGTTTGAACTGCTACACTGAGGATTGATAAAGTCAGTTTGAACAGGTTTCATTTATTATTTTTTAAATTCTTTGAACAATTGAAGCAACCAATATTAAGTATTTTTTAAAAATATGTAGCAGAAGAACACAAAAGTTGAATTATGAAAAAATTACTCAGGTGTGTTGTATTGAGACCTGGTCAAAGGAACGACATCTAGTCGTGGTCAGTGGTACAACACCCTGGTAGGTTAAATTAAAATACATGCTACAAATTTTAGGGTTAAGATAAATAAATTTCAGAAGCTACACCATGTTTCTTATTGTAATAGCTACTTTGTCAAATGATTTCCATCTAAAAAGACATAATACAAAAAATATTATGAGGCAAAACGTCATTAATAAATAACTTACATTTTTATGAAAGAAATGGATAAGTATTTTTTGGAAGAATCCTCTTTGACTTGAATAATCCAAAGTAGGTTACACAAGCCCTCTAGTGAAGGAGCTAAACCCTAATTACACCAAAATTTATAAAATGTTGCTACTTGCCGCCACAGCCTCGGTTGTCAAAGGTACAATATGGACAGAGGTACAACACCTTCCCCTATATATATATGTGTGTGTGTGTGTGTGTGTGTGTCTGTCTGTGTGTGTGTTGTTTCTGTTACTGCATTCTCCAGCGGTCGGCTTTATATATATTAGACATTTTATTCTATTTATACATTGAATCTATATTCATGACTTAGTAAACTTGTAACTAAGTTTAATTTTTATTGCCTTAATATTTCCAAACTTTATTTTGTAATTAGGAGTTGCAGAAACATGAATTTGTTTTCAATTTTTCTTTAGTAATGTTATTTAATAATGATATTCTGTCACAAGTCTCTTTTGAATCTTGTCAATTGTATTTTCAAAGATTACATGATATGGAAAGCGGAGAGCTAAAATTTCTCTTAATACCATAACGAGGCCTGATCTAAATAATTCCTGTAAATCATTAGACCTGGGCACTTATGAACAAGGAGCTTTACGTCCTTTAATCCAAAACTAATATTGTGAGTCATCGATTAACAGGGGAGAATCCTGGGGCGGAAACGTTCACCCTTCCAGCCCTATTTTCTTTACGCTCGATTCATAATGACACGTTTCTGCTGTATTTTTTGTGTCAAATTGAAACCTGAGGTGTTTCTAGAAGCCTTGCTTCAAGACTGGGACAACAAGGCGAGACATGCCTTGTCTAGTCTCGGGTTGGTGGGCGTGGTATCAGCGCAGCGTGACCGAGGAGGCGACCACCGGTGACGCCTGTATCCACAGCTTTCACACGCCACCCCTTTCCTCCCTCTGTCTGTCAACGCCTTCTCCTCCTAAAGTTTTATCTAGGATTCCTATTCCTAAAGATTTCTCCCATTGTGCGCATATATATATATATATATATATATATATATATATATATATATATATATATATATATATATATTATGTATATATAAAAAAATGTAATGATAGACTTCAGGGTTGCACAAACTTGAACTGCTGGCGATCTATCTCAATGATGATGGTGATGCAGAATTGGCGTCTAGGTAGGGTGTATCGTGGTATAGGCATTAGTTTTCTGCAGAAAATGCATTTTTTTTTGAGGTCTGCTCAAAAATAAAAAAAAAAACATAATTATTCTAAATTGTAAGTTTATTGATTCTTACAACAAATGAGTACTAGTATCTAAATTTAACTAACTAGCTTTTCATAAGATGGTACGGATTTCCAAGTGCTAATTGCAAGCATGATGGCATTATGTTCTTCAGTTAGGCGATTGCAATATTTTGACTTAATTATAGTAATTTCAGAAAATGTATATTCGGGCTGGTATGTTGATCTAAACTTGCCGTAAGTTGAAGGTTGATTTTCCTTAGGTTTGGGTATTTATCATCAGATATAAAACGCAGGGAGCTATTACGATAAATGAAAGTTATGAGTGAGTTATTCTGGCCTAATTGGACAGAAAAAATAGTTACTTACATACTAAACCAAAATCTTTGAATAAATCTAAATCGAAACGTTTTTCTGGATTGACACAAAAATCACTTGCGATCGACCTGCCCATCGCGATCGACCGTTTTAGCACCCGTGATTTTTTTTTTTTTTTTTTTTTTTTTTAACGGCGCATCTACATCTTGGCCATTAGCGACGGGCTATCTACAGGTTGCCACCCTTTTCTAATTCCAACAGCACGTGGCTTAACTTCGGTGATCTATGGGAACCGGTGCAGTCAACGTGGCTATGGCCGTTGGCAGCACCCGTGATCTATTTATTTTGGTTTAAATACAGAGTATAGCCTCACTCATAAATAAATAGCTGTCTTCATATTTGTACATTACACATAAACTGAGAGAAAGGTATTAGCTTTTTCCGCAAATATTTTACTTAAAGTAGATAGTCAGCTTGCTCTCTTTTAGAATATAAACATAGTTTCATTCAGCACATTAGTTTAGCACAATCACAGTGAAGATGAAGACAGTAGAAAACGGCTACGGAACGAGATCTTCTTTTCTGGCTAATTCCCGGTTTCGGCAGTGATCTAAGATATTTTCCTTGACATATTCTAGACTTTGTCGCTAGAAAGCATTAGCTTATTCGTATACACATTTCCGAGAGATTTGTAGTGGTGATGAGGAGTCCATAATTTGGGATCTAGCAAACTTGGATACTTGTTCTCCGATCATGATGACAGGAGCCATAGGCGATCCAGTAATTGCAAATGCGATAACGCTACACCCTTCAGTCTCTCTGAGGAGTTTGATCCCATGGAGACAAGAGAGTCGACCTTAGCTTCAGAACCTGATTGTGGACACATCTTGCAGTTTCCAACTGTGAGCGCTAATAGTGGCGTGACTTATTGTGAAAACAGCCCAGAATTCGTCCGAAGCAACAGGTAATTCACAAAATCCTCCTGATTAAAGATACCAAGGCAACGGGGAGGCTTTATGGTCTGCGATTTTTCCTGATTTACGAAAACCGAATGGCTTCCAGTAGTCGATTCAGTTCTTCTGGGCAATCAAAGTTACCTCCCATGATAATATGCTTGTACCCGGGTTATTCGATTCATACTTTAAGACACCGGTGCTCTTTGAATGGAGCATTTTTGTACTGCAGTCAACAGGTAAAACTCCACGCTCAAAGCCAGAATCAGGGCCTCAAAGCTAGGTATCTAACTTTGCGGTTTGATTTAATTGTGAAAAATAATAACAGTATTAGCAAAAAAAAAAAAAATAAAAAATAACTACAGCTGGAATTTGCTGCACCAGTAATAGTTTCTTTGTCAAGATCTTTTGTGGGCTCTTGGAACAGCCAAGTTGAACGATGCTGATAGGGGTAAACATAGAAATTATACCACACATAGAATATTTGTTTTTCATTTTCATTATTAAATGATTTAATATTAAAAAAAATGTAAGGTTCAATCATTTCCTTCTTAATAACGCAATTTTTACGGGCACTTATGATGGCACCAAAACTGTTGGCAATACATACACCAAACATTCTAACGGGCCTCTAGTCGTGTCTTTTTTTCCATATAAATACTATAACTAGTACAAACTAGTTGCAACTAGTAAAAGAGAACAGGAAGCTATAGGACGGAAGTGACGGAACCATGTCTGAATTGGATTTAACACTGCGAAAAGGGGTTTTCTCCGCAATCACTGTTTTTAGCTCTCTTTAAAATAGAGCAAACTCATAAACCATGGTCGTTCTGGTGGTATAAGATAATAGTGGGGATAATGGAGAAAAACCATCACTTATTTCAAAGTTATTTTCAAATAAACAGTTTAATTAATTGATTTCAACTCAAAACAAGGTGACAATAGAATAATAACG
The DNA here is from genome assembly GCA_946811695.1 of Gonocerus acuteangulatus. NCBI lineage: Eukaryota > Metazoa > Arthropoda > Insecta > Hemiptera > Coreidae > Gonocerus > Gonocerus acuteangulatus. Next base: position 80,320,038 of record OX328132.1, read on the forward strand.
TGTACAATACAGCTATAGTAATATTAATTGTAATATTATCTTTATGATATTAATAGGTTTGTAATAACAATACAATAAAATATAACATAAATGTAATATAAAATTTAATATCACTGTAACATATAATGTAGCAATAGTATAGTAGTAAATTATACTTATAGTAATATTGCCACAGAATATTAAGATTTTATTTTTTTCTATGAAATTATTAAATACTTTCTTTATTGAGAGCGTGAATTTTATGATTCGTTAGTTTATAGATGATGGAGCTGGATTTTTTCATTTAATATTACCTGTGCCGTCAACAATTTATGGTATAATTAGTTATTAATTTTTGGAACAATTGATTTTTGAATAATAATATTTTTTGTGGCAGAAGATTGATCCATAAAAGTAAGTGAATTTAATAACAATTATTATTGGGTCTCCCCGTGGCTAATAGAACAAGATGCGACGAAAAAAAAAATAAAATAAAATATTAACAGGACATTGATCAGGCAACTCATTTATTATTATATTTGGTATAAGTCAACAGAAATACTGTCAGTGAGACTTCAATACGTCATAGCATATCAGTTTTTACTGTACACATTGACTGAAGAAAAAAAAGTATTGACACACGTCACTAAATACGTAGGACATTGGCCTGTTGCGATAAAGATATTTTTTTTATAAATGTAATAATAAAAAATATGCTGAATAAGTGTACAATATAACGAGTTTCCCCTTGGCCGGGTAGATGACGTATCCGATTCGAACCTAAGAAGATGCGGGCTCGAATGCTTGCAGCAGGTTGAGTATTTTCATCTATGGGCTCACTGAAAAAATCCCCCCCCCCCCGGGGCTAATGGACAAGAAGCAGATGTGTCGTAAAAATAAATAAATATAATGGAACACTGATTCAATTTTGTTAATTTGACTAGAAATTATTAATTGAAATTGTAAAACTTATAACAATTACATGTTATGTACCTACATTATGTACTATAAATGTAGAAAATATAAACTTTCTTCCAAGCGGGGTATGTAATGAAGGAAATATATAAGAATAATACACACTGTTTCATAAATGTCCGAAACTTGAGGAGGTGCTAATATATCTTAAATGGAAACGGAATCGTTCATTTGGGCTATGGTCCAATACTGAACAGGAAATTAATAAAAAAAAAAATGTTTGTGTTTCTTTAGAATAGGACGTGATAGTTAACCCATTTTATAAGTGGGCTAAACTAACTCGCTCCGCAGTGAACAAGAGACGGAACTAAATTTGCAGTTTTTGGTCATCTGAAAAAGGCTGATTTAGCGTGTCGGTACGACGCACACTGGGGCAGAATCGAAAAATCTTGGCCAAAACTCTAAAACCATCTACTTCTATGTTTTTAGAGCTGCTAAACACGAATAAAATACTTATAAAATGCTACGGAGCTCACGTAAAGAATGAATGAATCGTTTATCGAGGTAACTGGACGAGTTTCCAGTTTATAAAGACATTAAAAGGCTTGATATAATGAATTGTCGTTTTATATTACCACGAAATAAAAAGAAATTTCGAACTTCCTGAAAAAGGCAGCATCCAATGTAGCTATAACTTCACGTTGAGCTTCTAGGATCCTTGCACACGTATGTTTCAATTCTGACTGAAGTTCTATCTATGCAAAAGATTTTATTACAGTAACACAAGAATCGGGATTGAATTTCTTCATTTCCTGTTGTACTTTCTTATAGCTTGGAAAATAGTTCAATCCGTCCGCTTTGTATGTATTTCGAAGAAGCCGATACGCGTTCCTGCTCATACCAGTCGACAAATCAAAAGAAGAGCTCGTTTCGGAGTCATGGTTGTAGAAGAAAATAATATCGCCTATTGATCACAGTCGGCTTTAGACGGAGATCTCAAATCCTCAGTCTTTCGTCACAAAATTCGCTCACTAGCAACGTCGAAGTCGATTTGCGACCTGCCGATTGGGAAAGTGAAGGGTTCCACTAAGCCACGACTCATAAATTAAAATCTCAAATCTCTTTGGGGAGTGCCCATAATCGATTGGTGTTGCCAAAGTTTCAATATAACTGTTTCAGGAGCACTGACTGAACAATTTCATTCGCTAGTCTCATTACTTGGATAACAATAAGAAGGGAACGGCATATAGTGTCTATCTCTTATTAGTAAACAATTCAAAAGGTCTGATAGTTTGCTGATAAGTCCTAAATATGTATATTAAACGAAATAAATGTTATATGTAAAATATATAACAAATTAAATTTATAGTTTTGGCCAGGATTTTTCGATTCTCCCCCAGGTTTTGCATGACCTTAGCGAACACATTTTGAAATGTAGCCTCCATGATACGGAGCTGTTCTTCCTCTCCTCCATAATTTTGAAGATGGATTGCAATTGAAGCAAATAATAGGCAAATAAATATTACTCATTTTAGTTTAAAACATTTCTTTTATTTGACAAATGACCGCAGCCCGAAAGTCTACGCCTTCTCAATATCAACGGTGGACTCTTCTCGGCGTAAGGGAGTCAAAATATCGGACTGTATTGCAGTACTAGCAAATAGGTAATTATTGTTTTGTCAGAAGGTGTCAATGAGTAATACTTGAATGACCTATTCTTAGTCGGCAAAGAGCCATTTCTTCCCTTCTTTTATTTCTCTTGCTTGAAGGCCATTTGATAGGATCTTTATTTGAAATGGAATGGATCGCAGTGCTAAAACGCCAACGTCCGGTTTGCATACAAGGAAGACAATATACTATATTTGCTTGGGCTAAAGGTACCCATATTCTTTGAGTTACTTCCACGATACTTATACTCGTGATGACACTGCTAATAATTATATCGAATATTGGAAGCAATTGAAGACACATCCGACTAGAAGGATCTGCGCCATCATAGCGCCAATATGAACTTACAGTAGCGGAAATTACTCGTCCTCTTTAACTTCTGTTTGGGAAGCTCTAGAGGTGTCTAGGGAATAGTCAATTATATATATTTATACACGTATATATAAATATTCGAAAAGCTCGACTACAAAAAAAGTCCGACTCGCAGGAACTGCATCATCTTAGCGCTGTTCCGTTCTTATCCCTAATGTTGGAAAGGTTGACTTAGAAACAGTTATAATTTGGGTTAGACCTTTCATGAAGTAATTTATGATCCCAAATAGGTCCTGGTTGCAATGGACCTGATACCTGACTACCTGGCCTTGCGAAGGTTCGCTCTAGAAACACTCTACTTACTGTTTCTTATTTTCATTTACTATAATACTAATTTTACAGATAAATTCAAATTAAAACAAAAAAAAAATAAATTAAAAAATGATTTGAAAAAAGAAAAAAAGTCCGTCACGCAGGAGCTGCATAACTAAGCACTTTCCTCAGAATTTGGGTAGTGTAGACTGCTTTCCAGAAATATTTGCTTAAAATATCCTACATAAATAAAATAAAAACATGAATAGTTCTCTTTTAAATTTGTAATGAGTAACTGATCAATTATTAATTTGCTTCCAGAGTTATGTTTACACATGGTACCTACTACACTACGTAATAAATACAAAAAAAAACTCATATTATCGTATTTTGATCTAACGCAGGAACAGGATACAGTCACTCTAGTGGTAGAAAGCGCTCCTTGCGGCGGCTTTGTGAACCTACGTTTGGCGGGCTTTTCTATTGAAATATATTACAAATTAAACCCCCGCTTTACGATTGACCGAATCAGCTCATTTTTAAAACACTTCTTTCTCATGAGTTACCCACGACGTATACCGCGTTTCGTTACAATACAGCAGAAATTACGACCGGTATGAGTATATTAGGAATTTGGGTCCGGAGTAAACCCCCCCTTCTAATGAACCGATTTAGTTTATTTTTACAACACATATTTAACTGTAGATTACCACTACGAATACCGAGTTTCGTCGAAATATACCAAAAATCACGGCTGGTAGTGGCGAATAGGTATTGTGGGTCTGGAGTAAACCCCCCCTTCTAATGAACCGATTTAGTTCATTTTTATATCTCACTTTTCTCTCTATATTACCACTACGAATACTAAGTTTCGTTGAAATATAACAAATATTACGGCTGACATAGTCAAATTAGTGTTTTGGGTTCGGGGTAAACCCCCCCTTCCGGTGGACCGACTTTGGTGGTTAACGAACTCGTTCAATCGTTTGCTAATTGAATGCTATATACCAAGTTTCGTGACGAAAAAACAAAAACTCTGGCCGCTATCGTGTTAACAGACACATATATATATATATATATATATATATATATATATATATATGCATATATAATTTTAACGGGGGTCATTTTCGGTGTCTACTAGGTAGGATCAATAAAGATTTGAAGACATTTTTCAAAAATTCCGTCATGAGTCCAACCTCAATAGCTACTTTCCTTCGGAGGAAAGTGCTAAAAACGTTCAAAAGAACAAAAAATAAAACAAAAATAAAATATTTTATTCTAATCCTTCCTTAACTCCAAACGTAACCAAAATGTAATCATCTTTGTTTATATGAATTTCAAACATGCAGACAATTTTTTAACCGAATCCCATGATTCTAAGTACCCAAACCAAAAACGTATTTCAACAACTATTTTGCCACTTTTCTCACCTAAACAATTGTTGCTACCACCTTAAAAATTTTTTCATTCGTTTTTCTTGGCCAAGAAGCCCATAAAACGAGCAAGCGTATGAAGTAAGCGCAACGATTTTTTCGCTTCAAAAAACACGTTCCTGTGGGCGGATTCTGCTGGTTAACGAACTTGACCTCTCAAATTAGACGAAAGATTTATGTACCAAATTTTATCAAAATCGGACCATTTTTGAGGCCTCCAGAAAGCGAACAGACAAATATATATATATATATATATATATATATATATATATATATATATATATATATATATATATAAATTTGAACCACCGGTATTTTCGTTCTCTAGGGGTTCAGAAACGCAAAATTTTCTTGTCGGCCCTTCCGAATTGTGTCATGAGGTAAACCTTATAAGCGGGGTTCCTCCCTATGGAGAGAGGGAGGAACCGTCCTAAAACTAAAGAAAATTCATCAGTTTACTTTATATGTATTCCCGGTAATGGTGCAATTTATCAAGAAAAATGTTCAATGTCCCCTGGGAAAATAAGGCAGAATTTCACTTCACATAATTGTTCTTCAGAATTGCAGGTGAAACTATGCTAATTCTTTGATTGATCTCAACTTATTAAACAAGTTTTTTTTTTTCGAAACGTGAATTATCTTTAGTCCAGAAGGAGCCTGATAAAAGTCACGAATAATCTCTGATTTTACGTAAAATAGAACTTTGCGTAATTTAGCCGCTTGAGAGACTCTTCAAATCGTTTCAACAAAAGCAAATTATACTTGTCTTTGAGGAAGAATGTATCTAGTTCACTGCGGTGCAATTTACAATTACCTAAGTTTTTTTTTTTTTTTTTTTTTTTCTTTATCGCTTCTTATTGAAGAAAAAAACTTGAACCTTTCAAAATAACATTTACTCCTTCTATGTTAGAATTGGGTCATAGCTCTCCTGTTCTCCTGCACTATTTGTATTAATCTATTATATTACTATTTGTAATATTCATTGGTATAATATTATTATTCTTATTTCACAATTTATAAAACGTTATAATTATTATTAACTGGCTCATATATTAAAGCAGGCCTGCCACACAAACGGTCAGGCAGGCCTGTCAATTAGGCCTGAACAGACCGCCTGAAAGCCGGTCGCCTGAACGTGTATATATTCCGGCCGCAAAATATACACGTTCAGGTGACCGGCTTTCAGGCGGACTGTTCAGGCCTAACTGACAGGCCTACTAGCCCAGTGGCGGCTAATGAGGGGGGCTTAGCCCCCCCCCCCCCAGAATGAGAATTCAAAATCTTGTTCGATTAAGTTAGAAAAATAAATTGTTTAGGCAAATTAATAGTAATAAGTTCTAATTAATGTATGTTCTCAGTTTATGAAATACTTCCTTACTGATTTCCAGGAGCCTGGTTATAAAAATATGATTCTACACCCACAGGCACGGCGGTAATCCCGTTCTAAATTAGCCCCCCCCCCCCAGAAATGTTTGTCTAGAGCCGCCTATGGTGTAGCCTGCTTTAGCATTGATTTATAGAATGTTCTGATGTATAGTATCACTATAATGTATTAATATATTACGTCATTTGTATAATGTATCTATATAGACTATGTGTAAAAGGTTTTTTTGTAATATCACGGTACAGTGTTATAGAGTAAATCGCCAAAAGTTGCGAAACTCTAAATCAATAATTTGTTTTTCTCTTTTCTAATAGTTACGGGGCAAGTAATTGAGAGATTATTCTGCTTTTGGTCCAAAATAGGTGGGTTGTATGTTTTGTGTTTAATATGATTAATCATTGTCTGAATTGTTTTGGAGGTTTTTTTTCTGTTAATAGAAAAACAAATCGCCCCACCATTCCAGCATTTTCTATTTCTTATTTTTTACAGTTTATTGGAATTTAGCTATTTTCCGCTTGTATTCCATCAGGAAATCCTGACTTGATGTGCGTTAAATAAACGAAGTGCCTTTCTTATTTCAAATACTGCTCTCCGACATTCGTTGTTCCACCAAGAGACAGGTTGTGTCGGTGTTTTCTTCATTGGTACATCTGATGCCACTTTAATTACATATAAAACATCTTTCGGAGGTTCTAATATCTTCGACATTTTTAAAAAAAGAAGCAGTTATTATTTTGGTTCCACCAGTCTTTTTTTTAATTAATTATTATAATGGCCCCCCTGTCAACCCTTAAGGTCACTAACGCCATTCCTGTGTGTAGTAAAGTCTTGAAAGGTCATGATTTACAATCTTACCTGGAAGGGTCTGCTACCACTGGAAACTGTCCCGCTAGTGACAAGGTCTTGGAATCCTGGAAATCTATATTTCTAACAATAAATTGTTTTTGTTATTTTACTTAACCAGTTTTATTGTCAAATACATTATCCAAGTGTAAGCAATTAAAAAATAACAAGGAACAATAACAAGGACAAAAAGAACCATTCGAATAAACGAAATCAATTAATTTAAAGTTTTAAGCACTTATTTCTCCGATTGACATCGCCTAATTAAAACTTTCTTCAGAACCTTTTTTGTAGATCATTTAGTAAGCTTTCGAATGATAATCTTCCGCTTTACAAGATTGTCAACCTTTTTCGAGATATTAAGGAAAGTAAACAAAGTTACTAAAACTTTTTATGTCTGTTAATAAAATATTTTATTCTAACCCTTCCTTAACCCCAAACGTAACAAAAATTTCAACATATTAGTGTTGATGAAATTCGAACATGCAGAAAATGTTTCAACTGTATCCCATAATTCTAAGTACCCAAACCAAAAACGGTATTCAAAAACTATTTTTCCAATTTTCTCGAAAACGGTTAAAGCTATCGCCTTGAAAATGGTTTCATTCGTTTTCCTAGCCCAGGAAGCATATAAAACGAGTACTTACAAGCTTATGAACTCAAAAACGTAAGCGTTACGATTTTTTTTGCGCGAATTTCGCCCCAAACGCCGTCTTCCAGTAGGCGGATTTTGCTGGTTAACGAACTTGACCTTTCAAATTAGACGAAAGATTTTTGTACCAAATTTCATCAAAATCGGACCATTCGTCTAGGAGCTACAGAGCGAACAGACAAATATATATATATATATATATATATATATATATATATATATATATATATATACATATATATATATATATATATATATATATATACAAATTTGAACCACCGTTATTGTCGGTCTCTAGGGGTTCTGAAACGCGAAATTTTCTAGTCGGCACTTCCAGATTGTTTCATTGTATCAACCTTATAAGCGGGGTTCCTCCCTATGGGGGAGGGAGGAACCGCGCTAAAACGAGTTTCGTAACTATGCCAATCAGCATTTTAGGTGATTTAAAAATGATTGGAGTCGTATTAGTAGTTAGCATTATTGAATAATGATCACTTCTGAATTGATCTTGATTTACTTCACACTTGAAACGGGTAAATATTGATGAAGAGATAGCAGGTGCATCAATGTTAGCGTACGCTATGAAAGACATGTAAACTGTAACTGCAATGATTTGGGATATAGTCATTAACCTTACACGTTCACTTTACATACAGTCCTTCTCATACATATAAACACCCCACAAGCCTTATCCTCTAATAAATAGTCCTTGTAATATGAATGATACCCGTGTATGGAGATCTGCTTACCTGGAGCGATGTGCCCCTCTTATAAACCGATTGTGTTGAAAGTACGGACCTCATCTTGCATCAGGAACCTCAGGTCAGCATAGTGCCTCTGGACACCATTTACATTTATTTAATGCAGCTTGTAGACTTTGGAAGAACCTTTTGGGGTCAGATATGATGACGCAGTTCCTATAAAATGAGCTTTAACATTTATAAGTATGCTCTAATAATTTCAGACAAAAATGTGTTAATTTATATAGGAAATTATTTTACAAGTTAATTGCCTTATAGTGACAAAGTGAAAAGGACAAATCAAGCATGGAGGACATTTAGAAAGAGTTGCTTCAAGTTTTTCACGGCTCCTCGTACTCGTTGAGGCAGAAAATAGCTGTAATATTTTCATAGTGGTTTTACTTAATCATATTCATTTCTCTAGATGCAATCTTACTGTTTCTATCAACCGCTAGTTAGGCGGCACTTAGAATTACCTAATCACTATCTTGCCACCACAATCCAATGTTCATATATTCACCGAATATTTTAGAGACGTTGGGGGTATATTTTATAATATTACATATAAAGAGAAAGTTGTTTTCCGGAAAACATTTCTACCTTCCCTTAGGATTGCTAAGAAGGTCCATTTTTGGTAAATTATTTTACACAAATACTTTGTCTGATACAAGAGTCAAGTTCGTTAATCAGCAGAATATCCTATTTTTCCACCAAAAGTCTTGGAAAAAAACGTTTGATAGAGGAAGAGAAACCTGCTTACGATGAGACAATCCGGAACTGCTAAAAAAATGTTAACGTTTCATAAAAAATTTCAAATTTATATGACTTTTTCAAATACACTCAGTGTCAAAATTTTAGACACACCCTTGAAATATTGAAAACTGAATATATATATATATTTTTTTTGTTATTACAATCCTTTAATTTTCTAATGGTTGATAAGGCTTGAAAAGCATTAAGATTTGACGTTCACAATTTGTCCTGTGGTCTATTTCAATGACAAGAGTCGTGAATTTTCCAGTTAAATTATAAGAAAAAAAGTCCGACTCGCAGGAATCGCATCATCTTAGCGCGGTTCCGTTCTTATCTCTAGACTCATTTAAAATGATTAAAATGGAAGCTGTTATTATTTTGGGTCCACATTTCTAGAAAGCATGAAGATTAGATAGTTAGCCGTCGAGGTGATAAGTAAAGATGGAATGGTTGGGATTCGGCTAAAGAAACCTCAATACGATTTTTGTTAAAAAATCTATATTTAGGACGTTTCAGCTACTCATTGGTAGCCTTCGTCAGCATTGAAAGTGCCGGGAGACATAGGAGGACCAAAGTTGACAGTTCCAGCTTTACTTTCAAGAAAGGTCTTATTTACGATCTTACCTGGATAGGCCAACCCGCCCTAGGAAGGACCCAGCTAGGCAGTTGAAAAGCTATATCATGGAAATCCATATCTCTAAGATTAAATTGTTTTTCTTATTTTTCTTAACCTGATTTATTATCAAATACATTATCCAACTATAAGCAGTTAATAAATAACAAGGAATAAAAACAGACAAAAAGACCAGTTCGAATAAGCGAAATCAATTACTTTAAAGTTTTAAGCAGTCATTTCTCCGATTGAAATCGTCTAATCAAAACTTTCAGCAGAACCTTATTTGTAGACTATTTCGTAAGCTTTCTAATGGTATTCTTCCGTTTACCAAGATTCTCAACCTTTTTCGAGATATTAAGGAAGGTATAAAAAGTTACCAAAACTTTTTATGTCTGTTAATAAAATATTTTATTCTAACCCTTCCTTAACTCCAAACGTAACACAAATTTCAACATATTAGTTTTAATGAAAGTAGAACATGCAGAAAATGTTTCAACTGAATCCCATGATTCTAAGTACCCAAACCAAAAACGGTTTTCAAAAACTATTTTTCCAATGTTCTCGAAAACGGTTAAAACTATCGCCTTGAAAATGGTTTCATTCGTTTTCCTAGCCCAAGAAGCATATAGAACGAGTAGTTACAAGCTTATGAACTCAAAAACGTAAGCGTTACGATTTTTTTGCGCGAATTTCGCCCCAAACGCCATCTTCCAGTAGGCGGATTTTGCTGGTTAACGAACTTGACCTTTCAAATTAGACGAAAGATTTTTGAACCAAATTTCATCAAAATCGGACCATTCGTCTGGGAGCTACAGAGCGACCAGACAAATGTATATATATATATATATATATATATATATATATATATATATATATATATAAATATATACATATATATATATATATATATATATATATATATATACAAATTTGAACCACCGTTATTTTCGGTCTCTAGGGGTTCTGAAACGCGAAATTTTCTAGTCGGCACTTCCGGATTGTTTCATTGTATCGACCTTATAAGCGGGGTTCCTCCCTATGGCAAAAGAAGTGGGTGTCTTCAGAAGAGCGTTTAATTTCTTTGCTACACAAGGATGAGATGGGTTGTAGGGAGATTCCAAGTTGCATAAAACTAAGTTTATCGAATCTAGCCCAGTTAATTCCGTCCGGAGAGACATAGGTACCAATTGCTAAACTGGAAGACATCCAACTATATCAATGAGGCAGAAACAATTGATCTAAGAATCGCATCCCACTCATGCAAAAAAGCCTAAGCAATAGAATAGGAAGCCGGTGTTTATACCAAGTCTAGGAATGTGCATGGATTACTGGAAAGCTCAAAAAAGTCCGACTCGCAGGAACTGCGCCATCTTAGCGCGGTTCCGTTCTTATCCCTAGTGTCATTTCGAAATACTGAAATAGAAACACTTATTATTTTGGTTCGACCTTTCTTGAAATTATTATTTAAATTTTATTTATTATTAACTACGACTTTCTCGAAATATTTATGACCGGTGACAAAGGGCCAGCGCACCCTTTTACCTGGAACACCCTACACCTGGCTTGGCCAGGCCCCATTGCCTGTGCCAAGACATAAAATTCTTATTTCATAACTCGATGTATTCAAAAATATCAAAATGTTTCTAATTGTCTTGTCTTCTTCTACTAAAATACTAATTCTAAAAAGAAATGCAATTTGAAACAAAAAAACAACCAATTAAAAAGTGAGCTAAACAACTACGAAAACCCGTTCAAAAGAACAAAACAAACACATTTAATGATTGAAGCAATTGTTTCTCCGATTGACATCGACTAACCGAAAATTACTTCAGAATCTTTTTCGTAGAGCATTTAGTAAGCTTTTGAATGGTAACCTTGCGCTTACCAAGATTCCCAACCCTTTTCGACATATTAAGGAAAGTATACGAAGTTCCCAAAACATTTCATGTCTAAAAATAAAATATTTTAATCTAATCCTTCCTTAACTCCAAACGTAACCAAAATTTGAACATCATTGTTAATATGAATTTCAAACATGCAGAAAATATTTTAACTGAATCCCATGATTCTAAGTACCCAAACCAAAAACTTTATCCGACAACTATTTTTCCATTTTTCTCAAAAACGGTTAAAGCTATTGCATTGTTTCATTCGTTTTTATAGGCCAATAAGCATATAAAACAAGTACTTACAAGCATATGAAGTAAGCGTAACGATTTTTTTCGCGCGAATGACGCTCCAAAAACCATGTTCCGGTTAAATCCGGATTCAGCTGATTAATGAACTTGACCTTTCAAATTAGACGAACGATTTTTCTACCAAATTTCATCAAAAGCGGCCCATTATTCGCTTTGCTAGACCGCGAACAGACATATATATACACACACACACACACACTCTATATATGGGTTCTGAAATGCACAATTTTCTAGTCGGAACTTCCGGATTGCGTCATGAGGTGTACCTTATAAGCAGGGTTCCTCCCAATGGAGGGAGGGAGGAACCGCTAAAAACATAGCGTAATAACGCGAAAACCTCTTTCATCATAAAATGGCTTAGAAAGCGTTATGTTTAGGACCGATTAATGGAGGAAAGTTATTTTTTCTGATGAGAAAACATTTGATTTGGATGGACTTGATGGTTTTCCTTTTCATTTTCGTGATTTAAGAAAAGGAAAACCATCAAGTCCATCCAGTAAAGTAGAACTTATATTACCCCGGCGATAAATGAACGGAGGGCGAAACGCTGTTAATGCGGGTGCTCATAAAAATAAAAAAAATGAACGGAGGAAATGTTATGGTTTGGGCAAATATTAGGTTCAAGAAGAAAGACTACTTAGTGTTTTTTTCTGAGAGAATATATTTACATGAGTATCAAAACTTATTAGAACAACAAAAAAATGGTGCCATTGACCATAGCAGTCGACGCACCCTAATTTAAAAAAAAACAACAACAACAAAAAAACACTTTTACTGACATGGCAGAAGGTTCATCTGCATTTCAGCAAGACAATGCTCCAATCCATTAGGCAAGAATTATTAAGAAATGGTTCATTTGAAAGAATATAGACAAACTAGACTGGTCACCTATTTTTCTAGACATTAATTTGATTAAAAATGCCTGGGGAATTCTTACAAGAAGAATAGGTATGTAGGGAGTTAAGACAATATTCCACAATCGGTGGGATAAAAAGTGAAAATCTATCTTCAGGAGATGACAAACCTCAAGAAACATTAAAAAAATATATTTTATTCAATTCCAATAAGAATTTTTGAAGTAATATAAGGTGATGGAAAAGCCACAGAATTTTAAATTCCTCTTTTATTATTTTCGGTAAATATGAAGACGCGGGGTCTCAACACCGATCGTTTTGAAATGTTGCTCTATAACGTATTCTGATGCACTAAACACGAATAACGACGTTAAAATAAAAGCTCGCTCTCCACTAGGAAAGAAGTTATGAAGCACTAAAGTTCACTGTTGTGCGGGTTCTGAAAGGTAATGTAACCTACTATGTTTGTCAACACTCACCTAGAATCCGTTTTTAAACATTTTTATTTTATTTATATATATATATATATATATATATATATATATATATATATATATATATATATATATATTTAATGGGTTATAATACTAAATGGCATTGCCAGATAAGTTAAAAATAATTGAATTAGTATTTTTTTTGTTGATCTAATCAAATGGAAAGTCATTGAATATAGATGCGAAGTATTATTACCGTTTGGTGAACGGGAATAATAATTTACTGAGCTTTCTCAGAAAACTGTTCATATTCTTTATCAAAAATTCAGTAGATTGTGTCGACAAATTCTACTTTACCTTCTATTGATAATGATTTAGCTTGGAAGATTTGAATTTCATTTAGCATTTCTGTTTTCGGCAAATACTCCATGAAAGATAATTTGGTAAATGTGAAGGAGCGCGGTCTCCACACCGATCCTTTTGAAATCTTGCACTATAACGTATTTTGATGCACTAAACACGAATCCGTTAAAAAAAAGCTCGCTTTTCACTAGGAAAGAAGTTATTAAGCACTAAAGTTCACTGTTATGGAGGTTATAAAAGACGGGGTAACAGCGTATTTGTAAACACGCGCATGCGCAATAGTCCTTAATGACGAAGTGTAATTGAAATTTAGACTCACCTTGTGGTAGCTGACTTGGTCGTAAATTGTCGCTTTTGGGCATACGTGCTATGCGTTTCCGCTCGCTCCGCTCGCTCAAGAAGATATCAAAACCCCTAGCCAATCCAACTCGCTAAAATTAATAGAATTCTATTAATTTTAGCGAGTTGGATTGACTAGAGTTTTGATATCTTCTTAAAATTTTTAAAAAAAATTAAAGAATGGTTTATTATTTTAAAAAAAGCAGGGAATTTTCTCCGCGGGCCCTTGAAATGAGAAAAAATCCTGCACTCTTAACCATGATCTGCCGCATGAGAATCCAAGCCGTTAGCCCGTGGACACGAGGGACCTATATTATTAATATTAACAGTTCTTTTCAAACAAAATAAATATGTAGTTTCGAATATTTCCGGCTGATTGTTTTCGATACACTGTTTCCAAAAATCGAATTTCTAATTTATACATTCAATTTTATCATCAACATTAAAGACAGTTATCGAACTTTCCTGAAGCGTCAAATTTAAGTAATTTATTTGCGATTACTTTACTTTATATTGTGATTACTTTGGAGTTGAGAAAGTAATATAAAAAAGATGTAGACATGAGCAGTTTGGAGATTTTCTTATAATTTCTTAAATATCTAGTAAACTTTTTGGAAATCGAGGCGAGTGAAGAGTAAACCTTCGAAAGTATGCTAAATTTCCTACAAAAACGATTCCTATGCATTTTTCGATAGAACGATCTTAGCCGGAGAAAACGCCGTTCAAATGTCGGAATTGTTGGTTTTGTTCTTTTGAACGGTTTGTTGTCTCTTTTTTACTCAGTTGTGAATTGGTTTCTAAATTTCATCTAATAGTAAATTAATATTTCAGTAAAACAATGAAAGCAAATGAGAAACGTGTCTGAAATAGAGGTTCCTCAAGAATGAGGGGGAGAGAATGATTTCCGCTTGGAATAGGGTTCTGTCTGTTTTCTGTTTTTTTGGTACCTAACATCTTGCTTTCTTCGAGATTTCATTGGAGTAGGTGTTTAAACGTTTCACGAAATATCAAAACAAAATACTGACTGTTTCTATTTTATGCTTACTAAATGATAGTAGGTGTAAGAACGGGAACACTCTAATATGAGTCATAAGTTTACCCAATTAACCCCGCCAGTTCGGTCTCTATTTTCAACAGAATCCAGTTCTTCGTGCCTAATTAGGATGAACCTCACCTAGAATAACCTTTATTGACGGTTTGTCTAATTTTTCTGTACATCTGCCCACGTCTTCCCAAATTTATAATTTGTTCAGACATCATAGTTAGAAATTACATTTTAAAAAAATCGATGACTGGTTTGGCACAGAATTAGCACTGAGTTGTCAAGATTAGCTGGGGAATGTTAGGAGTAGAATGCATTTTATAAATCCCTTTATCTTTGATAATTTCCATATGTACAGAGACTTTTGGTTTTTCAATAATTCGAATTTTTTAGTTATTTCTCTAAATAAATTAATAATATAATAAATTATATTACCTATATTAATTTTTTTTAAAATTAAAGTACATTAAATTGTGTAACAAAAGGGTGAATTTTATTTCCAATATCTTGTGGAATGCCTCTTTTTTGCACAATGGAGAAACTTGCATGGGTGTGCAGAGACTTTTGTTAGTGAGTGTGTATATATATATATATATATATATATATATATATATATATATATATATGTATGTATATATATATATACACACATACATATGTATATGTATTTTATGCGTGGTCATAAGAGCTGAAGTAATTTTTGAGCATTTGTAAATTATGAGGTGTTATGCCGGTTGGTATTAAGGTCTTAAGCCAAAGTTTACAAATGGGCCAGCTGTATCAATTGATATTATAGCCTTAAGTCAAGTTTATAACTTCCTTTCTGGTATTAAGGTACTTTTCTTTTGCTCGGGGCGGTGTATATATGAGAGCTTAGTTTATTTAGTACAGGGGGGCTCCAAACATCTTGAATCGAGGGTAACCTTGAATATTTTACAATGTAAAACGGACCAAAAACTAACACACTTAAAATATGTATTAAACATTGAAAAAATAGAATAATTGGTTTATGTTTTCACTTTAAGGACAATTAGTTGTTTGATAAATTGTAATTTACTACAATATAGAGAATGAAAGGGAATTAAAAGGAATGGATAGGTGACTTGGGTTATCTGTTAGTGAATTCTAAATGATTTTGTTTGCATACCAAACAAATTTTGTAAGCTTTCGAAATACAGAAATTTAGCAATTCTCATAAATCTTATTAAAAAAAGATATAAATGAAATAAAACCATAAATAAAACATAATTAACATATAATATTTGTTATAAGAAATGTAATAAATTGCACGTATAGTTCAAAATTATTACAAGTATTGAGAAATTTAAAAGATACAACAAACGAATTTAATATAAAACAATATTTTAAATTATTTTGTTTCTTCAAACAGGGCCGACACTGTTTGAGTGAACCGTTTGTGTCAGGAGAGTGTGCTTATCATGGGGTATCGTTTGACGTGATGTAGATTTGGGAACTTTGAGCTTCCAAAAATTGTTTTGTTTTTTTTTAATGGTTTAGCGAGTTTAAATTCACAATTGAATAATCTGAATCCATCCATAGTGCTTAATTTACTCTTTATCATGGTTGACAGGCTTGGTATGTATTAATAAGATTACTTTTATTGCTCATTCTCTTTTAAAAATCACAAAACAATAGTATTTTACTTTTCTTTGGGAAAACTAAATACTTGTATAGGACACATACATTGTATTATTTGTCATAAACAAGTAAGTGCTTTAAATCCCTAAGTCTGAAGTAATTAATTGTATGCTAAATTACAGTCAGATTTGATTAAGTCTATGAAAACTTACTAAGATATATTAGGACCAATATAGTTCCTTTTTAAATGAAAAATTCTTTAAGTATTTCTTTGAATATTTTGCTCTCAAAAACAATGTATAATTCAAATGAAACTTCGATTCTGTAGAAATTCAACAAATTACTTCTTGAATTGTCACTTAATACGCAATGCGAGTACATTTTTTGATTTTGAATAATAATAATTATTTCTGCATCTTAGAAAACATATTTTTAATTTTTCTTTTCTTTTCTTGTGATAGTTTGTCAAATGTCTATTCCTTAAGATTTTAATAATTTTGTGTTTTCTTATTCCCTTTTTTTATTTGTCCAAAATTTGAATTAAATGTACAATTAATTCAGATAATCCTCAAGTGTTCCCTTTTTTCATTTACTTATTAATTTTCATTATTGTTTGTTCTTGTTTTGTTTTAATCTTATGTTGTTTTTCACTATAATGAACACAAATCAGGGATTGTCTTGAAAAAACTTATGTTTATCTAATTAGTTCATATTTATTTTTAATCAATTTATTCTGTTAGTGCTTAAGACATTTCGATTCATCCATTTTATTGCTACAAATGATATAGATTTCTTAATTTTTTTCTCTCTATTTTGCGGTTTAATATCAAATAAACCTATGAATTTCTTGTAAGTTCTTTATTTTTATTTAAATGGTGTTTATAGATTTAAATAACTCAATAAAGAATATTTCAATCTTTAACCACAATAATCGTTTATTCATATTAACCACGTTAAAATAAAGTGGGTTATAGAGTAAAATGCTCCTGTAATAAACAACTAAAGACATGTGAAAGATGAAAATAAAATAAAGAAAAGAGTTTAGTCACTTCTATAAATAATTTAATAATAGCATATATGATATCTGACATTGCAAATATCCTTGAGCTTCCGATGCTTGTTACATGTTGCAGCACCCCCCCCCCAAATTTTAAATTAAATAAGATCATTTAGTTCATAAAACATATTCTATTTTGGGTGTAATAGCGTTTAAGTTGGCTAAAGCTCTTCCAAGATCTAAATTGTTAGTATTCCATACACCGGAAATGGTCTCAGCCCCCCCCCCCCAAATTTTCCCAGCCCCCTCCGAAATTACTTTCTATATGCGTCCATGGCTTGTTATTATAGTATAGTTGTTTTCGTTACAGTTAAGTTGTAGATACCCATAATGCGGCTTTAAGAACCTCGAGAAGGAATCAATGTCAGTCAAAACACGGTTGAAAAATGAAAATAAAGAACTTTCCATAAGTTAAAAAAAAATATATTTTTTTTATCTGTATACTTCTCCGTTTTGATTGTACTCAACATTTCATGTCAATCATCCTGTAGCCATTATGATTACTATGTGATTAAGAATTACCTATTGATGCTAGGAAAAACATCTATAGATAGTGACCAACTAATTCTTTTTAGTGAATTAATAAAATTAATGTACTGAAATTTACGGAGAATGCTTCTCCATCTATCTTTCCTTTGAATGAGATTATGGCTTACCTGAGATTTCTCTCATCAAGAGAAATTTGCCATAGAAGGAAATAAAACCTATATGAGAATTTTATTGAATATGTGTGTTCATAATACAGTAAACTCCCTCTAATCCGACACGCTTGATAATCCAGCACGGCAGGGGTGTCATGGCCAAACATGAAAAGTACGCCTCTTCAGTTCTTATGAATCATTTCCGCGAAATCCACTCCCCAACAACCCCGTGGGGTCCGTAGAAAAATTCCCGGAAACCCTCTCTGAGATCAAATAAGTGCTTGTTGCCAGTTCAGTATATAGCTTCCGACTGAGGCAGTTTAATTCTTACAGCGTGCATATGCAATATTTACGTCATTTCTAAAGTAGAAAGACTCCTTTTTCTAAACATGACTATTGTATTATCTTAGATGACACTTGTAAGAAATGGCTCTCAATCTCAAAATAAACATAACATTATAACTTTCTTGCATATAATGTCAAGCCCAGTACATGTTAAAATACCGCGATTGAAAGCAAATGTGTAGCTTTGGAGCCTTTATCGACCGTCCAAATTTGGTTTGATTTGGCTCTATATGCCAGCCACTGTTCATAAAGTTCTAATCCACGGAGAACAAATCATGGAAAGCGTTATAATGCCCAAATAGTCCCTATCTAGGGACATTTTCAGAAGAATCGCAAGAGGCCTAGAATAAAGTATTCAGGGACTCCCAAAAGTAAGGTCAGAGGACATGCTGATTGAAGTAGAGTAAAAATTAAGTACGATTCAATGAATCAAACGATACTGTTTTTGCAAAAACGCTTCCCATTATATATTTTTAGTATCAGATTGAGAGAAAAAATTGCCTTTACTTTCGTTCAGGAATGTTTTGCTTCCCTGACCTTTGTTTTCTATTTTGATGGTGTAAATTTTTGTTAAGTATGTCTATTATGTAAAATAAAAAAATGGAAACAGTTGTCACTCAAAAGGCTCCGAAATTATCAACCAGAGTTATGTGGGATTTCATGGGATTCAGTGCAAGAAAAACAAAACCTGCAAAATATAAAACCTGAAATTTTAGGTTTTTTGCTCATTGACCAAAAATCCTGACAAGATAAAAATAAAATGACTTCAGATTTAAGATCTACACCCTCGAAAACATTTGGTTTTGAGTTTCCAGGCAGAAAACAGGATGTTATAAGGTAAAAAATTGAATGTCAGCGGTTTTAATCGTTTCGTCCCACTGTGCGCCGGTATCTATTACCCGTGGGCAATTGTAATAAGTGTAGCCAAATAATCACACACCAGTGCTTCAAATTTAGGAGGTATGATGCTGATTATAATATCGAGGTGTTTTCGCGGACTATAAGGAGGATTCCGAAAATGCAGGTGATAATCGACATACGCCTAGGTGCGAGCCATTTCTCCGGGCACCGAGACTTCAATCTGCTAAACAGCACTTAAAAAAACTATTATTGTTCTGGGAACGTGTTCTATTTACAGGTGAAAGTAAGTTTAACATTTGTGGAATAAATGGAAGGAGAAGAAGTTGAAGAAAATAAAAAAAAAATACCTCATGAGAAGGAACCTAATTGGGACAGTAGTATGGGAGTGGAGGCGTCTTGGTGTGGGGGTGCATGGTACTTCAGGAGCTAGGAAATTACAATTGATAGATGGAGTAATACATCAGCACGGTTGTATAGAAATTTTAAAAACAAATTTGCAGTAAAGTTTAATCTCCAATGAGCGTTTATTATCCAACTGGATAACGATTCCAAACATGCAGCACGAAGAGTTCAGGATTCGTTGCACTACAATGCTCCACAGCAACTCAAAAAAACCTCCCATGTTCCTTGAACAGCAACTCAATACACCTCCCATGTTCCCTGAACGTAACCCAATAGAGCCTCTGTGGGATGAATGGGTTGGCAGATAGCCAAATTTAAAATAAAGAATAAAAACTCTACTCAAAGAACAGTGGGAGAAAATTACTACCATAATGATAAAAAAAACCTAGTTTACTCAATGTCAAATATATTGTGGGATGTGATTAGTAATAATAACGAAGCATGTACAAGATATTGAATTAAAATTTCGTATCAGTTAATATGATTTAAGTTCGGAAAAATAAGGTGTGCAGAGACTTTTGTGAGGTCAGACTTCATCAAATTATTCGTTAATTGATATCAAAAAAATTATACGGACCTAATTTAATAACTTTAACAATTATTTCCAATTCTATTATAAATTTTGATAAAAATTATATGAATTTTATGTCAACAAACCTGATCTTACATTTTTTTCTGTACTATGGAAAAAATTGCTTGGGGGGGCAGAGACTTTTGTTAGTAACTGTATGCACTAGTTTTATAGTCTACATTTAGTTTTTTTCACTTCTATCCATTTTTTTTTTTTTTTTTTTTTTTACATGCATCTGATCTGATTATCTGGAATATTTGATAATCCTGTTTACTGTACATAAATATAAGACTATATATTCTTATTCATAAAAAAAGTTTCTCAGATTGTTGATAAGTATTCATAAACACACACAAACATATATGGGGGTGTATTCTTCCTATCACCTCAACAGCTAACTAATTGCATCCCATTATATATTTGAAGTCAATTAACTGGAAATGACAATAAAATAAAACTTAAAACATTAAAGGGGTCTCCCGTAGTCTAGTGGCTAGCGCGCTGGATTCATAAGCGGGAGATGGTGGGTTCGATTCCCACCTCCGGCAGGAGTTTTCTCATCTCAAGGCTCGCTGGGAAAATTCCTCGCTGCACCCTGGATGTCGGCGCTAATGACCTAGAAGTAGAAGCGCCGTAAAAAAAAAAAAAAAAAAAAAAAAAAAAAAAAAAAAAAAAAAAAAAAAAAAAAAAAATTAAACTCAACATGAGGGACAGAAGTAGTTCCCCTTTGTGTCTTCCTTTTGTAGATTATCATCCTAAAAACAATACAATAAGATTTATGTGGGTTTACTTGTGTCATAAACATACACAGGTATGTATGGTTTTGGGTAGTTTGGCTTCTGTTGCTCTGTTTGAGATATTTCCCTGAACATCCCTCCAACTTCTTATGACTGTCTGTGTTTCTTGTTAGATGTCTAGCCATTGTGAATAAGCTGGAGAAATTTTATTAAATAAGCAAGATATATTGTATGTATGTGTGTGGGTGTATTACTATTACAAAAAAGAAAAAAACAATTTATATTTTACAGAAAGTTGTTTACCTGCAAACGACTCTTGTACATGGGTCCTTGATTTTACATAAGGCTACCTTTATTCTTGATATACTGAAATCATTTTAATTTTCTAAATGTTTCTTCGATTACTAGAATGTCGTTTTTTTTTTTTTTTTTTTTTTTTTTTTTTTTGTATTATTATTCAACGGTGAATTATTTTTTCATTGAATTTTTCTTCTAATTTATTTTTCATTTTTCACCATTCATTTGCTATTAATGCATGTTCCACAAATGTTATAAAAATATTTTACATTTGTGAACAATGTGCAACCACCCTACCCTTTGAACTTGTAACATTGTAAATGGATCATTATCCATTTCAATTTGTTTAATAGAAGACTGCTACAGTGGATAGTGTTTGTCGAACCTTACTTATTGTGATGTATAACAAAACTTTATGATTCTCACAATTATTAGATCCAAAATTTCTCTAACCACTTGACTGCTGAATTGAATACTCAGGAATTTTGTGGGTCAAGCAGAATTTATTTTGCTCTAGATGCACTTCTTTATGCACCTTTTCTCCTGGCTTTAAGCGTTTTTTGTATGACATTTCCCTCCATCTCCCTACAGATCCAAAATATATATATATATATATATATATATATATATATATAAAAATTAGAACTTCGCAAGGGTATTAGTTCACTTTTAAATCTTAGAAGTACTACTGATTTTTAATATGTACACAAAAAATATCTTTTTTTTCTTCTAACAAGACTCGTATTTTTCTTCATCGGAACTAATTCTAAAATCATTTTCTTTGCTTTCCAAATATGTAATAATCCAGAATCTCCCAGTTGGAAAACTCTTTTCTTCTTTTTTTTTATAACCATCGTTATTTTTTTTAAAATAAACTCAGTATGAAGGTATGAATAGTGAGTCCTTGTGATGAGTCCGAGTAAAACACCCAACAAAATCAAAATAGAACAATATATCCTTAAGACAAAGAGAAAAAATCCATAGGAAAAGAATGTATATCACAAAAATCAGAGTAAATATTGCTGATGAGTAGCTACCATTAAGAAAACTCAAGGAATAATCACAGAATATTTCTGTTAGGAAGGATTACTTGGAAAATAAGGTAATAAAGGATGTCAAGGGTTTGACAGGTGGTAATGAGAGCATAGACCTCATAGGGAAAAACCAGCAAGTCATATATCACATGGTATCTACTGGGGAACTAGAATAACAAGAAAAAGCCCCATGGTAGCACAAGAATTATGTTTTAAGAGACAACATACAGCCTTTTATTCCAGCCGGCACCAGTGAGGGAGTAGTGCAGGGAAAATAGTCTTGGTCAGCCAACACCAGTAGTGGTGAAGTGGTTTAATACAGCAAAGATGAAAGAAGAAGCTTTTGATCGCTTTAGAAAATATCTCCAAATGTTTCATAATGAGACAGGAAATGGACATCAACTTTCCTCTACTGAAGAACTTTTCATTAGGATTTATATTGATTTATTTTTAGTTTATACCATGGCGAATGAATGAAATGCTTTTATTGTTTACTCAAACGCTATATCAGCCTGGATGTAGTCATTTTATACAAATAATAATAAAGTAAACTCTTGTTTTCAGAGTTACTGTGTGTATTTAAATTGCAATGACTGTTCATTACATACTATTTCATAAAAATGAAGGACGTAGGCTGTTTTTTAAGAATTTAGTTGCCTCATTATATAATTTACTGAACTGATTGGCTCTTCAAAAGGGTTAAAATGTTCAGATGGTGCGTTATTGTGTTAATCACGTAAGTTATGCTGTGTTTAAATTTAATCTGCGAGATTATAGCACCTGCAAAAAAAAATGTTCTGACCTTTTGTAGACTTTCTGCACCAGTGAAATTACTACTCCCTTGTCATCTTATTTTATAATTTTTCAATAGTATTGCAATATCTATATATTCCCAATTATTTATGAAGCATTTTAGGTACTTCCAGGAAGTACTATCCTTGAGCATTTGTTACTTCACCATCTCTTAATAACATGATGAATCACTTTTGTTTAAAATCATTTTCTTCAAATGATGTTTCTACATAAGTAAAAAGTAAAGTTAAGTAATCCTATTTCATTTGACAACTTCTATTATATTAAATAAATAAAAAAAAAACTACAGTAACCATAAATTGACCTATTACGGATTTAACAAAAATATACTGTTTATTAAATTAGTATTGGGCCTATACCTCACTCCCCTAACAAAATCGGTAAAACATCTACTGCTGACAATAAACAATACTCTATTTCACACTTGAAGACATGAAAAAAAGGCACAAGTAATGACTTTCATTACGATGAATAAATCAAGTACTTTGTATAATAAGAAATAAGAAAATTCAACTTGTTGTTAATCTTTGCTTTGTAAGTTATTCATTTTTCAGTCTTAAGTCATAAAAATATCTCATTCTATTAAAATATTTTTAATTGTTATAACAAATTGTATGGAGTATGTTTTCCTGCACTTGTTTTAATGACTATTGCACCACCAGCTTCAAAATCTGATTGGTTTATTTAATTTCTTTATCTATTACACATCCGTTCTGCTCCTCTTTAGTATTTATAATTCCTTAAAAACTTAAACAAATGCTTATGACAATTCTCTTAAGTTTTATGCAAGGAGTTTGTATTCCTTACACACAGTAAAGCACTTTGCTTATCATTTCTATATTACTACTTTGCATTTATCTTACCTTGACACCCAGCTATAAGAAATAATTTTACACTTCATATTTCATGCTGCACTATGAAACTCAAATCATTGATTGTGAAGCATTAATACATGAACAGCACTTTGCTCTATTTCACTTATTATTTATTGCTTTAAAAAATATGCATGGTTTAATAATAAACTGTGATTCTAACAAAAAAAAAACGTTTTTGTGCTAAGTAATGTTTAAATAGAAACAAACTCAGTTGAATATCTTCTCCTGATTTAGAATCAGAAGTGATTTTAGCAGAGAAAAGGATAAAAGGCAAGCATAGGATTGAAATGGAACAAGTTAATGCCAGTTTTGTTTGTAAAACATATCTAGTATTGAATCACAACATTAAGCTGGGCGTAGTCAATTTGGATTTAAGATTTTTATTCCTACACACTTTTATTTATTTCTGTTAATTTTATTAACATACACGAACAATTTTAGGAATTTCGTATATTTTCATACATTTTGTTTTCTCTTTCCGGTGCATCGACTGCTGTGGTCATTCACAATGTGTTCATAAATATCTCGAAAACGGTTGGGGCACCGTGTTACGTGGAAGGTGACCATTCGAGTGCTTACTAAATTCTCTACAGAAAAGGTTCTGAAGTAATTTTTGATGGGACGATGTCAGTAGGAGAAATAAGTGCTTAATTATTTGAGTTTTCTTCAGTTTTGTATTGCTTGCAGTTATTGTAATTGATTTCAGCAGTAAAATGAATTTGATTGTAAAACAAGATAAGTAAAATGAGGAACAACTTTTGGTTGTTTCTCATAGATCTTTCCGAGCGGAAGTTGAAGAGCCCAGGTGAGCAATTTCCGCTATTGTAAGTCACTGGTGCCAAAAGTCCATGTTTTCTGCTAGATTTCATTGGAGGTGTTTTAATTTAATATATATATTCAAAAAAGACAACATTTAGTGATTCTAACAGTCAATTTAGAACAACTGTGTGTGTGTGCAAATGTATTTGTGTTCTTTCCAATACATATTAAGTATTCGTAACCCAACAAAAATATTTTCCCTCTCCTTTTTTTTTTGCTAGCTAATGCAGCTGAAGGATCAATAACATAAACTATATAGTAATTAGTATTTTTTTTACGGCTATTAGCGCCGAGTAATTAGTAATAAAAAGATATTGTTTAAAAACACTCTGGTAACTAACAATGTTTTTTCAATATATTATTCCAAAACATATAAGAGCATCATTCCTAACGCAGAATTAATATTTAATAGGGACTCTTTATTTAGTAATATTTTTTTCTCTCCAGGCTTTATTTTATTATTTTTTGGTAATACAGTATCCCATTTTTCTTGAAGTTTTTAGAATGATTATTGTTTAAAATCTGTCTCAGATATAATGCTTTCTGTTTTGACAGGTGTTCTATTAGCCACATTTTTATTTCCCTTTTTGTGTTTTTATTAAATATGCTTGGGTGATTTTTTTTTCAGCCCTTTCATTGTAATAATATCTAATGACTGTTCAAGTACATATAAATTAATGTTTCATATCATTAATAAAAGCTAATATACATTTTTTTCAATTTTGATTATAGTTAATAGTGAAGCAAATGCAAGGCGAATTAGTATGGTTGAAAGCTGTTTTGGAAGCTCAGGACAGGTGAGTTTACTTCTTATCTTAGTTCAAGAATGCTTAAGATTTTCAAAAAATATAAAGAGGAATATAATATCCCAGAACAATATACTTACATCAATTCAATTACACTACACTAAACTGTCTCCAAGTGAAACCTTAAAACCCATACACATGCCCTTGATATTAAATTTATTTTCACCCACAATCACAATACAAAAATGTGTTGGCATTAAAGTTTTCCCACAATCATAAGTTGTGATCAACTAAAATCAGAATAAATGCAGATTTAGTGATTGTTTTCCAAAGAATAAAACTGAACCAAGGAGTGGGGTTTACTCCAGACCCAAATTACTAATTTGCTCTTACCAGCAGTAATTTTTGTTATTGTGCAATAAAACTCGGCATGTTTTATGGGTATCTAAATAGTAAGATCTGGTCTAAAAATAAACTAAATCGATCAATTAAGAGTAGAGGTTTACTCGAAAATCAAATTATTAATTTGCTCTTACTGGTCGTAACAACAAAACTCGGTAGATCTGATGCCCAACCAATGAAGAAGTTGTGTTCTAAAATAAATCAAAATTCCTACATTATAAATTTACTGCCGAAAAAATAATGTTTTTATAAGTAAATTAGTTATAAATGTAGTATACACTACCACCTATCTAAGGAATATGCTTTATAATGCAGTTCCTGGATGACAGACTTTTATATTTCTCTGTATCAATTAATACCAACTCTGGATTTTCCTGTGACTTTTAAACACTGAAAACTTCCTTTTTTGTTTTCATCAACCAAAATTGTGTTTTTCATTTTTTACATTAAATCATTGAGTGAAGCCTGTTGACCATTGGGATTTCAAAGGTAGATATTGTCAGGGTTTGGTCTTGATATCTTAGTAAAATACATATCTTATAAGATAATGTAGTTATATTAAGATACCTAGACCAAGCCCTGACTATACCTACCTTTGAAATCCCAATGGTCAACAGGCTTCACTCAATGATTTAATGTAAAAAATGAAAAACACAATTTTGGTTGATGAAAACAAAAAAGGAATACTATAAATTTTAAAAAAAAGAATCATGAAGGTATATTTGAATCATCTTTTATTATATCTTTTCATTAACAAGGTATGAAATTAAAAGTATGAATGTTCTCAAATGGAATATTATACTGAAGAAAATGTTCTATTTTAGTTTTTAATACTCATAAATACTTATTTATTTTGCAGGATTATAATTTTCAAATCAATTTCTGTTCCAGCCTCTAGCAGTACCTGGGCGTGTACTAGTTGGTGAAGGTGTTCTGACTAAAATGTGTCGTAAGAAACCAAAAGCAAGACAGTTCTTCCTTTTCAATGACATTTTAGTTTACGGAAATATTCTCATAAACAAAAAAAAGGTATGTTGTTTTACCAAATAGAACTATTTGTAAAAGACTCCTATTAAATATGCTTTGCAATCATTATTTCATATTAACTGTACATTTATCAGGAACTTTTTTCCATTAAAAATTTACTCTTTGCTTGCTACAAACAAAAATCCTTATATTTCTTCTTCTAGAGAAATACAAAATGTATCTTTTAATTTCATCAATTTGTGATGTTTTTAAACAATGAAGCTCCATATTTGTTACTAAAGTTTTTTTTCTATAAAAAAAGTTTGTGATGATCTGTAATATAAATCTATGCCTGTATTTTTCATAAGTTATTAAAAAATTAACTTGCTCATAATATTTTTTACTTGTCAATTTTCAGTTCTGAGTGCCTTTCAAATATATTTTATCTAATATATGAAAATTACACTTCTTTTGTTTATATGTCCACCTTCAAAAATTCTCTATTTTGAGGACATCTATTGATTTATTTCTTTTAACACTTCATTAAATTTAGCTTAGTCCAAAATAATGTTTGCGAATACTATTTCCTGGGATAAATCTCTGTGCATAGTGTGTAACAAAATAATTTGATTGGAGGATACTCCATATGATCTGAACCTGTTTTATCACTGGTCTGTTTTCTTATATATTTTTTTATCATGCTCGATCACTATACTGTGCTAATTTTGTTTCGTGTTTCAGTACAATAAGCAACATGTCATTCCTTTAGAAGAGATAAAACTAGAATCTCTTGAAGATGAAGCCCGTAAGTAGCTCATGCTATATAAGGTTTAATGTTTATAGAGGTATATTATTTTACTGGATGTTATTCCTTGAGCACAATCTTATTGATTTTGTACTTTCAAGGTAAGAATAGGTCAAAACCAATTTTGAATATTCTTTCTCTTAATATATTCTTTTATTGGGCAAGCTCAACATGTTCCACATCTGATTGACACCTGTTCAAGAGCATGCAATTAAGAAGTTACAGCTTTACTCTTAAGTACCTTCTGCAAGTTGGACCATGTTGTCTATAGTGTCTAGTCTAGGCAAGACCCTGCAATTTAATGAGTAAAATTACTGATACCTCGGTAAAAAATGTAAATAAAATAACAATTATTTGTATTAATTTTCTCTCATCTTCTCTAGATTGGTTCTTTATTTTATTGATTTAATTTATTTGGATGGAAAAAAAGTTGAGAGAGTGGCAAAAATCTTCAAAATATGGTGTATGTTAGTATATTATTATTATTGTTATAGAGTTCAGAAATGGTTGGTTGATAAGGACTACATCAAAGTCATTTGCAGTATATGCAGCAACGTCCACAGAGAAACAGGAATGGATGGCGCATATCAACAAATGCATCGAAGATCTTCTTAGAAAAAGTAATGATCTCTCTCCCTCTCCCCACCCCCATCTCTCCCCCTCTCTCTCTCTCTCTCTCTCTCTCCCTCCCTCCCTCCTACCCCCTCTACCTCTCCCACTCTCATTCTCATACTCACTCCCACCTTTCTCAACTGCTACAAATTATTTTTTGTTAGGACTGCATTCCCTGTACATTTATCTCTTTTTTGTATATTAATCATTAATATTAATCATCTCAGGGCTCACTGAGAAAATTCCTGGTTGCACCCTGGATGTCGGCGCTAATAGCCACGATTTGTTGATGCGCCGTAAAAAAAAAAAAAAAAAAAAAAAAAAAAAAAAAAAAAAAAAAAAAAATTAATCATTAAACCCTGCTGTGAAAATAATTTCTCAATTGATTCCTTCATTGAACGTCACTTAACACCCGCTTTCACTCATTCAGAGTAAGAAAAACATCTGACACAGGAACTGTGCCATCTTACTGCCTTATCCTTGGTTTGTCCTATGATGTTGTCATGGGTTGATATCTCCCAGGTAAATAAAACACAATGGAATGTAACCATCACTTTTGATACTTAAAACACAGTTTTCTCCAGTTGATATTGCCCCATTAAATTCACATTTGTGTTAGAAATTGAATAATCATTCAAATATTTAGATTCCTTGTATCCCGATTTTTCATTTGCACAACTGGGCCATGGGTGCGGACATCCATGGTGTGGCAAGGAACCTTCGGGTTTTCACGGGCCTTGAGATGAGATACATTCCAGCTGTCGGAGGGACTCAAACCCCTGTCTCCCCCTTGAGAATCTAGGGCGTTAGCCACTAGACCACGGGGAGTCCCTAAAATCTTGTTTTCCCCAATTTTCTCAAAAACAATTAAATGGGGTCTTCCCATGGTCTAGTGGCTAGCGCCTTGGATTCATTAGTGGGCGATGGTGGGTTCGATCCCCACCGGCGCACATAGGAGTATTTGTCCTCTAAAACTGCTCAAAAGTACAAATCGCCAAGTTGCGTTATAATCTTTTCAAACATGCTAATCTTTAAGTTCGATAAATCGTCTTATCTATTGGTAGCCAAATATTTTCCTTCTGCTTTAGCCTGTTATTGTACAAACAGTCCTAACCCAGACATAGTTGGAATCACATAAATCTATTCTTCCGCACTCGTTTGATTATTTTCTTGCCCTCTATATTGTGGTTAAGTTTAGATAGAATCTCCTATTGAATATGGAAGTGGGATGTATGTACTTTATCTTGCCATTGTTTTTTTATTGTTTTGTTGTTTAAATTGAACGTTTTTAGAGAGTATTTATTTGGGTACTTTTTTTATCGCAAAATAATGAGGTATCGAGATTTTTAGCTACTTGTCGGGTCTTGTCGAGCCACATTTCTTTTACATACATGAAATTTAGGCTAATGACAATTGCCCAATGCGGTTAAATTATCCGCCTTCATCTGCCATTTTGTTTTTTATTCATTTAAACTTGAATGTTAAGTTAGTTATTTATTGCGGCATTACGATTTTTTGTTTTTCCAATGATGATTACAACGAATACCGAATTTCGTCGGAGTAAAAATTACGGCCGATATCGACAAATAAATTCAATAGTTCCGGAGTAACCACCCCCCCCCCCCCCCCCCAGGAGGACCGATTTTGCTAGTTAACGAACTTGTTCAATCTCTTGTTATGTGAATACTACATACTAAGTTTCGTGGCGAAAAAACAAAATCTTGTATTTACTCACACACACACACTGGTGCGATAGAAAACCTCAGTTGGACCTGGAGTGTAGACAGGCAGCACGAGGGGAAAATCAACGTCAGGTCGGGCCTCTTGGGTCTAATGTTATCGGTCCATATTTTATACCCGGGACCCTTGCTAGTAACCAATAGACCTACTTCTTAAGATATATTCTCCTAGCAATACTTGAATAAATTAAAGTGCCTTTTTATTTTTAATTTCAGATCAAGAATACTTGCAAATAAAATGGGTGTTTATAGATAATAATTTCGGAGGGGGCTGAGAAAATTTGGGGGGGGGGCTGAGACCATTTTTGGTGTATGGAATACTAACAATTTAGGTTTTGGAAGAGTTTTAGCCAACTAAAACGCTATTACACCCAAAATGGAATATTTTTTATGACCTAAATGATCTTATTTAATTTATTTTTAAGGATTTTACCAATCAACTCAAAATTTCGGGGGGGGGGGGCTGCAGCCCCCTCAGCCCCCCCCCCTTATATACGCCCATGGCAAATAAAACGTATTTTTACGAAATCACGTTTGCACGTTCCTTCCTTGTTTTTATAGAAGTTATTCAAAATGTAATGTAACATATGAGTAAAAAAAGAAGGCATTTGCTTATTTTCGGGCACCATTTGATAAGTCTCGACGAGAACAATAACTTTTTTCATTGAAAAAGTTTGATATCTCCAACCGCTTAGTTATTCCTTTTGTGGCCCGCTTATCTGGGCCACCTGTATATGTATATATAAATTTTAACGGGGGGTCATTTTCGGTGTCTACTATGTAAGATCGAGAAAGATTTGAAGAAATTTTTAGAAATTCCGTCATGATCACAACCTCAATAGCTACCTAAAAGTGCCCCATTTTCGCCATAAGCAATCAATCTAATATTAGCAAGCAAATAGTAGGTCAATCTATTAGTACGTGAAACGGAAAGCACCAAAATTATGGAGGAAGTCGAGGATGAAGACGAAGATAACGATGACCGATGAAGATGAACACTCAATAAAGCTTTATTGTGTAATAGTTTTCATTCAAAATTTGTATATTTTCTATAAAAACGTCTAATTAAGGTCGAAAATTGTTTTTCATGCGATCACATTGCACAAAAGAGCGTAATATAATTTTTGTCTGGTTTTTGAGTGCAAATACTCCTATCTGTGGCAGCAGGAATTTTCTTATCTCAAGGCTCATTGAGAAAATTCTTCGCTGCACCCTGGATGTCAGTGCTAATGGCCTAGATGTTGATGCGCCGAAAAAAAAAAAATATATATTAAAAAAAAACTATTAAATATAGGTATCTTAAACATGTTTTAGAAAAATGTGGAAGGCTACATTTAATTAAAAAATACGCAGAGTGAAGATATAATTTAAGCTTGCAGCTGGTTTAAAGAACTCTCATTATAATAATACAATATGAAATGCAATTTTTCATAAACCAAGTTGATACCACATAATATTATTCACAAAAATTTGTATTTAAAAATCTGAGGAGGTATGAGGCAATAAGCAATCTGTTACAAACTGTTGGAATTCAATTTTATTCAAGTTGAAGTGATTATGTCAATTATTTATTATTTTTTTTTTTTCTGAAAAAGTATTATTATCACATACAAATATTATTGTTTTCTCATGCAATGGGAAAGTCCATTTGATGTTTCAGTTTGTGTAAAAAAAGGAAATAATTTATATGATCATTATTTGTCTGTAGTAATTATCATCAATGTTAGAATAAGTTTTATTTGTTCATTGCATTACTAAAGTTACATTGTAAACACTTGTAATAGGTGGAAAGAAAGCAGCTGAAGTTCATGCTGCAGTTTGGGTACCTGACTCAGAAGCGCAAGTCTGTATGCATTGCAAAAGAAACCAGTTTACTGTCATCAACAGAAGGGTACTATATATTAACATAACTATTATTATCCTTATTTCAGAAGTTCTTAAAACAATGTCCCTAGTCCAGTAGAGAATGAGTGAGTTGATATATTTTTTCTTTATAGAATTCTTTAAATATATTTCTGCAATTTTAAACTGCATTTTTGTATTATCAAAATCTAGGGAAAACTATTATTTGTTCACATAACTTTTTATTCATTATGTGGCTTGATACGAAAATATTAATGGAAGAATGTATCAATATTTACTTATATTTTAACCTCATGATACTTCTTCCTGGAGACAACTGTTTCTTTCAATTTGTTATTAAGGGGTAATACTTCCTTGTGGGATCAAAATCAAAGTCATTTTCTCCAATTTATGAATAACAAATAAATCAATATTTTTCAATTCTTTGTGTCATAAGTGTTACATGGAATGTTAAAGTGTCCAACAAAAATAAGTTTTGATTCTTCAAAAGCCAATGGCGGCACTGTGTCCGATGAACGGAAACCCTTTTTTTTCACGTGTGATAGTCTGAAGGCAACAATTTTAAATCTAGTTCAAAAAAATTAAAATTATTTTGAAAGAAGAAGGTAAAATGTAGTAAGGTACATAGGATTTTTAATATATAATAATTTTTTTTTGAAAATGGTGAACAATTCTTCAAGTTTCTTTACCATTATTCTAAATTGTATGTTTCTTTGTCTCACATTATTATTCTTGATTAGTGTTCAATTAGTTGTGTCGGTCGAACTCCTGGCCATAATCTAATTCCTCATTATGTCCCTAGCCACTTGTAAATTATTTGGCCTGTGGACATTTTGACTGCAGTAAGTTTTTTTTTTTTTTTTTTGTTTTCTTTTACGGCGCTTCAACAACTAGGCCAGAATACACTAAGTATTAAGTATTCTGTTAGATGATAATATTTAAGATAAGAGCAGTCACTGATTGAGAATTAATAAAATGTTAACAGGGTGTCTACTGCACGAAAAAGTCATGAATTTTGAAACCATGTCACGAAATTTCAGTTTTACCGGAGTCCAACATAATCTCCGGACTTCTGTACATTTGTAATTGTCGCCGTTTTCGTACAGTGACTCAATTCTATCTGCCCCCCCCCACCCCCACCCCTTTCCTCCCTTAGATTCCTTTGTTGTAGCAATTTTCACATAAATTATCCATTAGTTACATATATTTTTATTTATATTCAGAGTTGTTCATGCAGACTTTAATATTCAAATTCTATACACTTTAATTCACTAAATTATGTACATTGACAATAAATATTTAGTTAGTAATATTTTTAGAACTTTTGAATCTTTCTACCATTGTTCAAAAGTTTTGAGCCTGCTAATTTCTTAGTCATTCTAAAATTTTTATTATCATCGTTACTTCACTTTTAAAATTATTGTAACTATCCTCATTAACATTTAATGTACATTTTATACAGTTTTAAATTGTAATTTTATAGATTTCACGGTAATCTGTGTAAGGTTTCAAATAATTTTTAGCTAAAAGTTAAGCATTTTACTTTTTAAGTGAAATTATTTTCTTTTTAATGGGCATGGAATTTGCATTTAAAAGTATGAAAATGTCATGAAAAAGTCACGAAATTGGCTTTCACAAAAGCAGTAGACACCCTGATTAATAAAGTATAATCTAATTTTAAGAGAAGTCTGTAAATAGAGAAATTTATGCGGGCCAAATATGTTAGGAGTATCAACTAATTATTTATTTAAAAATTTAAAATTCTCAAGAAAACAATACGGACAAATTTTTCAAAATGGTAAAAAAAGGAAATTCTCATCAAAGAGAAAAAGGTTTTGTTCCAAATGAGGCGTAGAATATCCTTCTGGCATGTTGTACACTATGCATACACAAACTCACGTTGAAAAAAAAATACTTTAAATCAGGAATGTTTGATTTTGGTTAATTTATATATGTTTTTAATTAGTTATCTTTATATCAATATTAAGACAAAATAATTGATTTTGCATGGAAGGTATATTTTTAAAAAGTTATAACAAAAAATACATTGGTATAGGATAATTATACTATTTCATATGATAAGTCCATTTATTATCATTGAGTATCAATCATTTTTACTGATTTTATTTTTTACTAAATTAGTTTATTAATTTTATTTTCAGCATCATTGCAGGAATTGTGGTGAAGTTGTTTGTGGATCTTGCTCAAATAAAAAGTTTGTGCTTCCAAATCAACCAAACAAAAAAGAAAGAGTTTGTCTGACTTGTTTTGACACTCTGTCCAAAGCTAAATTACAAAACCACTTTCAAAACAATCTTTCCAGCAGACCTGGTAAGAGAGCTGTATTTTTATTTTCAGGTATAAGGATTTCAAAATTATATTTATTTTGCAAGAAAAAAAAATCCCATAAAGCTTGTTTTTTATTGAATATTTTTGACATTTACTTGTCGTAATTAACTTTTGCCACTCTCCTAGAGCAGTCAACAGTAGAGAAAGGGTTAAAAATTAAGTTTCTGAATGCTAAAGTACTGGTTTGAAAACTAGCAAAATTTGTATAAGTTGTATCGAAATTCATTGGGAAAAAAAATGTCCCGTAACAGGCCACGAGGGCCCTGAGGTGCAGATACTATAGAGGTATCTGATTCAAGACCATACGGCACCCTGGGGAGATAGTGTGGTCAGTACTATGCTCCGGCCGCCTGATTTTCTCCTTCGCTGCTTCGACTGCTAGATTCATTAGCACCCAAGGTGCCCATTATTAAATTAATTAAACGCTGTGTTGGCCTAGGGATGGTCAGGGAGGCCGAATTCAACCCATGAACGAAGACACTAGAAGAAAAATCTTTAGTGCTTGCTCAGGATTTGAACTCAGGTCCTCCAACTTATTAGTCCAGTGCTCTACCACTGAGCTAACCTCGCCCGAACTTCACTGGAAACCTTAAATAATTAAATTTTAAATAAAGGAAATTAAAGTTAAATAGAATCAAAATTTCTCTTTTTAGAAAAAAGAATGGATGAAAGTAGTAACTATCACTATACATTTTTTATTAGTCTCATAATTGCGCTTAGACATTTTAATTAAGCAACTGGTTTAGTTGTTCTCTAACTTTACACAGAAAATCAGTTTGTAAATTTCAACATTGTAGGATAGTATATAGTATTTAATAACCCTTGCTGATGCCACAGGTGAGTTGAGTTGCAAGCTTCCAAGGTTCTCCAAACACCTACCAACTAAAGTAATCACTGTTTTTGTTTTGCTTGTTACCAATGAAATATTAGCTCCCAAATAGTAGAATTTATTAATAGCGTTCAGAATATAACCTGTTCCAGGCATGTGTTGGAACTGGTAATTTGTTCCACAGATGGCAATGTAAGTCGAAAACCAACTTAAGTCTAATTTACTTATCTATAAATTTACTTGTATGATACTGAAACATAAATGGACGCCTTTAAACGGAAATAAACCAAGTGCCATCTATTCATTCTTTAGAGAATTGGGTTTAAAGTTTTTGTGGGTCTAAAAATGCCTTTATTACCTGAAATGTTTCATTCATTTTCTCTCATTAAAATAAACTGTTGTTAGGGTAATGGGGTTTTATTTTTATAGTTATTGATAAAAATGGTGCTTGATTCTTTTCTGTTAATTACACCATACCAGATGCACCAATTCACTTTTTTTTGTATTTTTTCTTGCTTTAATGACAACATTATATTTTAACCAGTTTTTTATTACTATATAAATTCTCTAATTCTCTACAAGATAGCACCAAAAACTCAATTTTGTTAAAAATGGCGCTTGGTTCCTTTCCGTTTAAAGGCATCCAAATAATCATTCCCATTTATGTATTATCTTTATAAAATATATATGTTACAAAATAACAGTAAAGGGCTTAATAATTATTAGATTATAATGTATTTTAAATTATATTTAGCAGGTGGAAGGTAGTAATATAATGTAAATGAATATAATTAAATTTATTAATTCCACTTGGGTCACCCCACGGTCTAGTGCTAACACCTTAGATTCTCATGTGGGAGATGGTGGGTTCAAGTCCCACTGACTCGTTGAGGAAATTCCTCGCTGCACCAGGGATTTTGGTGCTAATGGCCCAGATGTCTCTGTGCACCGTAAAAGAAAAAAAAAGAATAATATATATATATATATATATATATATATATATATATATATATATATATATAAATTCCACCTTGCCTAATTTAGCACTTTTAGTGGTTCATCAGGAGAACTCCTTAAAACTATGTACAGGGTGTCAGAAAAATAATAATGGTCAGCCTTTCGATGGAGAGGCTCATTTTTCAATATACTTATAACTTTTTATACTAGAAGATGCTTTTTAAACAAATTCAAACAAGGTATATTTGCTTAAGGCAATATTATTAGAATATGTAAAAAAAAAAAAAAAAACTTAACAAAATCGACCACCCTTTTTCAATTGGAATAGAACGGCCCATATAAACGTTGATATTGGTCATTTTGAGTAATTTCTGACCTATGGTGCTGTTGAATTTTTTCTTCCTCATGACTCTTAGATTCAAAATATGCAATAAAAATAATTTACCTTGAAAAACATTTCAGGTCAATTTTGCGGGGCTCAATATGGGGTTATTTTTTCAGATCTCGCAATGGAGAATCATCTAGCCAAAGGATGACCACTATTTATCTGACACCCTTTACAGCCTAAATATGAAGGGGAACCTTCCACCACCAGGGACATAAAAGTAGTAGCGGTTGGCTTTCCACCTACAAAAAATGATAATTGAATTTATAGGGTTAATTTTTTATAATCAAATGAATATCAGCTGCCCACCCATTTGCATTTTCCGACTACACACTTGTGGCTAAGCGTTTAAAGAATTAAGAAAGTGTATAACTGTCAAAGCGAAAACAAATTCTGTTTTTATTATTTTCCAATTTGTTTTTAATATTTTCCTTCAGATACTAAGGAAAGAACTGGTTCTGGTGAATCATCTTTAGAAGAAGACTCTGATGATGACGAAGATAATGTTAACCGTTCTTTCCCGGACCAGGTTAGTGTTATTTCAAATCTAATTTGAGCTTTCTAGGCTCATTTACCTTGAGTAATTTAGTTTAGAATGTGGAATATAGCCAGTTTAAGATCATTTGTTTTTGACACTCCTTGCCCGTAAAGAAATTTCATCTATTTTTATTAAACTGGCTAATATTTTTATCTACTCTTCAAATTATGGTTTCTTTAAATTCATTGATCCAAATTTATATTATACTTTCCACTCTCCAAGTAATTTTGAAATATATATATATATATATATATATATATATATATATATATACATACATATATATATA
This sequence comes from Gonocerus acuteangulatus, assembly GCA_946811695.1. Taxonomy (NCBI): domain Eukaryota; kingdom Metazoa; phylum Arthropoda; class Insecta; order Hemiptera; family Coreidae; genus Gonocerus; species Gonocerus acuteangulatus. The sequence continues at coordinate 80,357,409 of OX328132.1, forward strand.
TATATACATTTATATATATATATATATATATATATACATTTATATATATATATATATATATATATATATATATATATATATATGCTATTTTTCAAGCTACTTCGCTGGGAATTAAATATGTTGTTGTTTTGGCATCTGTCTCCAGCGGTATTGCTCCTCCTATCATCGCGATATTTCGCCGGATTCCTCTCCGGCTTCTTCGGATTCCTCTCCGTCAATCATCCTTGCTGGTTGGTAAGGGAATGAGCTCGTCAGCGGTTTGGGCCCTTCTTATCCTTCTTGGTCGGAGACTATGCGAGCCAATGAACTGGGGAGGCTCTGGGCCAATCGGGTTCCGTCTGTCTATGTTAACTTCCTCGGTCGTCCGTTCGGGGCGCTGGTGGTCCTGTATGAGTCGATTGTCTCCAGTCTTCTTCAAGATGGCCCGCCAGGTGTTGGAGAGGATGAGTCCTTCTTCTCTATTGAAGTTGGCTGGATTTTTGTGGATCTCAATCGCCTCTCTGATGAGTCTCCTGTTCAGCGTGTCTTCCTTAGCCAGGGTCTTGGCTTGATCAAACAGGACTTGTCTGGGGCACTCTTCTCCATGTGTTGCCACCGCAGAAGTTTTGGTGCCTCCCAGCCTGTAGTCTGCAGCGTGTTGCGCAATTCGAGTGGCTACCTTCTTCCCTGTCTGTCCTATATACACCTCAAGTGTATATTCCACTTGAGGTGTATAAAGGACAGAACAGGACAGGAATCCGGCGAAATATCGCGATGACAGGAGGAGCAATACCGCTGGAGACAGATGCCGAAACAACAACATATATATATATATATATATATATATATATATATATATATATATATATACATGCTTACATATACAGGGTGTCCCAGTATATGTGTCCACCCCCTTTTCCTCCTAGAGTTGTTGGAATTTCGAAATGAAACTTGGTAGGTCTTAGTTATGTTGCATGAGGTTACTTTTGAAGGTTTAGTTGACTTTGTAACATTCTCCAGTTTTTCTCCAGCGCATCTAACTTGTGAGTTTCCAATGGCAACAGGTATATTTTATGACGAATTCTGATAGAAAACTTAATTTTAAGACCAATTTATTCCGAGACATCTTTTGATCCGACGCACCATTTGCGCGTAAAACGAAAAAAACTGAAAAATATCGCCCTTTTGTAGACAAATTCCTATTTATCACTGAACCCAAGCCTTGTACGTAAAAACACCTCTATACAAACGTTGTAGCCTATTAATTTTCCTTTCAGATGATACCAAGATCAAAGTTGTAGATTGAATATTTAACGGGGTATTATGAATGAAAACAAAGGCAAATGTTTTTTTTTAGTTTTATGATATAATAATTTCATATGGAAAAATAAATTTATTCTTTTCTGTTTTATAATAATTTTTATATACTTTTTTTTCATAAAGTAAATAAGTACTTTTTTTTTATTGTTTATGTCAGCTACTTTTTTAGCGCGGTTCCTCCCTCCCCCATAGGGAGGAACCCCGCTTATAAGGTTGATCTCATGACGCAATCCGGAAGTGCCGACTAGAAAATTTTGGGTTTCAGAACCCCTAGAGACCGAAAATGATAGTGGTTAAAATTTGTATATATATATATATATATTTGTATATATATATATATATATTTGTATATATATATATATATATATATATATATATATATATATATATATTGTTAAGATTAATTTTTTAAAAATAATTGCGCCACGTTGGGTCGCCAATTATGTTAAGATAAATTTTTATAAAAAGAAATAAAAAAAAAATTTTAATTACTTGAGTAAGTTTTATTATATGAATTTGACTTGATCTCAGGGATTAAAGTTCCGAGTGAATGAATGATATAATATTTATTTTTAGACAACCCTGAGATACAAACACCAACATCAAAAATAATACAAATGACAATAAAAGAATTAACAATTACAAAAAAATAAATTTTACCTCTAAATTAATTTGCTTCCAATAAGGCTTCAATACACTGCGCTTCAGTAATTCCTTCTTCAATGTGATACGCTTTATTGCCAGGTCTCGTGCCTAGAATGGATATCTTGAATTCTGGATTCTGTTGTCTTCTCACTCCATCTTCTATGAATAATAACAATAGACTGCACTCCGTAATCCTCAGAGGATAGCTATAGACTCAAGCTCCGCATTCGACCACTGCTGAGAATAGAAAGACGCTCCGTTCGAGCGGGCTGCTGGGACTCAACTGACGCTTTCTAGCAGGAAAGCTTGGCGTCCTTTTTTCTTAACTTCCGCATTATGTTCGTTCATATATAGAGATAATAATTATGTTTTTATAACTTCAAATAATTAATTTATTACCGTCTGAATGTACATTTAATATGTATATATTGTACACCAGTATTGTCCAAAAATATTATTAATTTTGATCGTATATAATACGATGTAAATTGTATATATGGTTTGTGATTTGCGCGGGCTTTTCAAAATATCGATGGTTATTTGAATTTAAAAATATTTTCGTGAATGTAATATATCATTACAATATATATATATATATATATATATATATATATATATATATATATATATCTGTAGCTCCCAGACGAATGGTCCGATTTTGATGAAATTTGGTACAAAAATCTTTCGTCTAATTTGAAAGGTCAAGTTCGTTAACCAGCAAAATCCGCCCACTGGAAGATGGTGTTTGGGGCGAAATTGGGGGAAATCGTGGATAGAAACTATTTGAAAGCTTACTAAAGTCTCTACAAAAGAGATTCTAAAACTATTTTTGATTAGGTTAGGTCAATCGGAGAAATAAGTGCTTAAAACTTCAAATACGTCTGTTTTGTTCTTATGAACGGATTTTTGTCGTTCTTTTTGTCTCTTCCCCTTAGTTTTTTATTGCTTTTTATTTTTATAATTCTTATATTCGGTAAATGTATTTGTGTTTAAAACAGGATAGTTAAAATGAGAACCAATTTTCTGTTGTTAGAAATAGATGAGTTAGTGCAAATACGAGTACCTTTGCATAAATTCCTAGCAACCTGAAAATTTGCATGAAAGATAGGGACAACATTATAAGGGAATTGGGAAAAGCCCTTATCTATCCCATGAGTGCAAAGAATTTTTTCGAGGTCAAAGTTCACTAAAAAAGGTTTTTAGGAATTTTCAACGAAACGTTTTGTTTGATGGTAAAAATAGTTCAGACAAAAATTGTAGATTGTGCAATTATGTACAAAACTTGTCTTCACACTTTTTTCCATTAGATTAACCATTTCTGAGAAAAGGCGATTCCAGAATTATCTTAAGTTTTATTCAAAATAATATGCCAGACTTTTGCCAGAAGTTTGACGAGGAAACAATGCTATGGCTGGCTACCTGCTCCTCTTTCTAAGGTCCTGACAATAAGTACTGTTACAGCCCCAGCCATAAGCCTCGCAAAATGACCTGCTTGACATTTGATAATATTAAACTCGAGAAGTAGTTCCTCTTTTTTTTGTCTCTGTTTACTTCAGTTATTAATTTTTATTTATGTTGTACGCCTTATTTTTTAATTGGGTGCTGTTATTTTGATTGCATTTTTTTTTCAATAAAACAAAGCTAGTAAATGAGAAGGATGTTCACGCTTATATAGAAAATAATTTTGGAGGGGACTGGGAGAATTTCGGGGGGGGCCTGAAAGGATTTTGGGGGGTATGGGATAATAAAAATCTAGAACATGGAATAGTTAGACAATTAAAACGCTATTACGCCCAAAATAAATTATTTTTTTCTGAACTAAGTGATCTTATTATTATTTTTAAGGTTTTTACGATACGTTTTTACCGATTGCGGGGGGGGGCAGCCCTCTCAGCCCCCCCTTATATACGCCCATGCATGTTTTTGTTTTATTTTATTGATGTATAGAGCTTTACTTTAAAATGAGAGCTGGATTGTGTAATTTCCGCTTCTGTGTAAGTTACTACTGCCGGTTTCCCTGACGCCTTAATATCACTTTTATTCAAGATGTTCGAGAGGATGTTGACAATTTTCACGATATATATATATATATATATATATATATATATATATATATATATATATATATATATATAAAATAAGTTTATTTCTATTCTAAGATTTTCAAATGACATTAGGGTTAAGAACGGAACCGCGCTAAGATGATGCAGTTCCTGCGAGTCGGACTTTTTTCTATTCATATCGATTTTCTGAATTGTTACTTTTTAAAACTTTTAAGGTATATTTTTCATTCATAATATCCAGTTAAATATTAAACCTACAACTTTGATCTTGGTATCATCTGAAAGGAAAATTAATAGGCTACAACGTTTGTATCGAGGTGTTTTTACATAAAAGGCTTGGTTTCAGTGATAAATAGGAATTTGTCTACAAAAGGGCGATATTTTTCAGTTTTTTGCGTTTTACGCGCAAACGGTGCGTCGGATCAAAAGATGTCTCGGAATAAATTAGTCTTAAAATTAAATTTTCTATCAGAATTCGTCATAAAAAATACCTTCCGCCATTAGAAAATTAAAGAGTTAGATGCGCTAGAGAAAAACTGGAGAATGTTACAAAGTCAACTAAACCTTTAAAAGAAACCTCATGCAACATAACTATGACCTACCAAGTTTCATTTCGAAATTCCAACAACTCTAGGAGGAAAAGGGGGTGGACACATATACTGGGACACCCTGTAGATACATTTACATTTATACACACCTATATAATTTGTCAGTTATAAATGGCTGATACTTGTCCTCCAAAATGAAAAAAATACATAGAAATATCAAATCATTTGAAGATCAATTTATTATATATATATATATATATATATATATATATATATATATATAGATATATAGATAGATAGATGGAATTTCTTCTTTCTTCAGCAGTGGTACTCCTCTCCTATTTCTCTCCAGCTTTGTCAGGCTTATTTGCTGCAGAATATCGCAGGTAGAAGTAGAAAAGGAGTACCACTGCTGGAGAAAGAAGCCCTTCCATCTAAAAATATGATCCCAGCGAGGATAAAAGAACATCATATTATCTAAGACTTCTATGGCGAGGAATAAACGTGATCCCAGCGAGGATTAAAGAACATCATATTATCTAAGACTTCTATGGTGAGGAATAAACAGACGCGAGACCACCAGCGCTCCTAACGGACACTGGCTCAACTATACCAGGGAACTTCAACACTATTATTCTGCTGAATCTGAGACTAGGCAGTAGATAGGGAGCCCAGATTGAGAAAAATGTCATTCCCTTGGCAACCACCGAGGATGAAACATATAAGTTTGATGAAGCTGCAGAGGAATCCAGCAAAATTTCGTAAGAAGAAGAGTACTAACACTGGAGAAAGAAGCCGATCCATCTAAAAATATGATCCCAGCAACGATAAAACAACATCATAACATCTAAGACCTCTACTGCGAGGAATAAACAGACGCAAGACCACCAGCGCTCCCTACCGACACTGGCCCAACTACACTAGCGGATGGCAAATGAGACAATACACTTATTCTTTACCATATAAAAGAAAATTTCTTCGTCCCAATCATTATTAAAATTACACATTTTACTTTTTTTTTGCCGCATTCATTTTGTACTATTTAATAATAAGCTTACCATCTATGTATCCCCTTGAAGTTACAAATCAGACTGACTCCTATTCCTGCAGGCACAACATTTATATCAGCACCAACGAAGTATCAAATGTTCCCACCAAACACACCTGCCAATGTTTCTAGAAAAATCCTCAGCTTTCCTATTCTTCTGCCTTTTTATTGTAAAGATATTAACTAGTGTATATTAAAATGGAGTGTGAATATATTTTAAAGATTTTTTGAGAATTACATGAAAAGGAATCCAGGGCTTGAGGTAAACAAAAGGACATGGACTAATGGCGGAGGCTGTTTATGCTGGTCCCTGCTGCTCGGCATAGGACAAGTCGATCACGATGGACCATTTGAGCACCCCTGGCAAAAAACTGAGCTTTTATTTAAAGGCATTTTTTTTTTAATAAGAAGTTAGTTTATCAAGTCATTCTCAAAAACCTTAATCATTTCATCACTTAGACAGCTCATATGTATCACTTACTTTTAACTTTATATGAGTTGCCTTGAACTTAAAACTTAACCTTTTACTAATTTAATAAATCAAAGGATTTAGTGTCATTCTTGGATACTCTCAGAAGTGCCACTGGTTGGGAGAGACCACCTTACCACTCAAGTGATGGATAGCTCTTGAGATGGAAACTCAAATGACAGATCTCACTTTATTAAGGTTATTTATTGATGCTTTAGTACTTCAAATACTGCTAGATATTGCGTGGATTTTTTTTTTTTTTTTTTTTTATAATTTCATTATTATTCATTAATGATGTGAAGATTTTGTTCTTCTTATTGAGAAGAGTTTCCTTTGTATAATTCTAGTAACTCCAGTTAGCTTTTGTGGGCAAATAATATTTTTATAACCTATTAGTTCTCATTTCCTTCATTATTGTTTGTTTGAATAGTAAGGCTGTATATTTCACCGGCTTATTGCATTTTCATTTTAAATAATAGAGAAAATTAGTTTTAAAAAAATAACGATCATTGTATTGTACTATCCATAATTCTGAAGACTTTTTCAGTAGGAAAAAGTCTTCAGCCGTAAAAAATAAAATAAAATAAAAAATTTTTCAGTAGGAAAGTAAATTATACCTCCATGCGCTCCACTGATTAAGATCATAAACAGAAAAGAATACATTATTTTTTCTTTTTATATTTTTACTTCAGGGAACTCAAGATTTCCATCTACAACCTGAAAGCTATATTCTTAGACCAGAAAAAATGATTAAACAAATACCTTAACAGCTCCAAATTTTTATTTTCTCCATTCTCCACTAAACTCTTCAACATTCACTATTCTCATATTATTGATTTATACATTAATTTATTTTTTTATAGCAGCCCAAATTCTATAGATCTTCCAATTCTGATGGAGTGGAAGATACAAATCCCGCAATTGATTTGAAGAAGAAGCTGCAAAATGTAAATGTGTAATGAATGCCTTATTACCTTAATGTGAGTTAAGATCTTAATATGTTAAAATTTTCAAGATTTTATTTTGATACATTTGTAAAATCTTGTTTCTTTCTTTCTTTCTTTTTTTTTTTTTATCTATTATGTCTTATAAGTAGTGACATTATTCCTGGATGGAAAAGTCTTTCAAGTAGTTTGTATGAGAGAGTTTCCGTTATTGAAATGAAATTATGTATGTTAACTTATTGATATTTTTATAAACCATAATTATAAAAATGAAATGTAATTAATAAAATATCTCACCTTGTAATATCAAGATAGTTCTCAAACTTACCATACTTTTTTTTTTTTTTTTTGCTTTTCAGTTATGCAAATATTCTCTGATGTTATTGAAAATTAATGTACCATAATGTCCATTATCATATCCTTTATTGCTGTGCTTTCTGGGTCATATGCTATTTATTTTATTAATTTATTATATTTTTAAATAAATTTTAAAAATAATATTTTACTTTATTTTGTTTTTCATTAACCACTTTTGACATTATCAACATTAACCTTTTCGATGCAACGTGGCCTAGCAAGAGTAATGTCGTTGAAGGTGGAGAGCACCCGCTGCCTATTCCCTCCACAGGCAGACCAAACTCCCTATCCTAGAACGGCCATACGCACCCGTATTTTTTTTTTTTTTTACTTAAGCGCTCGTTACTAATCATCATTTTTATATTTATCTTACGCAAACATTGCTTGAAACAATTTATTTACTACAATTTAGGTACACAGCAAACCTACAATAACCATTTAAAACAAAATTTACTTACTTTTCTTCCCTATATTTCTCTTTCTATTTCATTCCGAAGCCACTGCTTGTTTTAAACGTGATTTTTAAATGTAGCAATGAAATTTGTTAACCCATTTGGGACTGTAGACTGATAAAGCAGTTCGCTCTTTTCAGCGTTAGAGGACTGTAGCCTGATTTATTAGTTCTGTCCCTAGCTCCATATACTGGTTGATGGGACATGTTCTAGTACTTTTCCTTGCCACTAGAATTCATGGAAATACATTTTATACACTTATATACCCATTACGACCCCTTGTCCTTTGTCTACCCTACTTTATGACTATACCTACCCTTATCCCTTGCAGTTTTAGCATTCAGTATGTTCTCTGGTCTTGTACAGTTTACTGGCATTCTTTATCGAAATTGTTTTCAATATGTCTAGAAAAGTGTATACTGATGAAGCATTCTTGGAATTACTGGCTTGTAAACCTGATAGCAATTTTAATTCTTCTTCCAGGGTGTCTACTACTGCATGAAAAAGTCATGAAAATGTCACGAAATTAAAAAGTCAGAACTGCGACATCTTAGCGCGATTCCGTTCTTATCCCTAGTGTCATTTGGAAAGATTGAAATAGAAACAGTTATTATTTTGGTTCAACCTTTCCTGAAATCCCTTTACCCCCATAAACAAAGGGCCAGCGTTCCCTTTTACCTGGAATCCCATCCAACAGCTTGGTTAGCCAACCCCACTACTACAAATAGTTATTTAACAGTATCAAATATCAAATTGTATCTAATTTTCTTGACTTCTTCAACTGTAATACTAATTCTATAAATAAATGCAATTTAAAAAAAAAAAAAAAAACAATCAAAAAGTGAGCTAAACGAAAACCCGTTCAAAAGAACAAAACAAACACATTTGAAGTTTTAAGCACTTATTTCTCTTATTGAGGCAATCAAAAATTTCTTCAGAACCTTTTTTGTAGAGAATTTAGTAAGCTTTTGAATGGTAACCTTCCGCTTACCAAAATTCTCAACCGTTCTAGAGATATTAAGGAAAATATACGAAGTTTCCAAAACTTGTCGTGTCTCTTAATAAAATATTTTATTCTAATCCTTCCTTAACTCCAAACATAACCAAAATTTAATCATCTTTTTTTATATGAGTTTCAAACATGCAGAAAATGTTTTAACTGAATCTAAGTACCCAAACCAAAAATGTATTTCACCAACTATTTCGCCAGTTTTCTCGAAAACGGTTCAAGCTATCGCATTAAAAATGGTTTCATTCGTTTTCCTAGGCCAAGAAGCCTATAAAAAGAGGACTTGCAAGCGTATGAAGTAAGCGCAACAATTTTTTTCGTGCGAATTTCACTTCAAAAACCATGTTCCGGTGGGCGGATTCTGCTGGTTAACGAACTTGATCAATATTTTGACTACTAATATAGTACTAATATTTTTTAAAATGTTGAATTCTATAATTCTTCAATATTAAGACTGCTAATTCCATAGTCATTCTAAAATTTTTAGTATCATTGTTTCTTCACTTTTCAAATTAATTGAACTATTCTGTTTAGAATATGATGTACATTTTATATAGTCTAATTAATTGTTTAAATATATGTTTGAAAAAATTGTAAGTTTATAAATATCATGGTAATCTGTGTAAGGTTACAAATAATTTTAAGCTAATAGTTAAGGCTTTTTCTTTTGAAGTGAAATTACTTTCCTTTTCATGGGCATGAAATTTGCTTTTCAAATCATGAAAATGTCACAAAAAAATCCTGAAATTGGGTTTCACAAAAGTAGTAGACACCCTGTCTTCGGACTCTGAGTATGAAGGAAATATTTCTGTGGGGACTACTCCGGGTACTTCAGGTGAGAACATTAGGCAAAATATTGCTTCTTCAGGAGATAGTAGCTATGAAGACTAAGATCGCGCTCCAAAAAGAATGATGTATAAAGAAACATAAACTTGAATACAGCTAAAAAGCATTCAGGCCACTGGGCACGTCAGCCACCCTGGACTCTCAATACCCCCGTATTAAATGGTCCCTAAAATTTTAATTATTATAATAAGCTACTCCTTTATTATTAACAGTTTCACTAAAAAAATGCCCCTAAGAACGTTTTTACCGTGCACACGTCTCACAGATGCATGTTATGTATAACTTTCAAAATTTGGATGTTACCAGTTAAGGGTTAAACCAGCAATTATTCCCCATTCCTGCTAGAGCATTCTGTACACGCTCAAGGCTAAAGAGGGCTCGCAATCAGGAGCTGTTGTGAGAATACTCGAATGTCGCCTCTGGTGCACGACTTTCTCCGGCGAGTATTCTCGGACGTCGCATCGAATGGGTTAGTCTTGTATTATTCTAACTTGTTTCCCATATATGTATAAATCATTTCACAAATAATGAGGAGAATATTGTTTGCCATCTGAATATTATAAAGATGGTGTTTTAGCTTACAGGGCTATAGGAACGAATTTTTTAATTAACATTTCCAGCCTGCTCACTAGCTGTGTTCTTCGACTAAAATATCTACTGATAGTAAAATAATACAAAAATAGTCAATTGAAAAGTTATCTAATGCATACAACCTTTACATGCTATGCCTGAATATATTCGTTCTCCATGGACTTGTACAGATGCTACACCCAAATTTATTCGAGCAGCTGTAATCGTGTCCGTGATGTTATGTTTGAATATATTCGTTTTCTCTCTTTCTAGAATTCCTGCTGCCAGCAGGACCAGAGTTCTCTTGTATTTCTCTGTGGAAATATTCTAGTTATTTATCTACCGATTGGATTACTTAAGAAAGTCCTTACTTTTGCTCGAGCAGAGTGCCCTTGACCACCCTAAGGCTCCATTGTGCATGTATGGACACTGTACCCAATGAATGTCACTATCAGTAGAGGTTGAAGTGTTTCTTCTATTGTCTACTTACCCTTTTACCAAAATCTGCCAAAACCTTTCACGCCTTTAGAATAAATTAGAGGTAGGAAATATGATCCTAACAAATATTTCTGTGTACAAATTCTGGTTTTCACAGTGCTCACATATAAGCATGGTAATTCCCTTGTCTTTGAATATGCCTGAAAATGTATTTGGACATATGGAGGTTTTTACTGCGTGTTTTGAAACATACAGGGTCTGTGCGGAAAGTAATAGGACTGAGTCGATTAAAAAAAATGTAATGATCCAACCGTTACAATTTTTTAAAAACTTTCAAAATAGGCTCCTCCTGTTTCGATACAGTGCTTCCAGCATGATTTCCAAACATTGAAGGCGTCACAGTAGCCATTCTCCAGAATAGACTTTAGAGCCGTGGTACAAGCTGCTTGGATCCCCTCTGTCGTCTCAAAATGCTCTCCTTTCATCAGTATTTTAAGGTGAGGAAACAAAAAGAAGTCTAGTGGGCCACATCTGGGCTGTAGGGCGGCTCGGGAAGCATAGGGATGCCTGCCGGGCTTGGTAGCTGGTCACAAGAAAGGAGGTGCGAGCCGAGGCGTTGTCGTGGTGCAACTTCCACTCGGCTGCGATGTCTTTTCGGACCCGATTGACCCTTCATTTGAGTCTCTTGAGCACTTCCATGTAGAACTTGGAGTTGACGGTTTGTCCACGAGTCGCATTGTTGGTGTTTGTCAAAGCCGAAAGTCTTCCAGCATGGTCTTCATCGGCGATCTCTTCCCGGCCCTTCGAAAAGGCCTTGTACCGCCGAAACATGCCACTTCATGCTAAAGTATTATCTGGGTAAGCCTGCTTGGTCATATCAAACCTCTCTGTCTCAGATTTACCGAGTTTCACACAGAAATTAATCGCCGACCTCTGCTCTAATAAATGCTGCATTTTGGCTTGTACCACTCACAAAAACTTGTCGCTCGAAAAAGCCTGTCTTGACTCTCCAGATGCTCGGAGACAACTGACCAACCCCTCATTTGTTAGATAGGGACCCTACGAATCCAGTCGGCGAACGCAGACTCTGAAGTACATTCGCGGCGGAAAAAAATCAGTCCCATTAGCTACCGGACATACCCTGTATCATGTGGTAAAAAACTCTTGGCTGAAACTGTATGTAAATATACATTGTTCTTTTTAAAATATTAATTATACATTAATTTGTTTTCATTCACTCTTGTTCCTCTTCAAAATAAATACATAAGAAGCATTTTTTTAAAAATACATAACTAAAGTGTTTTTGATTTTTTTTCAACAATTATTTATTGTACAAAACAAGTTTTACTGGCTACAAATAAAAATTCGATAACGATATAAATTAACTATATAAATTAAAAAAATATCACAATGATATAAACAATTAATCATAAAAATAGTATATTTAATACAAGAGAATGTGTTTTCCATGAATAGTCTAAAAAAAGGTGCACCCAGACTGACCGGGATAATTGTAACCTTTATACATCAAGTACTCTAATATACATATAAAATCAATTACAAATGAAGAAGAGTAACAGAAAATACTGAGAATGCTCATTGAAATATACACAGTCGTTATTTTGAATAAAAATGAAGGAATAAATTTCCTTGTACAAGCACATTCAATTCATTTTCTTTAGTAGGATATTTGATTTTAAGGTAGTTTGAAGAACTTGTAATATTTCTTTAGATAACATTTTAAAAAACTTGGTACTTTATTTTATTAATAAATGCTTTTCAATATATCTCTATTAGATATCTATTAAGTTGGCAGGGTAGAAGCCATAATAATAAATATGGTTGACATCATTATAATTGGAAATTACAAGTGCATGGAGTGTGCACTCATTCTAATTAAAGCTGTAGATGAGCTATTATACTAGGAGTCAGTAGAAGTGTACATACAGTAGATCATAAAAGTATTAGCAATATCTGACTTTCAATTATGTTTACAAATAAACCTGTTTTACAGTAGAAAACTCTTGTTATTTATTAAACAACAATTTATTAGATAACATAATTCAACAACATTATCATTTAATATTTTTTTAAATTTGATAATATCCAAATAATAACAAAAATATATGTAAAAAAAAACGTTATTACACTTTTAAATGTTCCTAGCATTTTGTTTGCAATCCTAATCCTTTTGCTTCAACAACAGCTTTTTTCTAATGGTTTAAGAGTTTATTTTATCCCATTCGTCTTGAAGAGCATGTTAAAGATCCTCCCTGGTGTATTTATTTTTCCCCCATATTAATTCTTAACCCTTTCCTTACTAAAGACTTCTGTAGAAGTCGAGGCGCGCCGCACAGTGGTGCCAAAGGCCCGATTTTGGGGAAAAAACCTGTACTTACTTGAATCTTTCTGATTTTGGTATCGTTTTTAAGGTATTTTGTAGTGCTGAGTCGAATGAGACCACTACCAATTCGATAGAATCATTATTTCGGAAGATAAACGGGTTATATAGAAAGAAAACCGTTAAAAACAGCAAGTATACGATTTAAAAAAGTCGCATTTTACTCAATTGGTAGAGATATGTAGCCTTCTAAATTTATTTTTGAACGCTGAGTTGAGTAAATTAACAAACAATGTAATACAGTTAATTGGACGTATTTCTCTTTATTAATATTTTTGCTTATAACGAATACATTTTGACATTTTCTTAGAGATATTAGGTAGATCTCACTGTAAAAGTTCAGTTACTTGCTATCTCAAACTGTTCAACAACTCTCTGCAGAAAATAGTTACGGTAAACTCATTTTTCGTAAAATAATCTCATCGCTTCATTTTATTAGGCTGTGCACCACACATACGGCCGAGTACGGCGATGAAATTTATATGAAAGCAACTTCAAACCATGTACTTTTAGGTTACACTATGCGGAGAGCATAGCTAAGTACCACTTTTTTTTTTTTTTTTCTACACCAAATAAACTACAGATAATTGAGTTCCATTACGGATATCTTCACAACCTGAAGATATCCGCACCAAGTCCATGGTACATTTGGGCAAAAAAGAAAATTAGTTTAAAAGCTACACATACTCATGAGACTTCCTGGTTAATGTAAATAAGTGGTATAAAATATTGTTTTACTTTTCACTAAAAACTGTGAGATTTTTAGAAACAAAATGATGTTTTGTGATCATACCTATTAATAAAATGGAAAAGCAATATTACAACAGTATTCTACAACTAATTAGGTATAAAAAAATGTTAGTTCAAACGCGATTGAACACCTTCGGTTTGGGAGGTTTTTCCCTCTCGGCACCACTGTGCGCCGTGCCCCTGGAACTAAGGACTTGTACAGCAGTCCGAACCTCCTCTCTTGTTTACCGGCTCACTATGGCTGGGTTTTCCAGGAGTTCGGCCTTGGGGCTATTAAGCAAGGACCAAGGGAAGCTTTAGCTATTTCTTTCATTACTAGATGTAGCAGTCCAATATTTTTCAGGCAGAAGGTCAGTAAAAGAGAATTAACAAAATTAATTCATTTTATTTGTACTTGCTCTACATGTTTCACACCTCAGGCGCCTCTTCAGGAGCGAAAAACTCGATAAAAAAACTTTACAGCCTAATTGTATTAAGGCGAACCTTCCCGTACAATGGCCACATCCAATATGAGGTCACTACTACCTATTTATAGCGACAATCAGCTGTGTAAAATCGATCATCCAGAACAAGATAAGTCCATTATAATCAAATAAATTTTTAGATTTTGACATCAGATAAAAGTTAATTAAATTTTGTTGAGCAAATTAAAAAATATACTATTTAAATATTTTATATCAGTTTTTTTGTTAACTGTTTAAATATAAATATAGATGTAGGAGGTATTTACTATTTGTGTCAAGAGATCTACGGATTATGGATACCCGGGTCGGGCCCGAAAAAATTAACACCGCCAGTGTTAGATCGAACTCCAAATCAAAAAGGAGAATGGATTTTTCTTTGTTTTAGTAAAAAAGAGGGTATTTATTTAGCTTCATTGATTAGTACCTATATCATTAAAAAAAAAGTTTGTACTAAAAAATATAGACAATAAAAAAATGTATTTCTTCTCTTCAGTGATAATAATCTTATCCCCAAAAAAACATAAATGTGAAATAGAGGCCAAGTTCCCCCCAAAAATATTTGCCAATACAAGAGATGATACAAGAAAGAAATGTCCAAGTTCATTACTTAGAAGACCTATTAGTTACTTACTAAGAACAGTAAAGGCACTTCAACTGACCTTTAAAAACAACAATAAAAATACTTATATCCAGTTACTAAAATATCACTTTCCTCAACCAGGTATATTATCTTTAGAGAGAAAACTAAACATTGCCAAGTTTAAGAATATACCTGGTTGAGGAAAGTGATATTTTAGTAACTGGATATAAGTATTTTTATTGTTTTTTTTAAAGGTCAGTTGAAGTGCCTTTACTGTTCTTAGTAAGTAACTAATAGGTCTTCTAAGTAATGAACTTGGACATTTCTTTCTTGTATCATCTCTTGTATTGGCAAATATTTTTGGGGGGAACTTGGCCTCTATTTTACATTTATGTTTTTTTTGGGAATCTCATTACTTTTTTCTAAGTATTAATTAAAATTTAGTTGCCACATACCTACTTGCTTCTGCGCTTCATATAAAACCAGGGCCTTTGGATTCTGCATAAAGTTCTCCTTACTGCTTGATATTTGATACCAATATGTAGCATACCTATCTACATCTAATCACTAAACTAGATAAGTTAGAAGCTCTTCTAGATGACAGTACTCTAGAGGACAAATCGATTGCTCTCTTAACTAAACTATTACACTGTAAAACACAGGGACCTTATCCCAAGGATAAAGATCAAAATAGAGAAAGTGTAGAAGGCCTTCAAGAAAAAGATAAGAACAAAGATGATAAGTTTTGGGTTTGTGATCCTAAACTTTGTAATTTAGATGACTCGACTTTGAAAAACTTAGTATCTGCTTTCAAGTATGTTATGCAGTTAACCCCTACGATTTTATTACAAAATTTAACAAAGAAGTCACACCTTTTGTTGTTAGGATGCGTCGAAATGTTTCTTAAAACATAAATATATAGGTTCTCCTTGCCAAGACGATTCATTTGATACCCCACATGATGGGTTTCAGAAGGAATGATGGCTTTCCGATGGAGCAAAAAGTACAAAACAACATAGGCAATCTGACACTCCCCTATCAAGACCTACCTGTGTGCCAAGTTTGGTGAAAATAGGCCAAACGGTGTGGATTTTTATAAGGAACAAACATACAGACAGACAGCTGAAAGACCTTTTTAACCTAGCCTAGTGCATTCCCCGGACCAAGACCTACCTGTATGCCAAGTTTGGTCAAAATCGGTCAAATGGTGTGAATTTATGTAAGGAACAAACTGCAGACAGACAGCTGATAGACGATTTAGACCTAGCCTATGACACTCTCCAGATAAAGACCTACCTGTGTAACATGTTTGGTCAAAATCGGTCAAATCGTGTGGATTGGTATAAGGAATAAACAGTTAGGCAAACAGCTGATAGACTATTTTGAACTAGCCTATGACACTCCCCGGATCAAGACCGACCTGAGTGTCAAGTTTTGTCAAAATCGGTCAAACGGCGGTGCTTTGTATAATGAACAAACAGACAGAAAGACAGCTGATAGACAATTTAACCTAGCCTATGATTCTCCTCGTATCAAGACCCACCTGTGTCCCAAAATTGGTCAAACGGTTCGGATTTGTATAAGGAACAAACATACAGACAGACAGCTGGTATAAGATTTTGACCAAACCTATATGCGTCTAAATATTTCTTAAAACATCAAATATAGGTTCTTCATACCGAGACGATTCATTTGATACCCCACATAATGGGTTTCGGACGGAATGATGAGTTTTCGAAGGAAGTACAAAACTGGCACCCCCCCCCCGCCCCGGAAGCGGAGTCAAACACAACTTTTCAGGATTTTTAGATTTTTTTTCCCTTTAATAAAACCCTCATATCTATCATCCTGCAAAATTTCAAGTCTCTGGCATCATGGGAAGTGCCTAATAATTTTGATGAGTCAGTGAGTCCTATAAATCGCGATTTTCAATCGCTTATATCACAAAAACTATTCGATGTAGAATTATGAAAATTTTCGGTTTTACTCACATCTAGTAGTATAATAGCTGTGTAAAATTTCATAACTTTATCTTCACCTGGTTGAAAGTTATGAGAGGGTAAATATCGGTTCTAAGACCGCCTGTAATATACACACAGTATGCTTAGGCCGGAACTACCGTGCGCCTAGATAATCTTATAAGGAAGAATTGTTATTTATAAATAATAGTCTAATTTTATACATATTATTGTATTTTCTTTTCTTTTTTTTTTACGGCGCATTGGCTTCGAGGCTATCTATAGGTGGCCACCCTTTCTAACTATCCATGGTGGAACAGGGAAGTTTTTCAGAAGCCAATAGATGAAAAAATGCAATCTGCTGCAGGCAGGACTTGAACTCGCATCTCTTTAGGTAGAAATCAGATAAGCTATCCACCCTACCAAAGGGAGACTCGCTTGAACACTTATTTCTTGAAATAAAGTTACTTATGGTATACACATGTCAAATGAGTTGATTAAGATATACGGTTTTATTAGTTACTTCTTTTTTTTTTTTTTTTTTTTTCTTTATGGTGCATCGAAAGTTACTTCTTCCTGATAAAATTACATTAATTTGGAAAAACTCATGAATTATTACAGAAGTATATTTTGTTACCTAAGAATATATAGAATATATTTTATAAAACTTATTTTTGAAATTTTGTTGTCACAACTTGGTGTCAATATAAGTACTTGGCTGCTCATCTGACATTGTGAATGCTTCATTACGTTTTGCTTCACTTGATTTTTCCGTCTGAGAACTCTGTTGTTCTGAACTTATGGGGTCTATTTTATGAAGATAAAACAAGTACCTGTAATTTTAAATTTTATTATTAGTGTTTCCCTTAAGTCATTTTATAAGCTCTAATTGCTGAATGCATAAAATTTTAATAAAGATACAACACCCTTTTCTTTTGAAAATACGAATGACATTTAAAATAATGGAAGCAATCGTGAAATAAAATACTGAGTCCACCCACATCAGGCCTGGCCTGCACAGTTAATCTATTGGTGTTTTCATTCTACTTTGACGGAGTGTCTCATAAATGGCAAGGAATATTTGAAGATTTGGACTGTGCAGGCTTCAATACCCTTCCTAATACAGTAGAACTTGGATAATTCGAACCCCTAGGGACCGATAAAAAAGTTCGAATTAACCAAAATTCCAATTACGAAAGTTTTTGAAAATAAAGGGCTGAAAAATCGAACTTCATATTTTCACATTTTTTTAATTTAAAAAAAAATACATTTTATTTAAAGAATAACAAACATTTCATGAATTGTCGATTACGTACATAAGTAATAAATAATTTATCAAAAAAGTAAAAATAAAAATCTACTGTTTAGAAAAAAATTAATTTTCATGGACAAGATTTTTTTCTTTATTTTTCAGGTAAGTTGGTAATGTGTGAGAGGAATTCCAAAGTCCTTGGCAATTTTAGATTTTTTCTTTATTCCTTTTTCAACTTCTTTAATCGCAGCTATTTTCTCTGACAACTGAAGTTGTATAACTTCTAGGCTTCGACGTTTTAAACCAACAACTCACTGAACTGCACTGTACACCAGAAATTCAAGGCACAAACAATAAAACAGATCTAGGCACTGACTGTCTTATAACTGAATAAAAAATGAAGATGGGAGGGAATGCTAGGATAAAACGGCAGGATGGTGTATGTAACTACAACCCCTGGAAGGGAGGAAGCGTGACCCACCACTTTGCAGAACTCCTAGAGCCCAAGAACTAGACTATGAGACCGCCGCGCTTCTCGTCCCGGAACCCCTACATCCGTATCTTACTATCCTTCTTACCCGGGGGCAGAATATTTTCACAAGATTTAAGATCGACCGCCTCTCTGTCCACTTTCCATTGGAGGTAAGACTCGCAAAAATTCGAATTATCCAAAATTTCATTCGAATTAACCACGATTTTTTTACATTGTTTATGCCCTAAATTCTAGGGGCCGAGAGAAATATTCGAATTAAAGACAATTTCGAATTATCCATGTTCCACTGTACTACCTTCTGTACACTTCCTAATACATTATCGTTAATACACAAAAATTCATTACATTTTGTGAATTCACACACAAATGAATATATGAAAACATTTGTATTCATATATTTCAATGTGATTGATTTTGTGTGAATATTCAAATTTTTTGTGAGTATTTACAATTTTTCCTGTGAATTTATTTGTATTTACAGGAACATTTGTGAATTGTATTTGTATATATAATACATGCGAATACAAATAATTTTATGTTCACACTTATGAATACAAGTTTATTTATATTCGTGTTTACAAAGAAGTGATGTACGAATAAATTCGTATTCATATTTATAAATCAAATTATGCCAAACTCGGAATAAAACCATCTTGAAAATGGCTTTGATTCCTCACATTAAAATACATATTCAATGATTACCTGAAAGTCCAATCAGACGAGTCTCATTTTTTAATAGAGTAGTTTAATAAAATTGCCATTATCAGTTGTAGACATTCCAAACTCCATGACTTTTCCTAGAATCTGACATATTTTGAGTACCTGGAGTGTCTCTATCTGTTCTATGGCCATTAAAAAGTCTTTATACCTAGAACCGCCGGCACCAGTCAAAAGGGCAGGTATGAGCATAATTTCATTTATGTCAGTATTGGATCTCTCTTTGTTAGGATTTATGTTCTTTTTGTTTCTCAAGACGTCAACATTACCTCTGTGTATTCTGTAAGAGATTTCTGAGTCGTTTTTGTTGTGAATTTTTTCGCAAAGTTGACTCCATCAGTGAAGTGCACAATTTAATCGAGTTATTTTTTTATTAAAAGTTCATAATTTCAATTTTTTGAGAAATGGAATTTATCTGGAATGCATTCTCTAGAAATTGTTTTCTTTGCTACTCACCAGGAGAAAATATCACTTTGATGAACAGTTATTCCCTACTAAAGCAAAATACAAGTTTACACAGTACATGCCAAATAAGCCAGACAAATTTGGAATAAAATTCTGGCTTGTTGTTGACAAACTCAAAATATTTGTTGAATGGTTTTCCATATTTAGATAAAGATGATGTTCGTCCAATAGACCAACCTCTCATAGAAAATGTAGTTTGTCGAATTATGGAACCATTTTATAAAACAAGTGGTAATGTTACTACTGAAAATTGTTTTACTACTTTGAAATTATCAAAACAGCTTCTGAGTAAAGATATCTCTATGGCAGGGACTATAAAATATATGAGAAAGGAAGTGCCAACTGTTTTCAAAAAAAGAAAAGGACAGCTATATTACTCGGCCATTCTGAAAAATGAAAACTGCACTCTTGCCGTCTATCTAGGGAATCCATCGAAAAATGTAATTACGTTGAGTACATTACACCATACTGTAATTGTACCTTGTGACTCTAAAAAGAAATCAGAAACAATTCTATATTACAACGTTACCAAATATGGTGTGGATGTGGTGAATCAAATGGCCCAAAAATACCCTACGAAGGCCTGCTCGAGAAGGTGGCCAGTCCTAGTATTTTACAATATATTAGACCTAACACTAATCAATGCTTACGTTATATATAAACATATAACTGGTAATAATATGAAAAAAGGTATTTCATTTTAAAAATGTGTGAGCTTGCAGAAAACTATGTAAGTACAAGGCAACAAGTTGATTTTCCTTCATTGAGACTGCCAGCAACAAGTGCAAATAATAATGGAAAAGGCGTACGTGTAAACTTCAAAATGCGAAAACATAACGAAGAATACATGTACAACCTGCAGAAAATTTACATGTGGGAAATGTGTGGGTTCGACTGAAAGAATTATGTTTTGTAAGCAGTAAAAATCTTAAGGGATATTCTATTTTACAAAAAAATTAATTAACTGTATTTTGATTAGTGCAATTTTTTTATGTGAGTTATTGTCACATGTTATGAACAAAATTATAATTCAGACCTTCTTTTTATTATAAAAGAAAGTTCCTGATTTTCAAACAATGGATATAAATAAATGTCCGTCAAAATGACCGGTGTTGGCGGTTCTAGGTATAGCACGGCAGTCGGCAGTTCTAGTGTTAATGTAAAATTTATGGGTTGAATGTAATTTGCCTAAACCTTTCCAATTTTTTGTTGTTGTTTTTTTTATACAATGAAATTAATTTGATACATACCCAAATATCAACAAGGTTGCCACCATTGTTGTTGCACTTACAAGAAAAAATGCTCCTGGTAACTTATTAATAGTATGACTGTACACGTAGCCATAGAGAGGTGGATAAATAATTGGACTCACTGCTTCACACAAACCAAAGAGGGAATATATTTTACCTGAAAATGAATATTATTGCTAGTATAATTGATACAGGGGATACAGTATTGCTGACAGGTAACAGAGTGTATAATAACCAAAAATATATTTTGCGATTGTTGTATTAAATGGTTTTCTGTGAAAAACAGAGCTGAATTTTTGTCTTAAATTTTTGTGTATTAGTATATCTTTTGTTTTATGAGGGAAAAATAAGTATTATTTATTATCGACTGATTAATTATACTAATGCGCTAAAGAATTCCAAACTTTAGAGAACTTTTGCTATTTGCCTGGATGCTGATGTGCCGTTGAAAAAAACAAATTTATTCTGGAGTAAGCCCCAACTTTTTTTGCACAGGAAACGTTAAATTTTAAATGTTTTAAGAATTGAAAATTTGTTTCTATTAAGAATTGAACGTTTTTTTTTTGTTTTGTGTTTTATAAATTATGTTGAACTTGCAGCTTGGTGTCAGTTTATTTTTTCGACCATGTAGATTTTTTGTTGTTTTTTTTTTTTTGGGGGGGGGGAGGGAAGACATAGACTTTTAATGATTTTCAAAAAGGCCTCATGAAAGACTTTTTTTTTTTCGTTTTTCTCGGATACAAACCAAGAACGAAATTATGCCAAAGGACTTTTTTTTCTTTGTTTTTTCATCCTGCATCAATTCCTGAAGTTTCTTTTTTTTTGGGACACCCTGTTTAAATATATATATATATATATATATATGTATACTTCCTAGTTGGGTTGGTCTCCAGGGAAGTTAGACCATGAGATAACATGCACTTGTAAAAAGTTGTAAATAGTAATTTAAGAGGAAAATAATTCAAATTTTTATTACTTTTATTTTGGTTGTTCTTTGAAATCATTTTTATAGTATTGTTCCTCTTCATGCAATAAAGGCTTTATTTATTTTATATATATATATATATATATATATATATATATATATATATATATATATCAGTCCCGTAACAGACCACGAGGGCCCTGAAGGGCAGATACTATAGAGGTATCTGATTCATGACCATACGGCACACTAGGGAGATAGTGTGGTCAGTACTATGCCATAGATATGCAGGGTGGCCCGTAAATGTCTAGTCATATTGTGAGGGGTGATAGAGGACTCTTAGGGGAACAAAAAATGTTCTATGACGATTTCCCGAATTCTCGCCCATAAGGGAGAAAACGTCGTTTTATTGTTTTTTCGAGACAAACGTACTTTTTAGAAGAATAATCGTTGTAGCTCCGTTCCAGGTGGTACTACTAAAAAGGGTGTGAAACCAATCGAAAGCTGAGTAAATTTACTATAAGACTAGTTGAGATTAAACGTAAAAATGAATGAATGTAAGTATGTATATCTTACCAAAGAAGGCAATTCTAAATTTCCTGATATTTTATTGATATTTCTTTCCAGCGTTACTCCTCAATAAGCAGGATCTGAGATTTCCGGGTTTCAGAAAAACTTCCTCATTTAACCAGCTTTCCATTCATGTATCACAACCCTGTGTTATTGAAGTATTTGAACGATTTAAGAACAAAAGTTTTAAAAAAAACATGGATCTGTGAAAAGAAAATTATATTTTTTTCTTCAATTTATTCAAAAAGCTGAAGGGAAATATTTTTTTTATAAATGTTTACATAAATATTAAGTAAATATTTACTTAAAAGAATAAAAAAAATTACTTCCACGGATATAAAAAAAAATTTTAAAACAGTAAATAAATAAAATACACATTTATTTTGAATTTATTAATTCAGGTAACTAATACTGGGTCCAGGAGGCGGCCATTAAGGAACCCCAACCATACATTAACCTCAAAAACAACTATTTTTACCTATATCACGCATTTGAACACATTTTTACAGGTACTTATATTTAGAAAACAAATGCTTTACCTTAAATTAATACTGATGGCTACGCTTGTGAAACTCACTGGGATTCTGAGCCCATGCGTTTTTGTTGTGGTAATTAAAAATTCTATCCCTCATAAATGATATGTACATAGTCCTGTAAAAATGTGTTCAAATGCGTGATCTAGGTAAAAATAATAATTTTTGAGGTTAATGTATGGTTGGGGTTTCTTAATGGCCGCCTCCTGGACCCAGTATTAGTTACCTGAATTAACAAATTCAAAATAAATGTGTATTTTATTTATTTACTGTTTTAGGGTTTTTTTTTTTTATATTCGTGGAAGTATTTTTTTTTTATTGTTTTAAGTAAACATTTACTTAATATTTATGTAAACATTTATAAAAATAAATATTTCCCTTCAGCTTTTTGAATAAACTGAAGAAAAAAATATAATTTTCTTTTCACAGGTCCATGTTTTTTTTAAAACTTTTGTACTTAAACCGTTCAAATACTTCAATAACACAGGGTTGTGATACATGAATGGAAAGCTGGTTAAATGAGGAAGTTTTTCTGAAACCCGGAAATCTCAGATTCTGCCCATTGAGGAGTAACGCTGGAAAGAAATATCAATAAAATGTCAGGAAATTTAGAATTGCCTTCTTTTTGTAAGATATACATACTTACATTCATTCATTTTTACGTTTACTCACAACTAGTCTTATAGTAAATTTACTCAGCTTTCGATTGGTTTCACTCCCTTTCTAGTAGTACCACCTGGGACGGAGCTACAACGATTATGTTTCTAAAAACCACGTTTGTCTCGATAAAACAATAAAACGACGTTTTCTCCCTTATGGGCGAGAATTCGGGAAATCATCATAGAACATTTTTTGTTCCCCTAAGGGTCCTCTATCACCCCTTTCAATATGACTAGACATTTACGGGACACCCTGTATATATATATATATATATATATATATATATATATATATATATATATATATATATATATAAATATATATAAATAAATATACACTGACGGACAACATTAAAGGATCACCTCAATATTTCAAAATTGCTGAATTGTATAGGGTATTTTTGAATGGATTATTTTTTCTTCGGAAGTCACAGTTAATTATCAGGGAAATTAAAAATAAAAAAATCTTTTCAGGAACTTTTTTATAGAAAAAAAAATAAAAATTTCCTCCTGTTTCGTAACATAAAAAGGAAGTATTTTAGGAAAAAGTCAATAATTAGTGTTCCCACCTCTAGCTAACTCTAGCTCTGATAACAGCTTCCATTTTCCTGCTGATTCCATTGACCAGGTTTCTAACATCATCTTCTGGGCTGTTGTTCCACTGTTTCACTAAAATTTGCCTTAAATCTGCTACATTTTTTGCTTCTCAGGTGCGGACATGTCTAGCAAGTATGTCCCATACATGGTCTATGGGGTTCATATCTGAACATCTGGGTGGCGAAATTATCATGTATAAAAATGAAGTCACCTTAGATTTTTCTGGCAACAGGTATGACATGTGGCTCAAGTATCTGCCTAATGTACCTGTCAGCTATTATGGAGCGTCTGGTCAGAAGAACCAATTCTGCAAGGCAATTTAAATTTATGCCTCCCTTCACTGACCCACCACCAAACGTAACCCTTGGAGAAAGAGAGAAAGTAGCATACCTTTCTTTCTTACCTTTGCCCGTCCATCTGAAGATCGGAGACAGATCCTGGACTCATCGCATAATAATACACGGCTCCAAACTTCATGATTCCAGTTTACTTGTTCCCGAGCAAACCTCAAGCGTTGAACCCGGTGTTCCCTGGAGAGTAGAGGTCCAGTTGCTGGAGGGCAGGCAGTCAATCCATAATCGCTGAGTCGCCTTCTCTCGATTCACTCTGAAATTTGCACATTTCTGAACCTCTGGAGGGGACCACGCAGGCTGTTCCCAGTTAATCGGTGATCCCGAAGAGCATGAAGTTCCAAAAATCTGTCGCCTCGGAGAGATGTTGACCTCGGACAACCTTGTCCGATTCTCTGGTATGCCCTCTAGTCTGACGGTGCCTATTAAGCACCCTGGACACTACGGATTGTGACCGCTGGAGCCGTTGTGTAATGTGCCTTTAAGAAACCCCTTCTTCACTCATAGCAAGTGCACGATTTGATTCCTCTTGGGTCAATTCACTTCTGTTGGTCATTACAACGTTCTTACTACACTCACAAGTTAAAACTGATGTCTGTTAGATGTTAGAAAATATTCAATAAGATGAATCTTTGCTAACAACTAACCATTATCTGTCAGGAAGGGAGAAATTAAGGGGAATAACTGATCCTTCTCCCATGAAGAGGTGGGAATTCAAACAGGTAGAGGATTAACCTTGATAAGGGACAATACCAAGTACAGTTTGAGACAAAAAAAGTCCAATTTTTTTCGGTAATGTAAGAATAACATAAATATTTGTAAGTGATCCTTTAATTTTGTCCGGCAGTGTGTATGTATATATACATATATATATATATATATATATATATATATACATATATATATATATATATATATATATATATATATATATATAAATCAGTCGCATAACGGGCCCTGAGGGGCAGATACTATAGAGGTAACTGATTCATGACCATACAGCACACAAGGGAGATATTGTGGTCAGTATTTCGACTGCCTAGGTCAAAATGTATATTAATTATTATTTCAAAAACAAATGTTTAAAGCAAATTTAAAAACAATATAGTAAATGTTTCCAAAATGAAGGTTTTTTAAAGTTGAAAATTCAATGTAGGTATTTTAAGATATTTTATTTACCAATCTCTGCAGAAGGAACAAGTTTTGAAGCAATCGACCTCATTGCAAGTAGTGGTGCATTTCCAACCAAATCAAGTAATGTGGCTGTAAAAATAAAAATACTATAAAAAAATAAAATAGAAATATTAATATCAATATTTTGCAAACAAAATATTTAGAACGAATGAAAAGAAAACATTTGTGTCTTCCATAATAAATTTATTATTCAATAACCACCATCAATGAGTGATTGGATGAAAAGTACATTTAGCTTAAAAAAACTGACAACAAGTACCCTGATTATGTTTCAGTAATGTTCAGATTAACACATCAGATAAAAATATTAATTTTCTTAAGAAAGTGGGATTTAATTGAAATATTTTCTACATGTTGGAAATTCTTCTAAACTAACATGTTTGGTCTAGTGGCTAACGCCTTAGATTTTCATGTGGGAGAGTGTGGGTTCGAGTCCCACCGGTGTCAGGAATTTTCTCATCTAACGGCTTTTTGAGACAATTCCTCACTACACCAGTGATGTTGGCGCTAAAATTTTGGTTTAATTTGGAGTTTAGGAAGTATTCGAAAAAAAAAATAGTTTTTATATTATAATATACACACATATACAAATAGGTACAAATTCGGACTACTTTAATTTTCATAATCTATGGGTTCTGCTACATGGACCTTTATAATCAGTACTTCTGTGTTGGATCATCAGGCCGACGTCATAAGTGAGTATCCTCCGTTTTGAGGAATGTAGGAGACACGCTAAAAGGATAATGAAATTCACATAAATATCCCTTATGCTATAAGTCTCAATAAAAATAATAGCTTTACATAAATGACCATTTCTCAGTGCTTAAAACATTAACCACCATGGTTCAGTTTCAGGCCAACCATGTTATAGTCTACAGACAGTCTCTAGCTGCATCTATGAGCACCCTGAGAAGGGTGCATGTTAATTTGTCATCACGTTTTCTATCATATGTTTCTTGGTATTGATAGGACCATTACCTAGTCATGCAGGGATAATAAATATTTGCTTTCATTAGTTAATTATGTCATTTGGTACTGTGTGGGTACTCTTTAGAAGAATCATATTGCCAAAGAAACAGAGAGGGCCTTTGTTGAGCTGATTCTAACACAGAATGTGGTTCTAAGATGTATTTTGATTTTTCAATGAGTAAGCCGCTCGTTACTTCAATAAAAGCAAAATGGCATGTTAGAAGGGTTACAGCGGATGCTCACTGACTATACGGACGTCCAGACTATGCGTGTCAAGAAGGGAAAGGAACAGGTGTGCTCCCTATGCCCTAATATAATATTATTTTTATTGTTTTAGTACAATGTTTGTTTTTTTTTTTTTTTTTTTTTTTTTTTTAAATACTCTTAGTGAATAGAGCTTATGTGGGAAGTTACCTTTTGGTCTATGTTAAACCTGGCTGACAAAAACCGGAGAGACACTGAGGCTAAATTAAAGAAAGGCACAATTGCCTTAGGATAATGAGTTGGATTTAGTCCTGCCTGGAGATGGAATTTAATCAGATTGGGTGTACACCTGAGGTGACAATATGAACAAATACAAATACAATTAATAGAAAATAATGATTGATTACTAAAGTTAGTAGCCGAATTTGTCTCTTCATTGAATAGCCTCTTAATATTTAATATTGTCAGCTATTAGCAACTCTAAAGTTTTCGAGTGAGAAAAAGTAGCGGTACGGGCCTACCTGCCAACACCCGGACAATAGTCATGAGTCCGCCTCACCCAATGTGGTCCTTTCTGGTTGAAACGCTCTCCAAGGCCCTCAGCTTCTCTACCTCAGTCCGCCAGTCGAGGACCTCTCTCTATCACTGTCCTTAACACATTGAATCCCCAACACCAGAATGCTGATCAAGCACTTCGGGCCGTCCGTCCTGGCCAATAGCGATCTACTTCCTATGATCATAAAACTATGGCTTATCGAATGACTTAACATCATCACACAAATTAGATATTATACTCCTGTTCACCTTACTACATGTTTGTCTACTAAAGTATATTTTACACAATTTTTTTTTTTATTATATGATGTATATGTGTATATTGTAATGCATTTTTTCACTGTGGAAATTTTTTGAACTTATTGTTCACCTTCAGGTCTTGATTATTACATGCTAAAGACTTAGCTAATCACTATAAATAGACTACATTAGTATAATCTTATTCTGCTATAATGTCGTCACTGCATATGTTATTTTTAATTAATTTTTTTTTATTGCGGGGTAGAGTTTCCTAAGGCATGGTGATTTTTTTGTTAATACAAAAAATTGGCAGTGTGTAAAATGTTGTAATAGTGTACAATTTCTTGATGATTGAAATGATTAACTTTAATTTTTAGTTAGAAACACTTTAACAGAGCTTAATGTAGGATTACACTCAGACTTATATCAAGCTAAAGTAGAAAATTTACTATGATAATCTGAGTCTTGATTTTTTTTTTTTTTTTTTTTTTTTTTTCATATAAACAAAAATGTTTAAATTTTGGTTACGTTTGGAGTTAAGGAAGGATTAGAATGAAATATTTTATTAATAGACATGAAAAGTTTTGGGAACTTCGTATATTTTCCTTAATTTTTT
Source organism: Gonocerus acuteangulatus (assembly GCA_946811695.1). Lineage (NCBI taxonomy): Eukaryota > Metazoa > Arthropoda > Insecta > Hemiptera > Coreidae > Gonocerus > Gonocerus acuteangulatus. The sequence goes on from OX328132.1 coordinate 80,385,839, forward strand.
TTTCGTTTTGCTTTACGGCGCATAAACTATTTGGCTATTAGCGCCGGGCTATCTACAGGTTGCCACCCTTTTCTAATGCCAACAGCACGTGGTTGGTCGCCCATTCAGGTACTGACCACGCCCGACGTTGCTTAACTTCGGTGATCTACGAGAACCGGTGTATTCAATGTGGCTATGGCCGTTGGCGAGTCTTGATCTTAGACATGTTATCAATGTTCTAGTGTTTAGAGATATATTGGACAAGTTGGCATAATAAATAAATAATAAATAGAAAGAACAAATCCTTAAAAAATGCTATAACTTGAACCCTCTTTCTCATACTTCATCAATCAAGACAGATTATATCAGATCGACATCATAAATGGGTTTCCTCCTTGTGGGTTGAGTCAAAGAAGTCTCATAGACATCTTTCATATAAAGGAAGTTTCCTGGCATACTTGCTGGCAAACTTAACTACATTTTTTTTATGCTGATGAACATCTGTGATGTTAAATTTACATCCTTCTTATAACATTTCAACGATTAATGATAAAATGTTCTCTGATGTTTACTGAATTTAATTAAGTGAAGAGTAATTTAATTGAAAGGACAACCTCACAAGAAAATAATACTTTTGGTTCACTTGAGCATGTAATAAACATATTCAACTATATCATTTTAATTTGAAATACAAAATTTTACTCGGGTTATTATAACAAGGAATGAAGTTTTTTAGATATATCCTATAACTTTAAAAGTTAAGTTCGTAGGCTAGAAATTGAACTGTTAGATTATTGTGTACTTTGATGTCTTAGCCAATAGACTATTCATTTTAAAGCAAGGCAAATTAATCCTGTTTTATGTTGATTATTTATCATTAAACAATATGGCTAATTGATATAGTATATGTAAAGCCAGTACTCTGTTACTGGGTTTATAGGAAGTTATTCCTCACTAAGAATCAAATAGAAATATTTTGAAAATAAATCAGTTAATCTTTTAGGTTATTCTAGATTAATATTATATTAATGTAGAATTAATATTGTATTACTTCATTTCAAAGCTGATAGTTAGTGTCTTTTTTTTTTGTTATTTATTTTTTTTTCTGTTATCTAGTTGTCTCTAACAGTAATATACTTAATTTATACTTTATTTACAGCTTACCTAGGTAGAAACCCAATGTTGTTCGTACAAATGCATAAAAACAATTTGCTACTATTTTACTGATACATCCAATTATGCCGATCATTGCATCATCCATTTTCAAAAAATGTGTGAAAAATCCTAAGATCACGGTGTTACCTGTGTTAAAAAAAGATATATACAATTAGATATGTTGTTCATTTATACTAAGGATTAAACCACTTCTAGCACTAACAGATACCTCACCGTAACTTGATCTCACCGATTTTTACAATTTTTGTTTGTAGTAAGAGTACTTGAAAAAATAGGATATATATATATATATATATATATATATATATATATATATATATATATATATATAAATCAGTCCCGTAACAGGCCACGAGGGCCCTGAGGGGCAGATACTATAGAGGTATCTGATTCATGACCATAAGGCACTCTAGGGAGATAGTATGGTCAGTACTATGCTCCGGCCGCCTGATTTTCCCCTTGACTGCTTCGACTACTAGAGTCATTAGCACCCAAGGTACCCATTATTAAATTAATTAAAGGCTGGGTTGGCCTAGGGACGGCCGGGGAGGCCGAATTCAACCCATGAACGAAGACACTAGAAGAAAAATCTTTAGTGCTAGCTCGGGAATTGAACTTAGGTCCTCCAACTTATTAGTCCAGTGCTCTATATATATATATATATATATATATATATATATATATATATATATATATATATATATATTCCACTTTGTGAAGGAACGTAGCTATTGAGTTTGCACTCGTGAAAGAACTTTTTAAAAATGTCTTCAAATATTCATCAATCCTACTGGATACCGAAAATGATACTTGCTAAAATTATATATATATATATATATATATATATATATATATATATATATATATATATGTGTGTGTGTGTGTGTGTGTGTATGTGTGTGTGTGTGTGTGTGTGTCTGTTAACTCGATACCTGCCAGAATTTTTCTTATTTCGCCACGAACTTTTGTTTAAAGCATTCTCTTGGCAAACAATTGAACTAATTCATTAAACACCAGAATTGGTCCTCCTTAATTTTGGTCCGCCGTAATTTTTGTTATATTGCAAAGGAACTCGGTAAACCTCGTGGGAATGTAAAGGTAAAAATAAACTAAATCGGTCCATCAGAAAGGGGAGTTAACCCCGGGCCCAAATTACTAATTTGCCCATAACGGTTATAATTTCTGTTGTATTTGAAACTCGGTATACAGCGTGGGTATCTAACCGCAAAGATGTCTTGTAAAAACAAACTAAATATAGCCATGATTGTTAAGGCGTGAGCACTTAACATTCTGTGCCAAGGGTCGTGGGTTCGATTCCCACTATGGGGTGGTGGCTTTTCTTTAGAAAAAAGAAAAGGCATCATCCCTATCATAGCTAGAAAAGGGTGGTAACCTATAGATAACCCGTCCTAAAATTCTTACAAGGGGAGTGCACGACGTGCCCCTCTCCGATTCAAACGATTTTTTTTATGTGTAGTACTTAACTAGGAAAAGGTTCTGTTAAAGCGAGAAAACGCACTTCTCAAGCGTTCGCCTGAAAATTTTGAAAATATACCTGAAGCGGTTGACACGTTCCGAAGATACAATCAGTAAGCTTCCTGGTAACCCGTTTGGTAGCGTTGAGTTCTCATAACGCAGAGAACTCAACAATAAATAAATTGGTTGTTTTATGTTTTAAATGACGTTTATCAGTAAAATTAATATTTTAGCAATAGAAGGCAAGAGAATGAGAAAATTATTGGTTCCATCCAATAGTGTTTTCCTAGATCAAACTTTGAGAAGGCGGGGGAGTCATTTCCGCTTAGGATACTGTCAGTTTCCACTTGTGCGGCCTTAAACTTCCTTCCCTTTGAGATTTTATTTGATATTTTTAACGAAAGATCAACCCCTACCATTAAGTGCTTCTATTCCTTTACTAATCACAGTAAGGATATGAACGGAACCGCTCTAAGATTACGCAGATCCTGCTACTATTAGTATTTTTGATTGCATTTAACACTAAAATGAATATTTTAGTAAAACAAGTTAATTAAATGTGAAACAGATTTGTAATCGTGTTTTCCTAGAGCGAACGCAGGGAAGGCGGAAGGAGTAACATCCGCTTAGGATACTGTTTCCTGTGCCTTTCGACAATCTTGCTTCTTTGTCATTTTATTGTTTACATTTCTTACGAAACAAAATAATTATGTTTCTATTCCAAGATTTCCAAATGACACGAGGGATAAAACGGAAACGCGCCAATATGACTCAGTTCTTGCGTGTCGAACGTTTTTAGAAAATATCGAAACTTGGTTTAATTTCTTTAAATGTTAATTTATTTAAACGTTCCCAGTCTATTATCCTTTTGAATATTAAATTTGACACGGGTTGCGTTTGTTTCAAATTGTTGGAAAGTGTTATAAACAAATAAGTATAGGTTTGCGGGTAAGTTATATTTCTTAAGATTTATGAGAACAGCTGGTATCCAAGCATTGTCAAAATCCCCTTTAATGTCTAAGCTAATAACTAAAATATTTGATCTTCTATTAAACGATTTCTTGATGTTGTTTTTTTAAAAGTGTAGGGCTTTATTTTTTCCTGATTGAGGTTTAAATGAAAACTTTTTTTTATTAATTATTTCATTTATTTTGTATTTATTTATTATTTAATAAGTTGTAGCGGCTAGGCGATTCAACTTTTAAAAAATATTACATGAACATGTATAAAATAATAGAAAAATGTTAAATTTGTCTAGAGTGTATTGTATTAGTATTGGTTTTGTTACAATGGTTTCTGTGTGTCTGTCAATAAGGTTTTATTATTTGGCCGTAAGTTGGTAGTGAATGTAAGTATAATTTTTATTTTAATGGAATACATAACATCTTCTCTGTATCTTCTCTTTTCTCTCTTATTTTAGCACTTTCCTCCGAAGGAAAGTAGCTATTGAGGTTGGACTCATGACGGAATTTTTGAAAAATTTCTTCAAATCTTTATCGATCCTACCTAGTAGACACCGAAAATGACCCCCGTTAAAATTTATATATATCTATATATATATATATATATATATATATATATATATATATATATATATATATGTGTCTGTTAACACGATAGCGGCCAGAGTTTTTGTTTTTTCGTCACGAAACTTGGTATATAGCATTCAATTAGCAAACGATTGAACGAGTTCGTTAACCACTAAAGTCGGTCCACCGGAAGGGGGGGGGGGGTTTACCCCGAACCCAAAACACTTATTTGACTATGTCAGCCATAATATTTGTTATATTTCAACGAAACTTGGTATTCGTAGTGGTAATATAGAGAGAAAAGTGAGATATAAAAATGAACTAAAGCGGTTCATTAGGAGGGGGGGTTTACTCCGGACCCACAATACCAATTCGCCACTACCAGCCGTGATTTTTGGTATATTTCGACGAAACTCGGTATTCGTAGTGCTAATCCACAGGTAAATGTGTGTTGTAAAAATAAACTAAATCGGTTCATTAGAAGGGGGGGTTTACTCCGGACCCAAATTCCTAATATACTCATACCGGTCGTAATTTCTGCTGTATTGTAACGAAACGCGGTATACGTCGTGGGTAACTCATGAGAAAGAAGTGTTGTAAAAATGAGCTGAATCGGTCAATCGGTATCCGTTCAAGTATACTTGTAATTATTGGATTTCGATTGTATATGTTTCGTAGTCCGTGTATTGAGCTAAGTGATTATTTCATTTAGATATGAGTCAACCGTCCTTTTATTAACTTATCCATTACTCCCTCCAACATGGGCAGCATACTGAGCGGGAGATACGGTTCAGCAGTTTGTTTAGGAATCATTACTCAGAAACATGCTTTCCAAGTGTCTTCTATTGAGTATTAGGTTACTCGGTTACGAGAGGACTTCCTTACAATTAGTGCCCCTGACGATGTGCAGAGAAAGGTGCGGAACATGTAGGGCATAAATATAATAGTGCCATACCACTACTATTTACCGACCCCATGCCTCCGGAGAACTATAAAATATTATAAATATTTTCCGTCATGGTCAAGAATAAATAATACACACATACACACATAGGGTTTCCTCCCTATAGAAGGAGGGAGAAATAGAACTAAAATACATATTTAAAATGTGGATTTGATTGAAAAAGCTTTATACATTAATAAATTTCTCAATCCTTCTTGAAAACAAATCCATTCATACACATACTTAGATTGTAGTTTCAATCAGTTATCAACGTACCAAGAAGTGTAAGAAGTACCACATACGTGGTGTAAAAGCTGAAATCAACTTCATCCCAATTGAATCGGTATCTCCCAAATAGGTAGCCCACGGCATTTTCACCTGAAAAATAGATAAAATAAATATTTTTGATCATTAAAATAATATTTATTTGAAATCTGTACAGATAACAGTACAATGATCAAGTATGTTGGTCCAGATATTATGTACAAGTTGACAAAACTGACAAAAGTAAAAAAAAAATAAAAATACAAAATTTGGAAGAAGCCAACCATTGTTGGCACTTCCAGAGGTGTCTCAATAAATATTTTATTGATCATGAAAAGATCAGGCAAGTAACTTGTCTCGGGACCACTGTCTCTTGAGCCGCCTGGGGGGATTGTCTGGATGGGATTGGGATGATAAGGATTGACCTTCAGGATTAGGATGGTAAGCCAATTTGGAGTGGAACGTTTGGAACCGGGTTTTAGCGAGGTCAAGGACAAATGGGATGTTGAGGTCATTGTGTAGGGTTTTGTTGGATACATAGAAAGGGGCATTTACAATTTTACGGAGGACCTTTGACTGGAATGCCTGTATTCTGTTGATGTTGGATGGTTTTGCAGATCCCCAGAGTTCAAGTCCGTATGTCCATATTGGCCGAATGATTGTTTTATATATCGTTAGTTTGTTCTGTATTGATAATTTAGATGAGGGTCCAAGGAGTCGTCTAAGTAGTCCGTATCGTTTGTTCAGTTCTTGTCTTTTCAGTCTCGTGTGAGGGTTCCATGTCAGTCGGCTGTCAAGGTATAATCCTAGATATCGAACCTCGCTGGATGTTGGTAGTGGGGTGTTTTTGAGGTAGACTGTAGGACATGATCTCCGGTTTAGAGTGAATGTTACCTGTTTACATTTTTCCGGGTTGATTTTTATTCTCCATCTTTCACTCCAATGTTGAATAGCGGAAAGGTGTTCCTGCAGGTGTTGGGATGCTATTAAAATAATAATAAGCTAACAAGTATAAAATATTAATGCATTATGTATTGTCTCCATGGTAGTATCAATTGTTGAACTCGGGGAGTACACTAAGAAAATATAAAACCAAGAGATTAATGTTGCACAGCCTAATGAATATAAATCTAAGCAATATTCAAATTAAAAAAAAAAATAATGCTATATAAATTATACGTTTGATGTTACGAGACGAGCTAAGTTCATTGAGTGTAATACATTTTCGCAAGAAGCTGGAAGTTTAAAACCGATTAAGGTAAAATAAAGTAGAGAAAACCTTGATTTTCGTGCGTTTCCTCCGTCCTTCCTTTCGGAGGACCCCGCTTATGAAGTCGACCTGATGACGGAATCAAGAATTGTCTACCAGAAAGTTTCCCGTATATATATATATATATATATATATATATATATATATATATACACATATATAAGCATTAACTCGCTGCAAATGAAGTGGGGGGAGGGAATATTGAGGGATAGATTGAACGATTGACTCTCTTTTGTCAAAAAATATAAAATAGTTTTGTTACTTTCAAATGAATAAATTTAGGATTACCCATTTCTTATAGGCCAAGCTGTGGGAATTCATAGTCCAGTCAGGAAGTAATGAAAAGTAACTGAAAGAAGTTGTTGGAAAAAGTTTTCATTTGAGAGATATGTCGCATTTTGTATTTTCCAAACTTTCATTGATTTATCTTTTGCGTGATGTAGTTGGCACTCTTTAGAGGACTCTAAAAAATTCGCTGAAATAGCAATTTGACTTTTGTCAACTTGAACAGTGGATCCATTTTTTTAGTGTACTCTAAAGAGTGCCGACTACATCACTCACAAGATAAATCAATGAAAATTTGGAAAATACAAACTTTGACATATTCCGGATTGGACGATGAATTCCCACAGTTTTGACAATAAGAAATGAGTAATCTATAATTTCTTCACACAAGTTATTTGAAAATAACAAAACTCCATTTTATCTTTTTTTGAGAAAAGATATTCAATCGTTCAACATATCCCTCAATAAACTTCCACTTCCTTTGCAAAGAGTTAATGCTTACTTAATGAAGAAGTTTTCCTGTATTAGTGAATCTGTTGATTGTTGTTTGTTAGGACTGGGTCATTCCATATCAAGTGATCCAAAATAAATGAAAAAAATTCCCTCACATTTTTTGATTTTTTTTTTAAATTTGGCGCATCAAAGTAACCCGTAAGACAATTAAAAATCCAAATTTTTATAAATTTATCTTTATTAATTTTCGAGTTATGAAACTTTATGTTTTTTAAAAAAGCACATTTATGGACAGACACTTCATCATAAAATTTACCATAACTCCCAAACAAAAAGAGCTAGAAAGGTGTTGTGAAAAGCATATCATGACTTATTTATAAAAGTCCGACTCGCAGGAACTGCATCATCTTAGCGCGGTTCCGTTCTTATCCCTAGTCTAATTTGGAAAGATTAAAATATTTATTTATTGATAAGGCTTCGCAACTTTGGCGAATCGCCTGAAGATTAAATTAGAAGCAGTTATTATTTTGGTTCCACCAGTCTTGAAAGGTCTTGATTTACGATCTTACCTGGAAGGGTCGGTCAACACTAGAAAGGGTCCCGCTAGTTACAAGGTCTTGGAATCTAGGAAATCTATATTTCTAACAATAAATTGTTTTGTTATTTTACTTAACCAGTTTTATTGTAAAATACATTATCCAATTATAAGCAATTAAGAAATAACAAGGAATAAAAACCGACAAAAAAAACCGTTCGAATAAACGAAATCAATTACTTTAATGTTTTAAGCACTTATTTCTCCGATTAACATCGCCTAGTTAAAACTTTCGTCAGAACATTTTTTGTAGAGCATTTAGTAAGCTTTCGAATTGTAACCTTTCGCTTCCCAAGATTTTCAACCGTTTTCGAGATATTAAGAAATTATACGAAGTTCCCAAAACTTTTCATTATTTCTAGCAATAGAAAATTGGTCTCATTTTACCTATCCTGTTTTACACACAAGTACATTTTCTTAACATAAGAAATTACAAAAATAAAAATCAATAAAAAACTAAGGGAAAGAGACAAAAATTACAAAAAGAACGACAAACACCCGTTCATAAGAACTAAACAGACGTATTTGAAGTTTTAAGCACTTATTTCTTCGACTGACATCACCTAATCAAAACTTGTTTCAGAATCTTTTCTGTAGAGAATTTAGAAAGCTTTCAAATAGTTTCTATCCACTTACCACGATTTCCCAACCGTGTTCGAGATATTAATAAAAGTATACGAAGTTCCCAAAACTTTTCATGTCTGTTCATAAAATATTTTATTCTAACCCTTCCTTAACTCCAAACGTAACATAACTTTTAACATATTAGTTTTAATGAAAGTAGAATATGCAGATAATGTTTCAACTGAATCCCGTGACTCTAAGTACCCAAACCAAAAACGGTATTCAAAAACTATTTTTCAAATTTTCTCGAAAACGGTTAAAGCTATCCCCTTGAAAATGGTCTCATTCGTTTTCCTAGCCCAAGAAGCCTATATAAAGAGTACTTACAAGCTTATGAACTCAAAAACGTAAGCGTTACGATTTTTTCTGCGCGAATTTCGCCCCAAACGCCATCTTCCAGTGGGCGGATTTTGCTGGTTAACGAACTTGACCTTTCAAATTGGACGAGGGATTTTTGTACCAAATTTCATCAAAATCGCACCATCAGGGAAGCCAGAAATGAGCTAAAAGACAAATATATATATATATATATATATATATATATATATATATATATATATATATGTATATATATATATGTATATGTGTGTATATATATATATATATATATATATGTATATATATATTTTTTTTTTATTGATGTTTTCCGGTAGTGGGGTTGCTTAATTCCAGAGGGTGAAACAAAATTCAGTCTTCCCACAAATTTTCTTTATTTTGCACTAGGCCTTTCAACACAAATGTGCCATCATCAGGTGCTAACAACAAATAAAAACATGCATTAATATTGTTTGACTCCTTAATAACAATTAATATTGTTTGACTGTTGTTGGATTTATAACAAACAATGATTTATAATTTATAAAGCAAACGGTGAAAGTATAGATTGGAACATAATGTTATAATTAATAGTTAGAATATATGAAGTAAACGGTAATAGTAAAAATTGGAACATAATGTTATAGATTACAGTTTTTTAGTAAATAATTACAAATTCATAAACTAAGGTGTCTAAATGAAGTTTTTAAAATAATATAACTTTATATTGTATTATTACTATAGCTATAATACCATATATGTGCATATATAACTACACACACACACACACACACACACACACACACACACACACACACATATATATATATATATATATGCATATACACACATACATACACAAACACACAAGGATACATATACATTTATATACATACGACTACACACACACATACTCACATATACATACACACATCCATATACACAAAAGGGACATAATATAATTGTTATTAAGGAGTCTAACAATATTAATGCATGTTTTTATTTGTTGTTAGCACCTGATGATGGCACATTTGTGTTGAAAGGCCTAGTGCAAAATAAAGAAAATTTGTGGGAAGACTGAATTTTGTTTCACCCTCTGGAATATATATATATATATATATATATATATATATATATATATATATATACAAATTTGAACCACCGTTATTTTCGGTCTCTAGGGGTTCTGAAACGCGAAATTTTCTAGTCGGCACTTCCGGATTGTTTCATGAGATCAACCTTATAAGCGGGGTTCCTCCCTATGAAGGGAGGGAGGAACCGCGCTAACAATATAAACAGATCTAAGGTGTTACACGGTAGCTGGTGAAAGAAAGAATGAGAAGGTCTCATATTGTAATTCTCAGTATGCAGGGTCTGGTTCCAGGTAAAGTCATATACTTTTACTGTCCTTTACCGTTACTCAGAAAGCTCTTTGTGTTTACAAACAAAGGACTCGGTATAGACAACCCGTATTAACCCAAAAGTGATTATATCAAGCTTGATGGGGTCTCCCGTGGTCTAGTGGCTATCGCGCTGGATTCATAAGCGGGAGATGGTGGGTTCGATTCCCACCTCCGGCAGGAATTTTCTCATCTCAGGGCTCGCTGGGAAAATTCCTCGCTGCACCCTGGTTGTCGGCGCTAATGACCTAGATGTAGACGCGCCGTAAAAAGAAAAAAAAAAAAAAAAAAAAAAAAAAAAAAAAAAAAAAAAATCAAGCTTGATAAACTTCCTGAATTAAATTAAGGAATTTAAGAGTGCTTAAAATAGGTTCTTGATCAAGTCAAAAAATTCACGGAGAATTAGACCATGAATAGAAAATTTCGGCCAAACAGAAGGAAAATAACAATAACAAGGATAGTCAAACTTCGTTTTCAAAGATTGTTAGTTGTAACACAAAAACGGTCACTCACAACGCTTATTCAAAACTTTCTTTAGAACCTTTTAGCGCGGTTCCTCCCTCCCCCATAGGTGCCGACAAGAAAATTTCGCGTTTCAGAACCCCTAGAGACCGAAAATAACGGTGGTTCAAATTTGTATATATATATATATATATATATATATATATATTATTTTTGAGGTTTCTTCGCTGGGGAGAATTATTTGTGTTAATACGGCATTCTCCAGCGGTCGATTTATTTGCGTAATATTTATATATATATGTATATATTTATTTATGTATATATATATATATATATATATATATATATATATATATATATATATTTGTCTGTTCGCTCATTTCTGGCTTCCCTGATGGTCCGATTTTGATGAAATTTGGTACAAAAATCTGTCCTCCAATTTGAAAGGTCAAGTTCGTTAACCAGCAAAATCCGTCCACTGAAGATGGCGTTTGGGGCGAAATTCGCGCAAAAAAATCGTAACGCTTACGTTTTTGAGTTCATAAGCTTGTAAGTACTCTTTTTATAGGCTTCTTGGGCTAGGAAAACGAATGGAACCATTTTCAAGGCGATAGCTTTAACCGCTTTCGAGAAAACTGAAAAAATAATTTTTGAATGCCGTTTTTGGTTTAGGTACTTAGAATCATGGGATTCAGTTGAAACATTTACTGCATGTTCTACTTTCATTAAAACTAATATGTTGAAATTTTGGTTGCGTTTAGAGTTAAGGAAGTGTTAGAATGAAATATTTTATTAACAGGCATAAAAAAGTTTTGGTAACTTTGTATACTTTCCTTAATATCTCGAAAAAGGTTGAGAATTTGGTAAACGGAAGTATACCATTAGAAAGATTACTAAATGCTCTACAAAAAAGGTTATGATGAAAGTTTTGATTAGACGATGTCAATCGGAGAAATAAGTGCTTAAAACTTTAAAGTAATTGATTTCGCTTATTGGAACTGTTCTTTTTGTCTGTTTTTATTCCTTGTTATTTTTTAACTGCTTATAGTTGGATAATGTATTTGATAATAAATCAGGTTAAGAAAAATAAGAACAACAATTTAATCTTAGAGATATGGATTTCCAAGATATAGCTTTTCAACTGCCTAGCGGGGTCCTTCCTAGGGCGGGGACCCATCCAGGTAAGATCGTAAATAAGACCTTTCTTGAAAGTAAAGATGGAACTGTCAACTTTGGTCCTCCTCTGCCTCCCGGCACTTTCATTGCTGACGAACGCTACCAATGAGTAGCCGAAAAGTCCTAAATATAGATTTTTTAACAAAAATCGTATTGAGGTTTCTTTAGCTGAATCCCAACCATTCCATCTTTACTTATCACCTCGGCGGCTAACTATCTAATCTTCATGCTTTCTAGAAATGTGGACCCAAAATAATAACAGCTTCTATTTTAATCATTTTAAATGAGTCTAGCGATAAGAACGGAACCGCTCTAAGATGATGCAGTTCCTGCGAGTCGGACTTTTTTTGTGTTTTAACTCTTTCCTCCGAAGGAAAGTAGCTATTTTAAATAACGTTGAACTTACAGCTTTATATTTCGTTAGTTAATTGTTTTGAGCAAGAAGATTTTTTTTGGGGGGGGGGAGGTGGGTGGGTAAAGGGAGTGGAAGATAATACATATACTTTCAAAGATTTGTATATAGGAATTATGAAGTGGTGCCTTTTCACAATTGTGTTTTAGTTAATGTTTTCATCCTGCATCGATTCCCGAAGAATTTAGTAAGCTTTCGAATGGTCTCTATCCACTTACCACGATTTCCAAACTGTTTTCGAGGTATTAAGGATAATATGCAATGTTCCAACTCCAAACGTAACCAAAATTTAAACATCTTTTTTATATTAATTTCAAACATGAAGAAAACATTTTAACTGAATCCCATGATTCTAAGTACCCAAACCAAAAACTTGATTCAACGACTATTTTTCCACTATTCTCGAAAACGGTTAATGCTATCGCCTTAAAACTGGTTTCATTCGTTTTCCTAGGCCAAGAAGCTTATAAAACAAATACTTACAAGCATATGATGTAAGCCTAACGATTTTTTTCGCCTGAATTTCCCTCCAAAAACCATGTTCCGTCGGTCGGATTCTGCTGGACGAACTTGAACTTTCGAATTAATCGAAAGATTTTTGTAACAAATTTCATAAAAATCGGACCATTATTCACTGACCTAGAGCGCGAACATACAAATATATATATATATATATATATATATATATATATATATATATATATATATATATACATATATTTGTTAAAAGTTAAAAAAAATGGACTGTCTGAAGAAGCAGAATGAGATTTCTGCGAAATATTACCCAAATAAACTGACCGCTGGAGAATGCCGTACCATCACCAATAAATCTCAAAGAAACCTCAAAAATAATATATATATACATAACCGTTATTTTCGTTCTCTAGTGGTTCTGAAACATTAAATTTTCTATTCGCCATTTCCGGATTGCGTCATGAGGTCAACCTTATAAGCGGGGTTTTCTCCCTATCGGAGGGAGGGAGGAACCGCGCTAAAACTAAAACACAATCGTGAAAAGGCATTCTTTCATAATGCGTATATAAAAATCATTAAAAGTATGTTTTACACCACCACCTTTAATCTCCCAACCACAAAAATATATGCGTGAGTATGCCTCTGATTTTATGTGAAATAGTGAAATAATAGGTCCCCATTTTTTCACCCCACCGGCTGTTAACCCAACTAAATGTTAAAAAATTGTTTTAATCAGGCGAACTTCTTTATGTAATCGTGCCAATGCCATTAAGAGGCTAAAATTATAAGAACTCGGCTTCGGTAACCGCACTTAACACAAGATTTCATGACGTCGGCGGCCTTATAAAAGATAGTATACATCCTGTTCGAGCATATCCGCTTCGTCATCTTATCCTTGAACGAGGATCCTTTCTATGCCTTTGCTCAAATCGCCTAGATCATGTTTTATTTTATTCTTACCCTAATGCTGCTAGGAAATTGCTACTTCTTATGCTCTTTAAGTATATGGACGGTTGCGTCACTCCCGAAGCTTTAGGGTTGAATGTGAAAATCAAGTTAAACACATTTAGATTTTCTTTATAAATATAAATTTACGTTTTGTAATATTCAGTAATGGTTACGTTTCCTAATTTACCATATTAATTAATTAACAAGGGGAGTATACAGCGGTGGGGTCACCGATCTGGGCCATTTTTTTTCTGGTGATTCTACATCAAAAAAGTCCGACTCGCAGGAACTGCATCATCTTAGCGCGGTTCCATTCATATCCCTAGTGTCATTTTGTATACTTAGAATAGAAACAGCTATTACTTTGTTTAGATCATTCTTAATGTAAACACATATTCCAAAGAAAATAAAGATTATCGGCAAGGCGCAAGAAACTATTCTATGCGGAAATTACTCTTTCCGCCGTCCCAAGTTTCGCTCTACGAAGACTCTATTCTCTACTACTAACATATCCATTTTAGTGTTAAGTGCAATTAAAAATACTAAACTACTCATTTTACTGTTAAGTGCAATTAGTAGTGTTATTTTTTTATGAACTACGCCACATACAACCACAAAATATAATTATATTTCTACTATAGCATTTAGTTGCGTGACTTCCTACAGGTAAAATATCTGTCAGCTCTCCTAGGATGCATCTTGATTTATGAAGTGCAATAAAAGCCTACCTGAAGCCTACCTAGTACCTGGACCGAGGGAGATGTCTGACACTACACAGTGAATGTCCGACTGGCAGGAACTGCGACATCTTAAGACGTATCTGTTCTCATCCATAGTGGCATTTGGATAGCTTAAAATAGAACTAAACATTTTTTATTTCATGAAAATTGTTAACATCCACAGGTTAGAAGCGGAAATGCCTCAGTATAAAGCAAGACTCTCAAAGTCAATTCAAAATACAAACACGCTTCTCAATTACTTGTTATGTTTTATTGAAAAAAAATGCAATCAAAATAACAGCAAGCAATTGAAAACTAAGGAAACCCGAGAGAAAAAAAAACAATTAAAAACGAAGGTAAACAGAGAGAAAAAAGTAGATACAATTATTAGTTTGTTTTGATCTTTCGTGAAAAATTATAAATATCTTTTCCATTTTCTTTTCCTGTTTTACTCCTACTAGAAACAATAATAAAATAACAAGAGATAAAAACAGACAAAAAGAACCGTTCAAATGAACGAAAGTTTTATGCACTTATTTCTCCGATAGACATCGCTTAATCAAAACTTTCTTCAGATCCTTTTTTGTAGAGCATTCAGTAAGCTTTCGAATGGCAACCTTCCGCTTCCCAAGATTGTCAACCGTTTTCAGGATATTAACGAACGTATACAAAGTTACCAAAACTTTTCATGTCTGTTAATAAAATATTTTATTCTAACCCTTCCTAAACTCCAAACGTAACCAACATTTCAACATATTAGTTTTTATGAAATTCGAACATGCAGAAAATGTTTCAACTGAATCCCATGATTCTAAGTACCCAAACCAAAAACGTTAATCAAAAATTTTTTCCAATTTTCTCGAAAACGGTTAAAGCTATCGCCTTAAAAATGGTTTCATTCGTTTTCATATGCCAAGAAGCCTATAAAAGGAGTACTTGCAAGCATTTGAAGTAAGCGCAACGATTTGTTTCGCGCGAATTTCGCTCCAAAAACCATGTTCCGGTGGGTGGATTCTGCTGGTTTTACGATTTTCGTATTTATATATATGTATGTATATACAAATTTGAACCACCATCATTTTCGGTCCCAAGGGGTTCTGAAAAGCAAAATTTTCTAGTCCATCCAAGTTTGGTTTGAATCGGGTAAATATTCTTTGAAATATGGCCGGATTGTTGAATCTTTAACAAAATTTTAAGGGTCTCCCCTCAGCGAAATTTGAAGTACATTTTTTTTTTTTTAATTTTCTTAATATTCCCAAAATTTGATTTAGGGGTTTTCAATGTGCTAAAAACGAATCTGACATCTGTTTTTACGGGGGGGGCTGAGGGGGCTGCAGCCCCCTCAGCCACCCCCCGAAATCGGTAAATATGTGTAACAAAACCTTAAAAATAAATTACATAAAATCAGGTAGTTACGAAAAAATAATTTCTTTTGGGTGTAATATCGTTTTAATTTGCTAACTATTCCAAGTTCTAGATTGTTAGAATTCCATACGCCCCCCCCCCCCCCAATGCTCTCAGCCCCCTCCCCCCCGACCTTCTCCCAGCCCCTCCCGAACTTATTTTCTATATACGCCCATGACTTCTATACCATCAGATGTAAACACTGATTAAACGACGAATTTAATGTCAGAGATAAATGTTTTGACTAATATCTGTATTGTCAACAATTCTATACCAACAGACGTAAAAACTGATTATTTCCGGGTCACAACAGATCCGACATTTATCCCTGAAGTTGGCGGTTCTACTTTTCTTGTGCAACCTAGGTGACGAAAAATCCAACTCGCTGGAAGTGCGCTATTTTAGCGTGTTTCCGTTCATATCCCTGACATTAGTAAAGAAATAGAAATAGTTATTAGTTTGTTTTGATTTTTCGTGAAAAATGAGAAATATGTTTATAATAGTTTTATCTTGTTTTAGGGGGCACCTTCATTGGACCCGATCCGATAGCCACCGACTGTTGGAAGAAAATAAAACACATGCATCTCAATGGAGGTGCCTACATTGGTCCCGTCCCGACCAGATCCGATCCGATCTGATGGCCACCGATTCTCGGCCGTTTAAACTTCTTTCTTTCTAGACCAATTTCGGACCGACGACGAAAAATGGCGCCAAACTATGTATTGTGTTTCAAAACGGTCTACAGCCTCTACATCTTAACCCTTTTCAATGCAATTTATTTTTTTAATGAAAGCTAATAAAATTTAGAACAACTTTGTCAATTCACATTTTGGTTTCGTTTCCTTTGTATATTAAATTACGTGGAAAGATGTTTATAACCATCCAATGTTTATAACCTTCCAATTCTTATAACCTTCTCCCGTCTCAAAATCCATTCTCGGTCCCATCCAGGTTTTTTTTTCTTTTCCAACATTTTTAGGATAATTACACAGGGGCCAACAGCCATAGGCACGTTGAATACACCGGTTCCCATAGATCACCGAAGTTAAGCAACGTCGGGCATGGTCAGTACCTGAATGGGTGACCGACCACGTGCTGTTGGCATTAGAAAAGGGTGGCAACCTGTAGATAGCCCGGCGCTAATAGCCAAATAGTTGATGCGCCGTAAAAAAAAAAAAAAAAAAAAAAAAAATTACACAGGGCGCGATTTTGTGTTTCGGAACTTTCTTCATTGCAAACAGAATGGACGACACAGGACACATGTATGTATACGTGTGAAATGGGACGTAAATTTATCGTAATCCGGAACAGTCATATACATATCCATGAAATAAATGCCTATTTCTATCAGTGCGTAAACATTGAAGAGATTATCTATCCGACGCCTGAGCTATATTTCCTGCCAAAAGTGTCAGATGTAAACGGACCCTTGATTCGTAGTTTCAACCGCGGATTTGTAATCAGCGGATTAAAATATACAGAAAAATGTCCTCTCAGTATTCACACATTTTATAAGTTTATTTTATTTATACATGGCAGAAGGACCTTCTGCCACATATAAAATATGGAAAAATAGGGTCACCGTCGCTTAATAAGTTTATTTTATTATTATAAAATCAAGAACATGGGCGTATATAGGAAATAATTACGGGAGGGGGGCTGGAAGCATATGGGGGTATGGAATACTAACAATGTAGAACTTGGAGTTGTTAGCCAACTAAAACGCAATTACGCCCAAAAAAATGATATTTTTTCTGAAATAAGTGATCTTATTTAATTTATTTTTAAGCTTTTTGTGACAAATTTTTACCGAATAAATCAAAATGTCGGGGGTGGGTCTGCAGCCCCCCCCCCATATATACACCCATGATCAAGAATACGCAGGAGTTTTTTTTGTAGATTCAATTTGAGGGGGGAACAAATTTGTAGTAATAATTTTATTTTGACATTAGCAAAAGATGATCCCCTCTCCTTCAGTTTAATTAGCCTGCCCAAATGACATCAGGATATGAACGAAAAAGCGCTCAGATGAAACAGTTCCTGCGTGTCTGACCTTTTTTTATAGGCCTGTATAATTATTAGCTTTAGTTTCTAGCATTTCTTTAGTTGTATTTTTGTTTTGCCTATTGGCAATTCTGAAAAGACTTATTGCTATTGCAAAACAACCCTAGTTAGTCAGAAATGTTGTTTGAGTCATTCCATTAGCTCTAGTGTGTTAATTGTGTATAAAAAGACTTATCGGCGACGAAGGTACTTGGAATAGTTTTTATATCACCCTGGATGTGTAATACTAGATTATTCTCTCGAAAGAATTTAGCTATGATATTCTCCCGGATAAGGGCAATTAAACGGGAGTACTATTAGAGAATTAGGAAGCCACTCTACCCATGTCACAAATTAGCAGTTCCCTCGAATATAAAACAACAAAAACAATCCAAATCGAATAATAATTCTTAATAATTACTTTACACCATGACGCCAACTAAGTTATTTAATTTAAAACTTCGAAGTTATAATTTTCTACAGATGCGAGCATCATATTTAAATGTGTATACCGTATTTAATCGTAAGAAAGTTAATAAACATTCGTAAGCCAACTTCCACTTTAAAAATCTTGAAAAGTCAACATTTCTAGTCACCACTTCAACGTCGCGTCGACTTCGTATCCGGGTTTTCTTTTATGAGAAGGAGTCGCTGGATCTGAGTCAGCCCGTTTCTTTAAAATCCTAATCCCTGATGCTGCCTGAAAATATTGATGATAGACTTTTTGGGTCGTCCCGTGATGACTATCTTCAAAACTTTACGCATGATCTATTCTAAACATAATATTATATAAAAAAAAATATTTCGTTTAGAGCCTTCTGCTCAAATTCAGGAACATAAATATGCTTTAAGTCTACCCGACAAACCTGTACTGTGTAACATATAGTCTTCTTTTTCGTACATGGCCTCCGCGAATGAGCGAACGCCAGCGGACACATTTTTGTTAGGCTTAGGTCCACCCTAAAAACCTATGTAATGTACTCTATAACATAGTCTTCTTTATAGTACATAGCCACTGCGCATGCGCGAACGCCACAACACATGCGCGAACGCCAGCGGACACTTTTTTGTAATGTTTTTTTTCAGTTTAGTCACCGCTAAAGCATATTTATGCTGATAATAATAATAAACATTTAAAACTGCTTACGATCAGTTTTTTTTAATTCTTTCTTTGTTCCAAGCGTAACCAAAACTTATGAATCTCTGATTTGATGAATCTATACATATAATACAAATTTAATGGATCGCTGTAGATGGACCCAATATTGCCCAAAACAATGATTGTTTGAATTTTTTTCTGTGCATTTGTGCACGCTAATCTCAGAATAGGCTTAACCGATTTAGAT
This sequence comes from Gonocerus acuteangulatus, assembly GCA_946811695.1. Taxonomy (NCBI): domain Eukaryota; kingdom Metazoa; phylum Arthropoda; class Insecta; order Hemiptera; family Coreidae; genus Gonocerus; species Gonocerus acuteangulatus. The sequence goes on from OX328132.1 coordinate 80,405,132, forward strand.
GCAGTTTTCACTAATATATTTTGGTAACTTGACATTTGGTGTTTGTTTCATGCCAATCGGTTCATAAATAAACAAAGCTTCGCATTTTCATCTATTTATCTTGACGAATAATAAAAGAAACGGAAAACAGTAATACGCAGGAACAGGATACAGTGCCCCTACCGGCAGACATCAGAAATTTACGGCCCACATAGTCATATCATAACAGAGGCACTTCTACTGGGAGTTTCACGAACCAACTTTTGGCGTGAGATTTCAATTCAAACATAGCACAAAGTACCCCCCCCCCTTTCCGATAGACAGATTTAGTTCATTTTTACTACACTTCTTTCTTATTAGATAGCAGGACGTATAAAGAGTTTCCTATCAATACAACAGAAATTACGACCGGAATGAGCAAATTAGTAATTTGGGTCTGGAGTAAACCCCCCTCCTAATGAACCAATTTAGTTTATTTTTACAACACATTTTTCTCTTCGGTTGACCACAACGAATACCGAGTTTCGTTCAAATATAACAAAAATTACGACTGGTATTGGAAAATAACTACTTTGGCTCCGGAGTAAACCCCCCGCCTTTCTAATGAACCAATTTAGTTTATTTTTACGACACGCGTTTCTCTTCAGTTGACCACAACGAATACCGAGTTTCGTTCAAATATAACAAAAATTAAGACTGGTATTGGCAAATAACTACTTTGGCTCCTGAGTAACCCCCCCCCCCCCCCACCGCTCCAGATGGACCGATTTTGTTGGTTAACGAACTCGTTCAATCGTTTGATGGGGGAATACTATATACCTAGTTTCGTGGCGAAAAAGCAAAAACTCTGGCCTGTATCGTTTTAAAGGGCATATATATATATATATATATATATATATATATATATATATATATATATATACATATATATATACATATACATGTAGACATATATAGATATATATAAATTTTAACTGGGGTCATTTTCGGTGTCTGCTAGGTAGGATCAATAAAGATTCGAAGAAACTTTTCAAAAATTCCGTCATGAATGCAACCTCAATAGCTACTTTCCTTCGGAGGAAAGTGCTAAAAGGTTATGCCAATGTAAAGAATCACGCCAAACATTTGATACACTATCTATTCTTTCTTCTATATCTTCTATTGGTGATAGAATTTTTATTCCTCTCATTCCAAACAATTTTTCGTTTTGTTTTAAAAGAGTCCAGTTTCCAGTGAACCTATGTTTCGCGATGACATTACTAATAAAGCCCAAGGTCAGACTTTAAAAGTTATAGGTGTGGATCTAAGTATTAGCTCTTTTTTCGCACGGTCAGCTTCATGTGGCTCTGTCACGTGTTAGCCATTCTAGCAGCCTGCATGCTTTGATCCCCGATGGCTATATGTCTAATACCCTGTACAGAGAAACATTACTGTAAAGTATATATATATATATATATATATATATATATATATATTTAAATTCCCAAACAGCAGTGTTTATAATCCAAAAGATATATCCTAAAAATGCTGCCAAAAGTCGCGGGCACATCTAGTATGAAATAAATTTCAAATCAGTCTGTTTTTTTTATGTACTCGAAAAATATGTCGAAAACGGATAATGAAGTTGTCTGGCCAGCAGGTATATTTATTGTGATAGTTAGCGTTCGGTCAGAATAGTGGATAGAAACAAAGTTTTATATTTAAATATATTTTTATCAAACTGTTGTGTTTTTTCAACGCTGAGAGTCTCCATCTTGCTACCATGGATAAGTAACCTTTATGATTTTTATAATCACATGTGAGTTATATCTATTAATTGTCTCTGATTTAATGTAATGCAGCCAAGCGTTCACCGGATAGTATGTTTAGGAATGAGGACGGAGAGAAGAGGCAAACTGCCAAAACTCAAAACTATTTCTGCTCGGAGGTTAGCTTGGAAGATGCTAGCTAAAAGCAGCCTTCTAAAGGGAAACCCTTCGAAATCTTGGCTAATTACATAATGGAGCGTTAGTGTCGCTATGAACTATTGGGGAAAGCTCTAAGAAATATTGAAAAGGTTTTATCTTAATTTTTTCAAGTTATAATAATTAAAAATCATTAAGGTTTTCATAAAAGGTACAAATCGTTAAAGTTTTTGTAAATATACCTTTAATCCTTAATTTATTAACAGTGTTTATATTAATTTGCCTTTATCAGGAGTCAGTATGTATAGTTTCTGCTAACCGAACATGAAAAATAAAAAAAAACATAAACTCCATTAACGACACATGGTGCTTTTCTCTTTAAAAAAAAAAAAAATTTGCCGTGGGTGAAATGTTTTTTGGGTGTTTGCCACTCATGTTGCTGCCGCTCGGAAAAATACAAACAATTATTCTTTTAATTCTTGGATAAGTGTACACAATTTCTGTAAATGTACGGGTACCTGTATTTGTGTAAATAAACGTATTGTATGAATAAGGCATTAAAATAAAAATATATCGAACCATTGTACGAATTTTAATTCCAATTGCATAGATCAGGAGACAACCGAAAGAAACCCTAATTCATATGTTAAACCGAGGTGAAATTAATTACAAAAAACATTTATTCAAACAATAATTATAGTATTTAGGTAAAATAAGGTCCCGTGTGACTATCATGGATTCTAATGACTAGGTGGAGTGGCAAGCGAGCCGGATTCTAAATTTAGTCGATGCAGGTTCAAGTTCCAGGTTGACTATTTCAGCGATACAACAATTCCCTACTCCACCATATATGTTCAAAAAAGGTGGCAACCTGTGAAAAGTTAGGCGATAATAGCCTAGATTCAAATACGCCATAAAAAATGCAAGTAACAAAATAATTATTTCAAAATTATTTTGGTTTTTAAAATAAGGAGATATTAACAAATTGTAAAAAATGAAAACGCTCTTCCAGTTACAACAGAACTATTCTATCTCCAAAACGTATTGAAAAAATTGATATCCCACATTTATATTCTTAATGCTCGCGTCCCCAAGCCCTTTTTGTAACCTATGGTTTATAAAACGTTGACTTACTAATTCCACCTCCAGCTATCAGATCGAGATCATAAGTGCCGATTTTGCAACCTTCTTCAATATATTTAGACCGGGTCAGTTTTTTAATACGTAAACCGAGAAAATATATACACACAAATATGAACGATTTTTTCGTGTTCTTCGGGTGAAGAAGGTTTCATGGTCAGTATCTCATGAATGCTTCACCGGATCGACCTCATTTCTATAGCGATGAAGGAAACACTCCACATAAAAAACATCAAAAAGGATCATGGGCGTATATAGAAAATAATTTCGGAGGGGGCTAGGAAAACTTCGGGGGGGGGGGCTGAGACCATTTCCGGTGTATGGAATACTAACAATTTAGACCTTGGAAGAGTTTTAGCCAACTTAAACCCTATTACACCCAAAATAGAACATGTTTTATGAACTAAATTATCTTATTTAATTTATTTTTAAGGGTTTTATAAAATTTTTACCGATCAAATCAAAATTTCGTGCCCCCCCCTTATTTACGCCCATGAAAAGGATGTAAAAAAGAAAAAAAAACTCCGACTCGCATGAACTGCATCATCTAAGCGCGTGTCCGTTCTAATGCCTAGTATCACATGGAAAGGTTAGAATAGAATCATTTAATACCTTTATTTGATATTTCGTGTAAAACGCAGCAAAAAGTGTCTTTTTGGTGTCTAATAGGTAGGATCGATAAAGATTTAAGAAGTGTTTCAAAAATTCCTCCATGAGTGCAACCTCAAAAGGTACTTTCCTTTAGAGTAAGTCCTTCAGAATGGCTAACGAACTTGACATTGTAGCGCGGTTCCTCCCTCCCTCCATTGGGAGGAACCCCACTCACTTATAAGGTTGGCCTCATGAGGCAATCCGGAAGTGCCGATTAGAAAACGTTTACGTTTCAGAACCCCTAGAGAACGAAAATAACGGTGGTTCAAATATATATGTGTGTGTGTTTGCTCTCTCAGAGGCTCAAAACTGGTTCGATTTAGATGAAATTTGGTACAAAAATCTTTCGTCTAATTTGAAAGGTCAAATTCGTTAACCAGCAAAATCCGTCAACCGGAACATGGTTTTTGGAGCGAAATTCGTGCGACAAAAATCGTTATGCTTACATAATATGCTAGCAAGTACTCGATTTATAGGCTTCTTGGCCTAGGAAAACAAATGAAATCCTTTTTAAGGCGGTAGATTTACCGTTTTCGAGAAAAATGGAAAAATAGTCATCGAATAAAGTTTTTGGTTAGGGTACTTAGAATCATCGGATTAAGTTAAAATATTTTCTGCATGTTTAAAATTCATGTATCAAAGATTTTTAAATTTTGGTTACGTTTGGAGTTAAGGGAGGATCAGAATAAAATATTTTATTGATAGACATGAAAAGTTTTGGGAACTTGGTATATTTTCGTTAATATCGGACATACTGGTAAGTGGAACATGACCTTTCCAGAGCTTAAAACTTCAAATGTGTTTGTTTTGTTCTTTTGAACAGGGTTTTATCTTTGTTTAAATCACTTTTTAATTGGTTGTTTTTTCTATTGTTTTAAATTGCATTTATCTGTAAAATTAGTATTATAGTATAAGAACATAAGAAACAGTAAGTAGTGTGTTTCTAGAGCGAAACACATGGGCGTATATAAGGGAGGGGCTGCGCCCCCCCCCCCGAAATTTTCATTTGATGGTAAAAATGTGTCATAAAAACCTTAAAAATAAATCAAATACGATCGCTTAGTTAATAAAAAATAGTTTATTTTAGGCGAAATAGCGTTTTAGTTGCCTAAAACTATATTAAATTTTAAAATTTTCATATTCCATGCCCCGGAAATGGTCTCAGCCCCCCTCCCAAATTTTCCCAGCCCCTCCCGAAATTATTTCCTATATACGCCCATGGCGAAACTTGACAAGGCCAGGGAGCCATTTTTCCTTGTCATGTAGTAAGGGTACGCTTGTCAACTGTGGCCTATTTGGGGCCATAAATTTTATGAAAGGTCTAACAAAAATTATAACTGTTTCTATTTCAAGTATTCCAAATGACACTACCGATAAGAATGGAACCTAACGAATATGAAGCAGCTCCTTCAAGTCAGACATTTTTTGTGAGACAAAGTATTATTTGTACCAAATATTATCAAAACCGGACCATTTTTAAGCCTACTAGAGAGGGAACAGGCAAGAAAGTTTGTATATATACAACATTGAACGGTATTTTCTTGACCTATATCTCATCGGCAAATCCGGATTGCGTCATAAGGTCGACGTGGAAAAGGGGGAGGGGGAGAAAAGGCGTTAATATTAGTACATATATTCGAAATTATTTTCCTGTTCAAAAATGTAGTAAGATAGGTGTCTATGCTAGCTGGACTTATTATCAAATTCATTCATTTCATATTCAGACCAGGTAACTTCTTGTATGTATAGTTATGTAAACAAACGCATAAACATGCATATAATACTATTAGATGTATATCTTACCGTTCATTGGTCCCATGATTGTAATGCAAACTACCATAATGAGAAGAATTCTTAGTCTCAGGTTTCCATGCCGCCGTTTAACTGCAACATTAATCGTTTCTAAAAAGTGTTTTGGATCAAAGAACTCTTTCAAAAAATGCTTCTGCAGTTTCTTCGGTTCTTGGACCTCATTAAGTATGATTAATCCGTAGATAATTCCAATGGAATAAATTATTGCTGAAATAGTATAAACGCCGTAAGGGCCGATTGCCTGATACAGATAGCCGCTGCTGAGCGACCCGGCAGGGGCTGCGATCGACACACAAACATTAACTATACCTATTCTCATTGTTCGCATCGACTCTGAGCTTATGTCGGCAACGTAACTGAAGAGCGCCATGCCGAAAATAGCTAAGCCTCCTGTAAGTGCCGGGAACAATCCCTCAATCACTCCCGCTACTTCCATCGGCCATTCGAGATAGTAATAGGTGCATAATAGCAATCCGAGGGACATAAGAAGTTCTCCCCCCATTGGAAGTAAGAGGAATGGCTTACGTCTTCCGCTTCTGTCGCTGAATGAGCCAACAAATAAAACGAGAAGGGCTGGAAACGCGCTTCGTAAAGTAGACTGCCAATAGTTCATTTCACTTACAAGTTTTTGCACTTCCTGTTCCTCGAGGGTAAAATTTTGAGCGGTCCGTTCTGAAATAGCATCACAAACGTGTTCCGGATAAGCCAAATTCACCCTACAGGCTTTTTCCAAATTCAAATTGTAAGTAGTGATGGTGGATATGGCGGAAGGTATAACGTAGCTCATGGCGATGGGCTCTACTGTAATACCTCTGAGGAGGAACTTGAATTTTTGGAAGAAATTCATCTCCATCCACGGATTGTCTGGATGGGACATGACGAGAGCTCACTAGCTGGAGCGAGGAACTGAAGTAGAAGCTAGAAGAGACCGACGTCAGCCTGGCCGTTTCCGGGTAGACTGAACTCCCAGCCCCGCCACCGGCCTGTGTACACATCATCAACAAATGTAGCCTTGAATTGATAAAGGAACCGGCATAAAGAAAAAAAAATGAGTAATACCGAGGCTGGCCTCCTACTTGGGTCTCCAGTGTAAGAAGCCGAAATTGCCTGCTTAATCAGACCGCAATCTAACTACCACCGCCGACACTACTTCCTTCCACTAATAGCCCTCCCGCTGAACTCATTAAATATAATAGTAGTATGTGTTGGAACATCCAACTTTAATTCTGCAAGGTGCAATTTACTGTAGTTTGTAGTTTGGTTTTACCATTTAGAAATAGACACATTAATATTTTCGTAATATTTATCATTTTATTAAATTACACAGGTCTACAAAAATAATCTTTCTGAAATTTGATTTGATGATTTTGGTCAATCTCTATGCTCCTTGGCGTGCTGAAGCCGAACATGAGTAAGGGCATCAAGTAAGGGCAGAGGTACTACCATTAAAAGAAAACAGAATTGGCGAATAAGAGTTTTCATTTATTTCCATAATCTTTTAGTTATTTCAATGTTGTTTACTGTACAAAATACATAAATGTGTAGAAATAACAGCTTCAGAATTAACAGTGGCATATTTAGATATTATTTTTATGAAAACGTATTTTTTTCTCTTGAAAATTTCTCCGTGTTCGTTCTTGGCTGTAGGACTCTTCAGATGATTCACGCTGCAGCATCCAACAATAGTCAGCCATCATGTTTACGTTCCATTTGCCCTGATACCTACGTTCAATTTCCTGGATGTCCTGATGGAACCTTTCCCCTTGTTCTTCACTTACTTCCCCTAAGTTTTCCGGAAAATAGTCCACATGCGAATGTAAGAAGTGAACCTTCAAACTCATGTTGCAACCTTGTAATTGAAATGCCTTCAACATGCGTTCCACGATACTTCTGTAGTTGGGATCCTTCACGTTACCAAGGAACTTCTCAACAACATCTTTAAAAGAATTCCAAGCTTCCTTCTCCTTCTCATTCATGGTCTGAGTGAAATGTGGATCTGTGAAAAGTTTCCGAATATCTGGGCCTACAAAGATCCCCTCTTTTAGCCTTGCATCACTTAATCGTGGGAACTTGGAGCATAAGTACTTAAAACATTCACCTTCTTTATTGAGAGACTTTACGAATTGTTTTATCAGCCCTAGCTTTATGTGTAGAGGAGGTAGCAGGATTTTGTCAGAAGGAACCAAACTTCTCCTAATTACATTTTTTTGGCCTGGCGACAGAGCTCCTCGTGATGGCCAGTCTTTGTTGTTCCAATGAGAATTTCTGTCTCGGCTATCCCATAAACATAAAAAACAAGGGAACTTGGTGTACCCTGATTGCTGACCTAAGAGCATAGTAAGTACTTTCAAGTCTCCACATATCAACCAGTTATGCTCATTATAATGAATTCGTTCGAGAACTAATGACAAATTTTCGTATGTTTCTTTTAAATGTACCGAATGGCCAACTGGAACTGAAGCATAAGTATTGCCATTGTGCAACAAAACAGCCTTTAGACTTCGCTTTCATGAGTCTATGAATAGACGCCAATGAATCGGGTCATATTGTATACCAAATTGACCCATCAGACCAAGAATGTCTTTGCAATAAATAAGATTCTCATCCAGAGCAAAGTAAGGAACAAAAACTGCTTCACGGTGTCGATACCATGAAAAAGAAGTGCCTGGCTGTAATAAATTTTTGTTTTTAAGACGGGAGCCAAGTAACTGAGCTGCATCTTTTGGAAGTCCAAGATCTCTCACTAAGTCGTTCAACTCCTGTTGAGAAATAAGCTGAGGTTCATCTTCTGAACTGCTTGCTTTGAACTCACTGTGTACTTCATCGCTCTCCGACATACAGTCTTCTCTATTAGCTTCCCTATCTATACTGCCCAAGTCACGAGGGGGCTGAGGAACTGTCAATCCAGGACCGTGTGGTACCGGACGACTAGCAGATTCCACATTAGGGTAGTTAATGAGCTTATGATTTTTGGAATTATAGCCTTGAACATGACAATTACAAAAGTAACAGTCATTAACGTGTTTTTTTTTTGCTCCCTCCACATCATTGGGATAGGAAATCCGAAAGATTTTAACTCTCCTTTGTACCATAAGCGAAGTTTTTCTACGCAGCTATGGAATACTTTGTGAGGAGCCCACACTTTATCTTGATCTCCTATTCTCAAGCCAAAATATGCATAATATACATTTTTGACAAAACCTGTTATATTTCGTTGGTATTTCTTAACTGTGTACTCACCACAGATAAAACAGAAGTAGTCTGGACTGGTAACACAACGACGATGAGACATTTTGTCTAAATGCACTTTCAAACCTTAAAATACGTTCTTAATCACTTTGACACAACTAAGAGACCTCAGTGAATGTGTTCACTTCAGTTGATACTACTGAACTGAGAGAATGAACAGAAATTTAGCTCCAAGTTCCTGATACAACAGGTTCAATCTCGTTTAGCTTCAGACGGTGACATCTGAGACCAAACAAGTACGTTCCTGTCTGAACAGGTCGTGCCTAGACACCCTCAGGCCTACAACATCTACTGAGGGAGTCATTGCATACACCACCTAGTGAAAGATGTCTGTTTATAAAAAGAGAAATCGTTTGGAAAAAAAAAGTCCGACCCTCAGGAACTGCTTCATCTTAGCGCGGTTCCGTTCTTATCTCAAGTGCGATTAGTGAAGGAATATAGCAGCTATCGGTAGGTATTAGCACCATTTTCCCCCCTTAATATCTTCAAAACAGTTAAGAAATCGTGGGAAGTACGATGTAACCATTCAAAAGCTTACTAAATTCTCTAAAAAAAAGATTCTGAAGCAAATTTCGATGGGGCAATGTCAGTCGGAGAAGTAAGTGCTTAAAACTACGAAAGTGTTAGTTTTGTTATTTTAAACGGGTTTTTGTCACTGTTTACCTCACTTTTGTTTTTTAAGTTTATTTAACGGTGGAATGAGTATTTCATTAAAGCTGAGAAAATAAGAATCATATTGGTAATAGAGTTTTCCTAGAGTGAGCGTCGCGATGACGGGAGAGTCCCATCCGCTTAGAAAACTGCCAGTTTCCATATGTGGCGCTTTAAGCTTCCTTCTTTTTGAGATTTTATTTTTTATTTTTAACGAAAGATCAAAACCTACCGATAGCTGCTACTATTCCTTTACTAATCGCACTTCGGATAAGAACGGAACCGCGCTAAGATGATGCAGTTCCTGCGAGTCGGACTTTTTTTTCGATATCTACCTGTTCGAATTGTTTTTCTTATTTTAATTAATCTATTTTATTGTCAAATACATTATCCAACTATAAGCAATGAAAAAATAGGAATAAAAACAGACAAAAAACCGTTCGAATAAACGAAATCAATTACTTTAATGGTTTAAGCACTTATTTCTCCGATTGACATCGCCTAATTAAAACTTTCGTCAGAACATTTTTTGTAGACCATTTAGTAAGCTTTCGAATGGTAACCTTTCGCTTCCCAAGATTTTCAACCGTTTTCGAGATATTAATGAAAGTATACGAAGTTCCCAAAATTTTCATTATTTCTAGCAACAGAAAATTGGTCTCATTTTTCCTATCCTGTTTTACAAACAAATACATTTTCCTAACATAATAAATTACAAAAATAAAAAGCAATAAAAAACCAAGGGAAAGAGACAAAAAAGTCCGACTCGCAGGAACTGCAGCATCTTAGCGCGGTTCCGTTCATGTCCCTGGTGCCATTTGATAAGCTTAGAAAAGAAATAAACTTATTTTTTTTATAAATCTCGTGAAAATTGTCAAAATCCTCTCGAACATCTCGAATAAAAGTGATATTAAGGCGTCAGGGACACCGACAGTAGCTAACTTTTACACAGAAGCGGAAATTACAGAATCTGGCTCTCATTCTAAAGCAAAGCTCTATAAATCAATACAAAATATGCCTAATAAAGCCTTTCTAGCGGATACAGAAGTATGGGCGTATATGAGGGGGGGGGGCTGAGGGGGCTGCAGCCCCTCCCGAAATTTTGAATTGATGATAAAAACTTCTCGTAAAACCCTTAAAAATAAATTAAATAAGATCACTTAGTTCATAAAACATATTTTATTTTACGTGTAATAGCGTTTTAGTTGCCTAAAACTATTCCAAGCTCTAAATATTTAGTATTCCATACCCTGGAAATGGTCTCAGCCCCCCCCCCCCCGAAATTGTTTTTATATACGCCCATGTACAGAAGGATCAAGAAGAAGTACACAAGATTGAGTAGAATACCCTGCCTAATATAGCCTATATAGAATAATATGCCGAATAAAACCTATCTAGTTAATACACAAGGACAAATAAAAGTCTTGACGAATAAGTCAAGAAAAAAAACTTGATTTAACAAAATAAAACAAAGTTTAGTTGCCCAACTACAATAGAATAATATACCTAATTAAGTCTATGGAGTAGATACAAATGGACCAAAAACAAGTCTTGTGGAATATTGTTTTTTTTTTCTAATTAAATACTTTTTATCAATATTTAGTATATAACCTTTGTTGAAAACTATTTTATTGACAAATACATTTGACTACTATAAGCAATTAAAAACACTAGGGAATATGCCAAAGAACTCGGAATAGGAGCCTCGACAGTTTCAAGACATTTGAAGGAAATCGACAAATCAAAAACTGACATTTCATACGGTACAGCCTGATATATTTTTAACAATGAATTGCTTTTCTTATTTTAATTAATCTGTTTTATTGTCAAATACATTATCCTACTGTAACCAATGAAAAAACAACAAGGAATAAAAACAAACAAGAAGAACCGTTCGAATAAACGAAATCAATTACTTCAAAGTTTAAGCACTTATTTCTCCGATTGACATAGCCTAATCAAAAATTGTTTCAGAATCTTTTTTGTAGAACATTTAGTAAGCTTTCGCATGGTAACCCTCCGTTTACCAATATTCCTAACCGTCTTCGAGATATCAGGGAATGTATACGAAGTTCCCAAAACATTTCATGTCTGTTAATAAAATATTTTATTCTAATCCTTCCTTAGCTCCAAACGTAACCGAAATTTTAACATATTAGTGTTGATGAAATTCAAACATGCAGAAAATGTTTCAACTGAATCCCATAATTTTAAGTATGAAAATCAAAGACAAAAAGAACAGTTCGAATAAGCGAAATCAATTACTTTAATGTTTTAAGCACTTATTTCTCCGATTGACATCACCTAATCAAAACTTTCATCAGAATCTTTTTTGTAGAGCATTTAGTAAGCTTTCTAATGGTATTCTTTCGTTTATCAAATTCTTAACCTTTTTCGAGATATTAAAGAAAATATACAAAGTTACCAAAACTTTTTATGTCTGTTAATAAAATATTTTATTCTAACCCTTCCTTAACTCCAAACGCAACCAAAATTTCAACATATTAGTTTTAATGAAAGTAGAAGATGCAGTAAATGTTTCAACTGAATCCCATGATTCTAAGTACCCAAACCAAAAACGGCATTCAAAAATTATTTTTTCAGTTTTCTCGAAAACGGTTAAAGCTATCGCCTTGAAAATGGTTTCATTCGTTTTCCTAGCCCAAGAAGCCTATAAAACGAGTACTTACAAGCTTATGAACTCAAAAACGTAAGCGTTACGATTTTTTTTTGCGCGAATTTCGCCCCAAACGCCATCTTCCAGTGGGCGGATCTTGCTGGTTAACGAACTTGACCTTTCAAATTGGACGACAGATTTTTTTACCAAATTTCATCAAAATCGGACCATCAGGGAAGCCAGAAATGAGCGAACAGACAAATATATATATATATATATATATATATATATATATATATATATATATATAAATAAATATATACATATATATATATACAAATTTGAACCACCGTTATTTTCGGTCTAGGGGTTCTGAAACGCGAAATTTTCTTGTCGGCACTTCCGGATTGTTTCATTGTATCAACCTTATAAGCGGGGTTCCTCCCTATGGGGGAGGGAGGAACCGCGCTAAAAATTACAAAAAAAGTCCGACTCGCAGGAACTGCGTCATCTTAGCGCGGTTCCAGTTTTTTTTTTTTTTTTTTTTTTTTTTTTTTTTTTTTTTTTTTTTTTTTTTTTTTTTTTTACGGCACATCTACATCTAGGTCATTAGCACCGACATCCAGGGTGTAGCGAGGAATTTCACCAGCGAGCCGTGGGATGATAAAATTCCTACCGGAGGTTGGGAATCGAACCCACCATCTCCCGCTTATGAATCCAAGGCGCTAGCCATTAGACCACGGGAGACCCCGGTTCCTGGTCATATCCCTATTCTCATTTGAAAAGCATAGAATAGAAACAGATAATATTTTCCTGGGCCTTTGTTCAAAGGGTTTTATGGCTATACCTGGGGTCAGGTCCGCAAGACCCTAGAATCCTCTTCTACTGATACTTCATTTCATACGTTTCAATGAATTGGAAAATATCAAATATTTTCACACATTCCTGTGTTCTTTTACTATAGTAATAATTCTACAGATAAAATCAATTAAAAAATAAAATAAAAAAACCAACAGCATAAAGGCAATTGAAAATATTCAAAAGACGTCAACGAATCTTTTTCTCTTGGCAAGCTATATTTCTAACAATGAATTGTTTTTCTTATTTTGCCTAATCTATTTTATTGTAAAATACATTATCCAACTATAAGCAATTAAAAAATAACAAGGAATAAAAACAGACAAAAAGAACAGTTCGAATAAGCAAAATCAATTACTTTAATGTTTTAAGCACTTATTTCTCCGATTGACATCGCCTAATCAAAACTTTCATCAGAATCTTTTTTGTAGAGCATTTAGTAAGCTTTCTAATGGTATTCTTTCGTTTACCAAATTCTTAACCTTTTTCGAGATATTAAAGAAAATATACAAAGTTACCAAAACTTTTTATGTCTGTTAATAAAATATTTTATTCTAACCCTTCCTTAACTCCAAACGGAACAAAAATTTCAACATATTAGTTTTAATGAAAGTAGAACAGGCAGAAAATGTTTCAACTGAATCCCATGATTCTAAGTACCCAAACCAAAAACGGTATTCAAAAACTATTTTTCCAATTTTCTCGAAAACGGTTAAAGCTATCGCCTTGAAAATGGTTTCATTCGTTTTCCTAGCCCAAGAAGCCTATAAAAAGAGTACTTACAAGCTTATGAACTCAAAAACGTAAGCGTTATGATTTTTTCTGCGCGAATTTCGCCCCAAACTCCATCTTCCAGTGGGCGGATTTTGCTGGTTATCGAACTTGACCTTTCATATTGGACGACTGATTTTTGTACCAAATTTCATCAAAATTTGAGTAACAAGAACGGGTTTTTGTCGTTCTTTTAGCGCGGTTCCTCCCTCCCCCATAGGGAGGAACCCCGCTTATAAGGTTGATACAATGAAACAATCCGGAAGTGCCGAGAAGAAAATTTCGCGTTTCAGAACCCCTAGAGAACGAAAATAACGGTGGTTCAAATTTGTATATATATATATATATATGTATATATTTATATATATATATATATTTATATATATATATATTTATATATATATATATATATATATATATATATATATATATATATATATATATATTTGTCTGTTCGCTCTCTAGGTCGAAGACGAATGGTCCGATTTTGATGAAATTTGGTACAAAAATCAGTCGTCCAATATGAAAGGTCAAGTTCGTTAACCAGCAAAATCCGCCCACTGGAAGATGGAGTTTGAGGCGAAATTCGCGCAGAAAAAATCGTAACGCTTACTTTTTTGAGTTCATAAGCTTGTAAGTACTGTTTTTATAGGCTTCTTGGGCTAGGAAAACGAATGAAACCATTTTCAAGGCGATATCTTTAACCGTTTTCGAGAAAATTGGAAAAATAGTTTTTGAATACCGTTTTTGGTTTGGGTACTTAGAATCATGGGATTCAGTTGAAACATTTTCTGCATGCTCTACTTTCATTAAAACTAATATGTTGAAATTTTGGTTCCGTTTGGAGTTAAGGAAGGGTTAGAATAAAATATTTTATTAACAGACATAAAAAGTTTTGGTAACTTTGTATATTTTCTTTAATATCTCGAAAAAGGTTAAGAATTTGGTAAACGAAAGAATACCATTAGAAAGGTTACTAAATGCTCTACATAAAAGGTTCTAATGAAAGTTTTTATTAGCCGATGACAATCGGAGAAATAAGAGCTTAAAGCTTTAAAGTAATTGATTTCGCTTATTCGAACTGTTCTTTTTGTCTGTTTTTTATTCCTTGTTATTTTTTAATTGCTTATAGTTGGATAATGTATTCGAAAATAAAACAGGTTAAGTAAAATAACAATAACAATTTATTGTTAAAAATATAGAGTTCCAAGATTCCAAGACCTTGTAACTAGCGGGACCGTTTCTAGTGTTGCCGACCCTTCCAGGTAAGATTGTAAATCCTACCTTTCAAGACTGGTGGAACCAAAATAATAACTGTCGGGATTCGGTCACTGCTACTTAATAAAACTACATTTTATAGTAAAAATGGTTTTATTGTGCCGACGTTTCGGCTTGAACTTCAAGCCTTCATCAGGGCTGTAAATACAAGTAGGACATATTTAACACTAATATATGCACATATCTATGTAAATATACCTAACATACATACATATATATATATATATATATATATATATATATATATATACAAATATATAATATATATATATGCATATACACATACACATATACACGCACACATATGTACATATATATGCCCACATAAATACACATATGGTGTATGTATTATTAAGTAGCAGTGACCGAACCCGGACAATCACTACCTTGCATCATCAACGGTCAACGATCTCCTCTCAACAAAATAATAACTGCTTCTATTTTAATCTTTCGAAATTAGACTAGGGATAAGAACGGAACCGCGCTAAGATGAGGCAGTTCCTGCGAGTTGGACTTTTTTTTTTTTAGCGCGGCTCCTCCCTCCCCCATAGGGAGGAACCCCGCTTATAAGGTTGATCTCATGACGCAATCCAGAAGTGCCGACTAGAAAATTTTGCGTTTCAGAACCTCTAGAGACCGAAAATGATGGTGGTTCAAATTTATATATATATATATATATATATATATATATATATATATGTATATTTATATATATATATATATATATATATATATATATATATATATATGTATATATTTATATATATATATATGTATATATTTTCTGCATATTCTACTTTCATTAAAACTAATATGTTGAAATTTTTGTTACGTTTGGAGTTTAGGAAGGGTTAGAATAAAATATTTTATTAACAGACATAAAAAGTTTTGGTAACTTTGTATACTTCCCTTAATATCTCGAAAAAGGTTGAGAATTTTGGGAAACGGAAGGTGACCATTAGAAAGCTCACTAAATGGTCTACAAAAATGGTTCTGATGAAAGTTTTGATTAGGCGATGTCAATCGGAGAAATAAGTGCTTAAAACTTTAAAGTAATTAATTTCGCTTATTCGAACTGTTCTTTTAGCGCGGTTCCTCCCTCCCCCATAGGGAGGAACCCCGCTTATAGGGTTGATACAATGAAACAATCCGGAAGTGCCGACTAGAAAATTTCGCGTTTCAGAACCCCTAGAGACCGAAAATAACGGTGGTTCAAATTTGTATATATATATATATATATATATATATATATATATATATATATATATATATTTGTCTGTTCGCTCTCTAGATAGAAGACGAATGGTCCGATTTTGATGAAATTTGGTACAAAAATCCTTCGTCCAATTTGAAAGGTCAAGTTCGTTAACCAGCAAAATCCGCCTACTGGAAGATGGCGTTTGGGGCGAAATTCGCGCAAAAAAAATCGTAACGCTTACGTTTTTGAGTTCATAAGCTTCTAAGTACTCGTTTTATACGATTCCTGGGCTAGGAAAACGAATGAAACCATTTTCAAGGCGATAGCTTTAACCGTTTTCGAGAAAATTGGAAAAATATTTTTTGAATACCGTTTTTGGTTTGGGTACTTCGAATCATGGGATACAGTTGAAACATTTTCTGCATGTTCTACTTTCATCAAAACTATTATGTTGAAATTTTGGTTACGTTTGGAGTTAAGGAAGGGTTAGAATAAAATATTTTATTAACAGACATAAAAAGTTTTAGTAACTTTGTTTACTTTCCTTACTATAGCTGACAGTTTCCTATTGTGGCGCCTTAAACTTCGTTCTCGTTTAGATTTTATTTTATATTTTTAACGAAAGATCAAACCCTACCAATAATTGCTACAATTCCTTTACTAATGGCAATAGGTATATAGTATGAACGGATGACGCAGCCAAATCAGGATTTTTTTTTCAAGCTTTCAATCAGGATTTGAATGTTTAATTTCAACGATATTAGTGCTGTTATTAAGTTTGATGGAAAATATAATATTATTTTATGTTAAATTGTAAAAGTTACATTTACACTTAATTTAATAAACAGCGGAAACAAAAAACAAAAATCTGGCCAGACAGAGCTGTTTTAAATTTTATTAGCTTTCATTTAAAGCAAAATTTTTTAAAACCGGTTAATATTTTGAGGCCGTAGCCTTTTTTGCCGAAAGGTCGGCCCCACTGTGCGGCGGTAGGATCGTGTTGCATTACTTGGTCCTGATAAAACACTAAGACGGCACTTAGACACCAGCCATAGTAAAGTTTTAAAAACTGATAGGAAGAGATCGTGCGCAGTTTAAGTTCCCAAGATTAAGATAGTCAAAGTCTAACCACATGAAAATTAGCGAATGACTGACTAACGATTATTACGGACTGCTCAGAATCACTTAACCGCTCTCACGGAATACCAGACACGAACACAGGTTCATCACTAATAATATACATTGAGATAATATCCT
Source organism: Gonocerus acuteangulatus (assembly GCA_946811695.1). Taxonomy (NCBI): domain Eukaryota; kingdom Metazoa; phylum Arthropoda; class Insecta; order Hemiptera; family Coreidae; genus Gonocerus; species Gonocerus acuteangulatus. The sequence continues at coordinate 80,422,497 of OX328132.1, forward strand.
TTTTCCTATCCAAAAGTTTCAGAAAAACTTCCATTGCGTCTCGTAATAACGTAAAATGAACAAATAATTAACAATTTTCTTTAATTTCCACACAGCCTACTCTACTATTTTTCACTGATTTTATGCTTTAAACGTTTTCAGTAAGTTTTCTTTATGAGTTAGCTTTTAATATTATTGGTTTTTTCGAAAATACTTCATTGTTTTGTTTCCAATTTTATCTAATTTAAATGACAGAGAAAAAGCGTCAATACCGTCTAGTTATATTATTGTCTTTGTATATGTTCCTAACATTATAAAAATCGAATCTGCAAATGTTAGCGCGGTTCCTCCCTCTCTCCATGGGGAGGAACCCCGCTTATAAGGTTGACCTCATAACGCAAGCCGGAAGCGCCGACTAGAAAATTTCTTGTTTCAGAACCTATAGATTACGAAAATAACGGTGGTTCAAATTTGTATATATATATATATATATATATATATATATATATATATATATATTAGCTGTTACCCGGCGTGCTATGCTACACCTACTTTCTGCATCTATAAAAGCAAATATAAATTAGAAACCCTCATGGTTTATCTCGGCTATCGGGCGGGTCGACAGGTGGCGGATAATGTAATGACCTGTAGATATACAGGTCAGCTGCGAATACCAAATAAGCAGTCCCGGACCAGAGATGGCAGTATCAACAGGGGCAGGTGGTTGTACCTTGGCAGGGTCTCTCACATTAAATACTGCGTAACCCGAAGACGATACTGTAATATGGCGAGTTGGTGCCGCCATTAAATAAGCACTGCCTCGTACTGCCTTGTACGATATGGGTATGATAACTCAAAGGCTAGGAGAGGATAACTCCGACAGAAAAGCAAAGGGTGGTCTGGACTCTGTATTAGTTTTGTGGTAGGCTCGGGGACGAAAACCTCTGACAAGGGGAGTATACAGCGATGGGGTCACCGATCTTGACCATTTTTTTTTTCTGGTGATTCTACATCGAAAAATAGTTGACACATTTTCTAGCGTTCCGTCTAATGCGCCTTAGGAGCCGAGAAATAAAATAAAATAGGTTGAAAGGGCTTTATTTTTTATATCGAGTTTAGAAAATGATATAGACATGATTCTTTCACAAATTCATTAGTTTTATAGCGTAGATTAAAGGAAAAATATAATGGTTAAACAATAATTTATATTTCGTCAAATAAATTAAAAAATATACTTACGTTTTCAAGTAAACTAGTATTAGGGGTTTTCAATGTGCTAAAAACGAATCTGACATCCGATTTTAAATCAACATTTTTTTTATAATGGATAACTTTTTAAATGTAGGTGTATGGAATATGTTGACCGAATAATGACTTCTATAGAGTCGAGTATGTAAAACAATTTTTTATTCAAAAACGGACCTCAGATTCGGTTTTAGCACATTGAAAACCCCCTAAATTCAAATTTTGGTTATATTACAAAAATTAAAAAAAATGTATTTTTATTTTCGCTAATGGGGGACCCTTAAAATTTTGTTAAAGATTCACCAATCCGGTCATATTTCAAAGAATATTTACCTGATTTAAACTAAACTTGTATGAAGACAAGGTATAGTTGGGATTCGCTAGGAGAAAAACGTCAGACTTTCAGGAAGAAAACTGTATTTGGACGTTTCGGCTGCACATTGGCAGCCTTCTTCAGCTAAAAAAATACAACTTATAAGTAAAAAAAATAAATATACAACTTGTAAGTAAAAAACAGGCAGAAATGAGCGTAGTATATACATCAAGACAATAAATTTTAACCAATCTTATTTTTAAACAATGAAAATACGGTAGTTGGAAAGTAAACAGCATGTAGAAAGTAGTAAGCAGTACAACAAACTAATCAGTACAAAAAAGGAACATTTTTCACATAGTGAGAAACGTCCAAATACAGTTTTCTTCCTGAAAGTCTGACGTTTTTCTCCTAGCCGAATCCCAACTATACCTTGTCTTCGTATCTCTGCAACGGCTAACTATCTCCATCTTCACTATAAACTTGTATGGTCAATAAAGGACCTAATATGACACGTACCTTTTAAGATAATGCGATAGTCATTTATATGGTTAGAAAAAGGAGTCTTTTTTCTTTTGAAAGATTTCAATGACGTAAAAATCGGATTATCTCATGAGGAGATATTGAATTTCAAAACGTTACATTACTTTTTCGCTTACACATTTTTAGTCTCTTCCAGATTAGCAAAAATCATTTTTTTTTTTCAATGATATTTTCACTACATTAGGGTTTCTTGGGGTGCTGATTTTAAATCTGCTATTATTTTTGGCGTAAAAAAATGTATAATACTAGTATACTTGAAAACGTAAGCACATTTTTGAATTTATTTGGCGAAATATAAATTATTGTTTAACGATTATATTTTTCTTATAATCCACTCTATAAAACAAATGAATTGGTAAAAAATTCATGTCTATATCATTTTCTAAACTCGACATAAAAAATAAAACACTTTCAACCTATTTTATTTTATTTCTCAGCTCCTAAGGCGCATTGGACGGAACGCTCGAACACGTGTCGACTATTTTTCGATGTAGAATCACCAGAAAAAAATGGCCAAGATCGGTCACCCCATCGCTGTGTACCAGTACTTAGTATTTAGCAAAATGACCTGGCCCTCGGGGTTGAGCGCAGGGCTAACGACTCTACCTCGGAGAAATCTATGAGCAATAATAAACCGGATGGAAAACATGGCTTTAGAAAACGGAAATTGGATATGGACTTAAAATTTGCTACATGGAATGTAAGAACATTGTTACAGCCAGGGAAAATGGCGGAGGTAGCAGAACAAATTAAAAAATGCAAAGTAGACGTAGTAGCTCTACAGGAAATAAGATGGAACAGCCAAGGAAGAATAGACAAAAAAGATTATTCCTTACTATACAGTGGAGCAGAAAGAAGAACCCGTAGAAATGGAACGGTATTTATAATTTCAAAGCGACTGAGAAATACCCTTCTGCTATTTGAGCCTATCAGTGATAGAATGTATAAAATTCGATTTCAAGGCAAATTTAGAAACATCACTGTTATATCTACATATGCCCCCACAGAAGATAACAATGACGACGAAAAGATCTATTTCTACCATAAACTTAAAAGAACTTTCCAGAATAGCCCAATGTATGATAACAAAATCGTAATGGGCGATTTAAATGCCCAAATTGGAAAAGAAGATTTTTATTAAAACTGCTGCCGATGCCCATTCCCTACATAATTTGACAAATAAGAATGGCGAATTTCTATATAAATTCGCAGAATTAAATAATATGGCAATAAAGAGTACATACTTCCCTCATAAGGACATCCACAAAGGGACTTGGAAGGCGCCTAATGGTGCAATAACTCAAATAGAACATGTTCTAATTTCTAAAAGACACAGCTCCTCTATAATATATGTTAAATCTGCACGTGGCCCTGATTGTGACTCTGACCATTATATGGTTAGAATCAAACTTAGAGAGCAACTCACAAATGTCATACATGGAAAACACAACAATAGGAAACGGTGGAATTTGGATATACTAAAAGATCCAAGTAAAGTCGCAGATTTTAAAGAATCAATGGACAAAAAAAAGGAAGAAGAATTGAAAGGGGATGCCGAGGAAGATGAGGGACTAGGAAAGACATGGCAAAGAATAAAAACCGTAATGATGAAATCAGCTGAGGAAGTAATCGGTTTAGAAGAAAGGACTAGAAGAGAAGAATGGTTTGACGAGGAATGCTTAGAAGCACAAAAGAAAAGAAACGACCACCGATTGGCGATGATGCAACGTTAAACTAGGCAAAGTGAGACTGAATATCAGACAACTCGAAAAAAAAAACTAAAAAAGTCCGACTCGCAGGAACTGCGTCGTCTTAGCGCGATTCTGTACATCTCGAAGAAGTGGAGTAGATTAGGCATCACAAATAACAAGAACAGTAGCCAACTTACACAGCAGCGGATACTTCCTAATACTCATTCTCGAGGAAGGCTGAATAAGTCAATACAATTATGTACTGAAAACGTACTCACTCTACGACTACTGCTCAGAAGGCTCTATTCCAAACAACTGAAAATTCATTGTCATTTTAAGTTCCTTGTTATACTAGCAAATTCGTTTCACTGTAATAATCAACTTTAAATATGTGCTTCATGGCAAATGAAAGTCCATTCTCTCATGGGTTAAATCTTTCTATAAAATTTTTCTATAAAGTTTCTTGGCTTATTTGACTAAAATACTAATTTCACTGATAAATGCAATTATAAAAAAATACAATCAATTAAAAAGTGAGATAAACAAAGACAAAACCCCGTTCAACACTTTTAAAGTTTTAAGCGTTTATATCTCTGATTGACATTGCCCCATCGAATATTGCTTCAGAACCTTTCTTGTAGAGAATTTAGTAAGCATTCGAATCGTTGCCTTCCACTTACCACGATATCCCAACCGTTATCGAGATATTTACGAAAAATATATGAAGATCCGAAAACTTTTCATGTCTATTAATGAAATATTTGTTTTCGCATACTTCCTTAACTCCAAATATAACGGAAATTTAAATATCTCAGATGGGATTAATTTCCAAGATATAGAAAAAATTTCAATTGAATCCCGCGATTCTAAGTACCCACAAAAAAATAATGACATACGAAAACATTGATTCCACTTTTCTCAAAAACGGTTACAGATATCGCCTTAAAAATGGTTTCATTCGTCGTCCTATGTTAAGAAACCTATAAAAGAAGTACCTGCAAGCATATGAACACAAAAACGTAAGCGTTTCGATTTTTTTGCGCGAATTTCGCCCCAAACGCCATCTTCCATTGGACGGATTCTGCTGGTTAACGAACTTGACCTTTCAAATTAGAAGACAGATTTTTGTAACAAATTCATCAAAATCGGACCATTTTTGAGCCGCCAGGAGCGTGAACAGACAAGCATATAAATATATATATATATATATATATATATATATATATATATATATACAAATTTGAACCACCTATATTTTCGTGATCTATGGGGTCTGAAACGAGAGAGAAAGTTTCTGGTCGGCACGTCCGGATCGCGTCGTGAGGTCAACCTCATGAGCGGGTTCTCCGTATGGAGATAGGGAGGAACCGCGCTAAAACTTATACGTAAGAAGAAAAGGATGTATATGAAAAAGAAAGTTGAAGAAATCGAAGAATTAAATACTAATAACGAAACGAGGAAGTTTTATACAGCTATAAGACACTTAAGTCACGGCTTTCAACCAAAAGTGGATACCTGCAAAGACAAGAATCGCAATATAATTGAAGAGAAAAGCCTAGCCATAAACAGATGGGCTGAGCATTTTGGTGAGTTATTGAATGCGGATGAAACTGAAGAAGGCAATGCTGGAGTATTGATTCCCAACGACAATGACATTGAGCCACCTGATATAGAGGACGTAACTGAAGCGATACAAAAGCTAAAAAAGTCCGACTCGCAAGAACTGCATCATCTTAGCGCGGTTCCGTTCTTATCCCTAGTTTCATTTGGAATAATTAAAATAGAAGCAGTTATTATTTTGGGTCCACATTTCTTGAAAGGTCTTGATTTATGATCTTACCTGGATGGGTCGGCCAACCCTAGAAAGGCCCCGGCTAGGCAGTTGAAAAGCTATATCTTGGCATTCCATATTTCTAACATAAAATTGTTTTTCTTATTTTACTTAACCTGTTTTATTTTCAAATACATTATCCAACTATAAGCAATTAAAAAAAAAAAAAAAAAAAAAAAAAAAAAAAAAAAAAAAAAAAAAAAAAAAACAAGGAATAAAAACAGACAAAAAGAACAGTTCGAATAAGCGAAATCAATTACGTTAATGTTTTAAGCACTTATTTCTCCGATTGACATCGCCTGATAAAAACTTTCTTTAGAACCTTTTTTTGTAGAGAATTTAGTTAGCTTTCTAATGGTAATCTCCTGTTTGCCAAGATTTTCAACTGTTTTCGAGATATTAAGGAAAGTAGGGGTCTCCCGTGGTCTAGTGGCTAGCGCTTTGGATTCATAAGCGGGAGAAGGTGGGTTCGATCCCCACCGGCGGCAGGAATTTTCTCATCCCACGGCTCGCTGAGAAAATTCCTCGCTGCACCCTGGATGTCGGCGCTAATGGCCTTGATGTAGATGCGCCGTAAAAAAAAAAAAAAAAAATTAAGGAAAGTATACAAAGTTACCAAATCTTTTCATGTCTGTTAATAAAATATTTTATTCTAACCCTTCCTTAACTCCAAACGTAACCAAAATTTCAACATATTACTTTTAATGAAAGTTGAACATGCAGAAAATGTTTCAACTGAGTCCCATGATACTAAGTACCCTAACTAAAAACTTTATTTAACAACTATTTTTCCACTTACCTCGAAAACGGTTAAATCTATCGCCTTAAAAATGGTTTCATTTGCTTTCCTAGGCCAAAATTCCTATAAAACGAGTACTTGCAAACATATTATGTAAGCGCAACGATTTTTTTCGCGCGAATTTCGCTCCAAATACAATGTTTCGGTGGACGGATTCTGCTGGTTAACGAACTTGACCTTTCAAATAAGACGAAAGATTTGTTTACCAAATTTAATCGAAATCGGACCATTATTCACTGAGATAGAGCGCGAACAGACAAGTATATACATAGTGTAGATGGAGATAGTTAGCCGCTGCAGAGATACGAAGACAGGTATAGTTGGGATTCGGCTAGGAGAAAAACGTCAGACTTTCAAAAAGAAATCTGTATTTGGACGTTTCGACTGCAGCCTTCTTCAGCTAAAAAATATATACAACTTATAAGTAAAGAAAATATATATGTACAACTAGTAAGTAAAAGACAGGCAGAAATGAGCGGACTATATATCTCAATACAATAAATTTTAACCAATTTTTTTTTTTTTTTTTTTTTTTTTTTATTATTTAACCAATCTTATTTTTAAAACAATGAAAATACGGTAGTTGGAAAGTAAACAGCATGTAGAAAGTGTTAGAAAAACAGTACAAAAAAAATTAAACAGTAAAAACAACCAACATTTTTTATGTAGTGAAAAACAAAATCTATTTTATAAGTGAATACAATTTATAACAATTAATATATAGATACATACCACTTGAGAATGCCTAGGGGGGGGGAGGAAGACCTCGAGGACAACTTAGGTATCCATGGTTGGAAGTATGAGGGACAGCAACTACACAGGGGGTCTTTATAGTTATGAAAGGGGGTGGGGATGAGGCGGTAAGTCGGTGCAGATGAAAGAGGTACAATTGCTGGGTTGTAAAAGCGGGTTGTAAAGGGGGTTGTAAAAGGTCTTAAGAGTTTTGGGACACACAAGTAGAAATATTGTCTGGAGCCTGGGAACAAAGGTAAAAAAGTCCGACTCGCAGGAACTGCCTCATCTTAGCGCGGTTCCGTTCTTATCCCTAGTCTAATTTCGAAAGATTAAAATAGAAGCAGTTATTATTTTGTTGAGAGGAGATCGTTGACCGTTGATGATGCAAGGTAGGGATTGTCGGGGTTCGGTCACTGCTACTTAATAATATATTCCCCATATGTGTATGTATGTGGGCATATATATGTACATATGTGTGCGTGTATATGTGTATGTGTATATGCTTATATATAAATATATAAATATATAAATATATGTATATATATATATATATATATATATATATATATATATATATATATATGTTAGGTATATTTACATAGATATGTGCATATATTAGTGTTAAATATGTCCTACTTGTATTTACAGCCCTGATGAAGGCTTGAAGTTCAAGCCGAAACGTCGGCACAATAATAAAACCATTTTTACGATAAAATGTAGTTTTATTAAGTAGCAGTGACCGAACCCCGACAGTTATTATTTTGATCTTGGAACTCTATGTTTCTAACAATAAATTATTTTTGTTATTTTACTTAACCTGTTTTATTTTCGAATACATTATCCAACTATAAGCAATTAAAAAATAACAAGGAATAAAAAAACAGACAAAAAGAACAGTTCGAATAAACGAAATCAATTACTTTAAAGCTTTAAGCTCTTATTTCTCCGATTGACATCGCCTAATCAAAACTTTCATTAGAACCTTTTATGTAGAGCATTTAATAAGCTTTCTAATGGTATTCTTCCGTTTACCAAGATTTTCTACCGTTTTCGAGATATTAATGAAAGTTTCCAAAATTTACATTATTTCTAGCAACAGAAAATTGGTCTCATTTTTCATATCCTGTTTTACGCACAAACTTTTCCCAACATAAGAAATTAAAAAAATAAAAAGCAATAAAAAACCAAGGGAAAGAGACAAAAATTACAAACAGAACGACAAAAACCCGTTCATAAGAACAATACAGACGTATTTGAAGTTTTAAGCACTTATTTCTCCGATTGACATAACCTAATCAAAAATAGTTTAAGAATCATTGTTGTAGAGAATTTAGTAAGCTTTCAAATAGTTTCTATCCAAATGGTTCAAAATGGTTCTATCAAAATGGTTTCATTCGTTTTCCTAGCCCAGGAGTCATATAAAACGAGTACTTACAAGCTTATGAACTCAAAAACGTAAGCGTTACGATTTTTTCTGCGCGAATTTTGCCCCAAACGCCATCTTCCAGTGGGCGGATTTTGCTGGTTAACGAACTTGACCTTTCAAATTGGACGAGGGATTTTTGAACCAAATTTCATCAAAATTGGACCATCAGGGAAGCCAGAAATGAGCGAACAGACAAATATATATATATATATATAAATAAATAAATACATATATATATATATATATATATATATATATATATATATATATACAAATTTGAACCACCGTTATTTTCGGTCTCTAGGGGTTCTGAAACGCGAAATTTTCTTGTCGGCACTTCCGGATTGTTTCATTGTATCAACCTTATAAGCGGGGTTCCTCCCTATGGGGGGAGGAACCGCGCTAAAAGGAGGTCAGGACAATTTATGGAAGACGGAGGAGTAAGCAGGGGAGATGTTTTGTTTGTCGGTCTTGTAATTAATGTTATTGGGGTTTAAGTTAATGTGGACGCATTCGGAAATCTGTCGTTTTTAGCGCGGTTCCTCCCTCCCCCATAGGGAGGAACCCCGCTTATAGGGTTGATACAATGAAACAATCCGGAAGTGCCGACTAGAAAATTTCGCGTTTCAGAACCCCCAGAGACCGAAAATAACGGTGGTTAAAATTTGTATATATATATATATGTATATATTTATTTATATATATATATATATATATATATATTTGTCTGTTCGCTCATTTCTGGCTTCCCTGATGGTCCGATTTTGATGAAATTTGGTACAAAAATCCGTCGTACAATTTGAAAGGTCAAGTTCGTTAACCAGCAGAATCCGCCCACTGGAAGATGGCGTTTGGGGCGAAATTCGCGCAAAAAAAATCGTAACGCTTACGTTTTTGAGTTCATAAGCTTGTAAGTACTCGTTTTATAGGCTTCTTGGGCTAGGAAAACGAATGGAACCATTTTCAATGCGATAGCTTTAACCGTTTTCGAGAAAACTGAAAAAATAATTTTTGAATGCCGTTTTTGGTTTGGGTACTTAGAGTCATGGGATTCAGTTGAAACATTTACTGCATGTTCTACTTTCATTAAAACTAATATGTAGAAAGTTATGTTACGTTTGGAGTTAAGGAAGGGTTAGAATAAAATATTTTATGAACAGACATGAAAAGTTTTGGTAACTTTGTATACTTTCCTTAATATCTCGAAAAAGGTTGAGAATTTTGGGAAACGGAAGGATACCATTAGTAAGCTTACTAAATGCTCTACAAAAAAGGTTCTAATGAAAGTTTTTATTAGGCGATGTCAATCGGAGAAATAAGTGCTTAAATCTTTAAAGTAATTGATTTCGCTTATTCGAACTGTTCTTTTTGTCTTTGATTTTGATACTTAAAATTATGGGATTCAGTTGAAACATTTTCTGCATGTTTGAATTTCATCAACACTAATATGTTAAAATTTGGGTTACGTTTGGAGCTAAGGAAGGATTAGAATAAAATATTTTATTAACAGACATGAAATGTTTTGGGAACTTGGTATACATTCCCTAATATCTTGAAGACGGTTAGGAATATTGGTAAACGGAGGGTTACCATGCGAAAGCTTACTAAATGTTCTACAAAAAAGATTCTGAAACAATTTTTGATTAGGCTATGTTAATCGGAGAAATAAGTGCTTAAACTTTGAAGTAATGTCAGCTTTGGATTTGTCGATTTCCTTCAAATGTCTTGAAACCTTCGAGGCTCCTACTCCGAGTTCTTTGGCATATTCCCTAGTGTTTTTAATTGCTTATAGTAGTCAAATGTATTTGTCAATAAAACAGGATACGTATAATTAGAATCAATATTTTGTTTGTTAGAATTCGAAGATGCCGTATGAATATCTAGATTACAGTACTGGTGTTAATTTCGTTCTTTAGAATTATTCTTGGTATTCCCTATTTTCATCTGTTACCCATAGTTTTTTATTGTTAGTAGGTTTTTCTTATTGATTATAGAATATAAATCTATTTGGCTATAAAACAGGATACGTAAAATTAGTGACAATATTTCGGAGATTTCTGAGCGAAATACTTTTAAGATTTTCTACCACCACGAACGGCTTTTTTCCTCTATTTTTATCCACTAGATAGGCTTTATTTTGCATATTATTCTATATAAGTTTTATTCAGCAGGGGATTCTGATGAAATGTCGTGTTTTTGCTGTGGATTTTAAATACGATGTATCTAAGATTGGATAACATTAGCGAGTCTACATAGTTAAGAACCGACGACGGAGGATTACTTCTTGCTATGATTTAGTCTACATATGTATATTAAGTCCTAAATCCAAAAAATAAACTTCACAACGGTTAGATACTATGAGCGTATATGGCGGTTCAATGCCCGTAGAAACAATGGGGCCGCAGGAAATTTACCTGCTAAGAGTTAATCCTCAAGAGCTGTAAATATACCCCAGGTATCTGCCGACACAAATACAAAGCCTAGGCAGAGAGCACCCCAAAAACTCAGATCCAAACATAAGGTTATATACTAAATATTCATAAAGGCTACTTAGTTGTAAACCGATTCATCAATTAGCAATCAATAGTTTTCAACAAAGGTTATATACTAAATATTGATAAAAAGTATTTAATTAGAAAAAAAACAATATTCCACAAGGCTTGTTTTTGGTCCATTTGTGTCTACTCCATAGACTTAATTAGGTATATTATTCTATTGTAGTTGGGCAACTAAACTTTGTTTTATTTTGTTAAATAAAGTTTTTTTTCTTGACTTGTTATTCGTCAAGACTTTTATTTGTCCTTGTGTATTTACTAGATAGGTTTTATTCGGCATATTATTCTATATAGGCTATATTAGGCAGGGTATTCTACTCAATCTTGTGTACTTCTTCTTGATCCTTCTGTACATGGGCGTATATAAAAACAATTTGGGGGGGGGGGTGGCTGAGACCATTTCCAGGGTATGGAATACTAAATATTTAGAGCTTGGAATAGTTTTAGGCAACTAAAACGCTATTACACGTAAAATAAAATATGTTTTATGAACTAAGTGGTCTTATTTAATTTATTTTTAAGGGTTTTACGAGAAGTTTTTATCATCAATTCAAAATTTCGGGAGGGGCTGCAGCCCCCTTAGCCCCCCCCTCATATACGCCCATGCTTCTGTATCCTCTAGAAAGGCTTTATTAGGCATATTTTGTATTGATCTATAGAGCTTTGCTTTATAATGAGAGCCAGATTCTGTAATTTCCGCTTCTGTGTAAAAGTTAGCTACTGTCGGTGTCCCTGACGCCTTAATATCACTTTTATTCGAGATGTTCGAGAGGATTTTGACAATTTTCACGAGATATATATATAAAAAAAAAAAAAAAAGTTTATTTCTTTTCTAAGCTTATCAAATGTCACTAGGGACATGAACGGAACCGCGCTAAGATGCTGCAGTTCCTGCGAGTCGGACTTTTTGGTGTTTCGTTCAGTGGAAAGTATTTTAGTGTCGTCAAAGTTGAAAGTGTGTTTTAGCGCGGTTCCTCCCTCCCCCATAGGGAGGAACCCCGTTTATAGGGTTGATACAATGAAACAATCCGGAAGTGCCGACTAGAAAATTTCGCGTTTCAGAACCCCTAGAGACCGAAAATAACGGTGGTTCAAATCTGTATATATATATATGTATATATTTATTTATATATATATATATTTGTCTGTTCGCTCTCTAGATAGAAGACGAATGGTCCGATTTTGATGAAATTTGGTACAAAAATCCTTCGTCCAATTTGAAAGGTCAAGTTCGTTAACCAGCAAAATCCGCCTACTGGAAGATGGCGTTTGGGGCGAAATTCGCGCAAAAAAAATCGTAACGCTTACGTTTTTGAGTTCATAAGCTTGTAAGTACTCGTTTTATATGACTCCTGGGCTAGGAAAACGAATGAAACCATTTTGAAGGCGATCGCTTTAACCGTTTTCGAGAAAATTGGAAAAATAGTTTTTGAATACCGTTTTTGGTTTGGGTACTTAGAATTACGGGATTCAGTTGAAACTTTATCTGCATGTTCTACTTTCATTAAAACTAATATGTTGAAAGTTTTGTTACGTTTGGAGTTAAGGAAGGGTTAGAATAAAATATTTTATGAACAGACATGAAAAGTTTTGGGAAGTTTGTATACTTTCATTAATATCTCGAACACGGTTGGGAAATCGTGGTAAGTGGATAGAAACTATTTGAAAGCTTACTAAATTTTCTACAAAAAAGATTCTAAAACTATTTTTGATTAGGTTATGTCAATCGGAGAAAAAAGTGCTTAAAACTTCAAATACGTCTGTTTTGTTCTTATGAACGGGTTTTTGTCGTTCTTGTTGTAATTTTTGTCTCTTTCCCTTCGTTTTTTATTGCTTTTTATTTTTGTAATTTCTTATGTTGCGAAAATTTTGTGTGTAAAACAGGATATGAAAAATGAGGCCAATTTTCTGTTGCTAGAAATAATATAAATTTTGGGAACTTTCATTAATATCTCGAAAACTGTTGAGAATTTTGGCAAACGGAAGAATACCATTAGAAAGCTTATTAAATGCTCTACATAAAAGGTTCTAATGAAAGTTTTGATTAGGCGATGTCAATCGGAGAAATAAGAGCTCAAAGCTTTAAAGTAATTGATTTCGCTTATTCGAAGTGTTCTTTTTGTCTGTATTTTATTCCTTGTTATTTTTTAATTGCTTATAGTTGGATAATGTATTCGAAAATAAAACAGGTTAAGTAAAATAACAAAAACAATTTATTGTTAGAAATATAGAGTTCCAAGATTCCAAGACCTTGTAACTAGCGGGACGGTTTCTAGTGTTGCCGACCCTTCCAGGTAAGATTGTAAATCCTACCTTTCAAGACTGGTGGAACCAAAATATAACTGTCAGGGTTCGGTCACTGCTACTTAATAAAACTACATTTTATCGTAAAAATGGTTTTATTGTGCCGACGTTTCGGCTTGAACTTCAAGCCTTCATCAGGGCTGTAAATACAAGTAGGACATATTTAACACTAATATATGCACAAATCTATGTAAATATACCTAACATATATATATATATATATATATATATATATATATATATATATATATATATATATATATACATATATAATATATATATATTTATGTATATGCATATACACATACACATATACACGCACACATATGTACATATATATGCCCACATACATACACATATGGGGTATGTATTATTAAGTAGCAGTGACCTAACCCGGACAATCCCTACCTTGCATCATCAACGGTCAACGATCTCCTCTCAACAAAATAATAACTGCTTCTATTTTAATCTTTCGAAATTAGACTAGGGATGAGAACGGAACCGCGCTAAGATGAGGCAGTTCCTGCGAGTCGGACTTTTTTTAGTTATGGCGTGTTTTGCGAGGGCGGATTTGTGGATTTCTTTGTTTTTTATTGTCCGTTTGTGTTGTGTTATGCGGGAGTGAATATAATTTTTGGTTTCACCTATGTATACTGCATTACAGGAGGGGGTTTGGCAGGGTATTTGGTAAACACAGTGGGTGGCGCAGTCATAGGGAAGGGGATCTTTGAGTTTGGTGTACAATGTAGTAAGTTTGTTAGTGGTTTTTAACCCAAAGTTTAGTGACGGGAGGGCTTTTTTTAAGGTCTTTGTCAGTTTTTCAGTCAGTCCTGGTGTGTATGTCAGGGAACGAAATATCTGGAGGGAGGAGTCGAGGGAGGTATTGGGGGAGGTGGCATTGAAGGATTGGGATTTTATTTGTTTTATAAGCCGGTTTATGAGGTTGGGGGGAATTGGGTCAGTGTTAATATTTCGGTAGCTCTATTCAAATTTTCATTGTGGAAGGACTCCTGGGATAAGGAGAGGGCGCGGCGAAGAAGGTTCCGAGCTACATTGATTTTCATGTGGTAAGGATGGGAAGAGTGGAAATTGAGTAAACGTCCAGAATAAGTAGGTTTAGTATACCAGTTTGTGATGATAGTGCCGTCAGTCTGTCTGATAAGTAGAACGTCCAAGTAGGGGAGTTGTTGGTCTTGTTCAGTCTCCACCGTAAATTGTAGTCTGGGATGATAGGAGTTGAAGCAGTCTAGTATGTCAGTTAGTCTATCGGGGTTAATAATTAGCAGGAGGTCATCTACATACTTGCAAAAGAAAGATATGTCCTGGGGGAACAGTGGGACGAAAGTGTTGAGTAAGCCAGTATGAAAGATCGAGGATAAGTCTGGAGCAAGGCAGTTTCCCATAGCTAACCCTTCGATTTGTTGGTAAAATTGTCCGTTGTATTTGAAAAAACCACTGTTGACGCATAATTTGAGGCTGTCAACAAAATATTGAAAAAATAGGGGGCTGTGCGGTTCTATAGAGGACCAATTATTTTGGATAATTTCTAACGTTTTAGTTAGAGGGACGTTGGTAAAAAGGGATGTGGCATCAAATGAGATCAGGATATGTCCGGGGGGTACAGTGAAATTAGATAATTTTGAAATAAGATCGTAAGAATTTTTTATATCGTACGGGTTATTATGGCTTAAGGCTTGTAACGCGGGGAGCAAAAATTTACTCAATTTGGAAGAGGGAGAATTAATATTCCACCCCCCCCCCTATGCATTCTCTAGTGGTATGTATCTATATATTAATTGTTATAAATTGTATTCACTTATAAAATAGATTTTGTTTTTCACTACATAAAAAATGTTCGTTGTTTTTACTGTTTAATTTTTTTTGTACTGTTTTACTAACACTTTCTACATGCTGATTGGTTAAAATTTATTGTATTGAGATATATAGTCCGCTCATTTCTGCCTGTCTTTTACTTACTAGTTGTACATATATATTTTCTTTACTTATAAGTTGTATATATTTTTTAGCTGAAGAAGGCTGCCATTGTGCAGTCGAAACGTCCAAATACAGATTTCTTTTTGAAAGTCTGACGTTTTTCTCCTAGCCGAATCCCAACTATACCTGTCTTCGTAAGTATATATATATATATATATATATATATATATATATATATATATATATATATACATACATATAAATTCGAACCACCGTTATTTTCGTTCCCTAGGGGTTCTGAAACGTTAACTTTTCTAGTCGGCACTTCCGGATTGCGTCGTGAGGTAAACCTTATAAGCGGGGTTCCTCCCTATGGAGGGAGGGAGAAACCGCGCTAAAAGTCGCTCTCGACTAGGAAAAAAATTATTAAGCACTAAAGTTCACTCCGCTATGCAGGTTAAGAAAGCAAGCGTAAACAACGATATTTGTAAACATGCACGTGCGCAGGGATGTAAAACTCCATAATAAAGAAGTCGAATTTAAATTTACCATCAATTATTTAAAATGACTATCAATTATTTAAATTCACTATCAATTATTTAAAACTACTATCAATTATTTAAATTTACCATCAATTATTTATTCAGAACCCTTTTTTTTTAAATTATGAAACATTCTCCACATTTTTTGTTTCGCTGTTTAAAAGTCTTACATAAAAAAAAACCCTTAATAATTAGCCAATGCCGTTATAATTAGCGCGCTCTGATATTTTATTTAAATTTTAACGTCCATTATCATGGCGCTCTGATAATTGCAAAAAAGTCAGATAAGTTAGCTTATTAATAATAATGAAGATGCACGAATTTATAGCAATTATTCACAAGAGAGAATAATTATTAATTTTTTTAGTCGCAAATAAGCTTCGACCAATTAAATCGATTGTGGAAAATGTACCGAGAAATCAGAGTTAGAATAAGAAAAGCAAATTAAAACGCTTGACACCCAAAACAAAAATTTTCTGAACTAAGTGATCTTATTTAATTTATTTTTAAGGTTTTTATGACACATTTTTACTGATTTTGGGGGGGGGGGGCTGCAGACCCCTTATATAGGGCCATGAAACTTCTAATCTGTTAGTCTTTGATGAGAATATAGTTTATTTATTTATTTTTAACAAATATTTAATTGCTCTTTTGCTTTTCAATAAATAATTACCCATTTTAATTTTGAAACCATATTCCTCCTGGCTACTTTAAATCACATCCATCATATTCGTAAACCATTTATTCATGAAACATCAATAACATTTCTCCTAACCTCCCTTTCGGTTGACGTCATAACCATGTTTCCTCCGCAATCCCTTCAAACGCCTCTTTTGCCTTTTTTCTTCTTTTTATCGAGGTTGATGTTCATTTATTTGTTGACACAATTCTGTGACGTGAACTTTTATAACATTAAAGTTTAGTTTGTTTGTTGTCACGATGCAATGGAAATAGCTCTATTAATCGATGTTTGAAAGAGACATCCAATCCCAGTTTAATCGAGTTTAGAGATTGTTGTTAACAACTGTCACTTCAGTTGAACTGGGTTTGTGATGAGTTTTAGATGGTCTCGGAGTGATTTTTTTGTTTGTATATAGTGAGTTTATGTTTTATTGATATTCGAAATTTGAAACGAAATATTTCTTGCAATGGCTAACGAATTTAGTACAGGAAAGTCAATTTTTGTATTAGCAATAGTTGCCGGTTGCTTTGCTATACTGTGGCCAAATGTCTTTTATCCTATGCTACAAGGTTCTTATACCCAAAAAGACAGCCTTTCCTCAGCTCAAGGTAATTAAAGTTATGGCACTTGTATAACTGTTTAACTAATATTAATGAATGCCAAATCTTTTGGTTTTTAATTTTTCAGGTTGTTGTGATGTCATTTTTGATAGTGATGTAAATGCTATCAAAGTAATGACTGAAATATGTGAAAAAATATTAGCTCGGCAAGTAGACTTTGATAGTAGGCTAATCTTTGCTTTTCAACAAGGAAAACTTACCAAAAATATTGTTGAATCTTGTCAAAAAACTGTTCTTGATTATTGTGGCATTGATATTGCTGAATTTTTAATGGAAAAAGTCAGATTAGGAAGAAGCTATAAACAAATGCTTGATGAAATTCGCTCGCTGAATAGTTCTCTATGTTTGAAGCAATCTTTTGGCGTATCGCTGGGAGAAATTGGTCTTCCCAGAAGAATTCGTGTATGGGGATTAAACAAGCCAAGTAAGACATGAATTTATGAGATTTATTATTAAAACACTAACACTGCTTAGGATTTCTTATTAATCAACTGACTGTGTCCTGATATGCCTAACTACTTGCTTGAAAATTCAACGACTTATTTTATTTTTTTTCTTTGTAGATACTGTAATCACTTTATTATGTTCTTATTCAAATTTAATTCCTAGAACATACGTTCTTTATTGGGTTGTTTGTTTTATAAAATTAGTTTTCCATAGATTCATTTTTTTTTTTTTTTTTTTTTTTTATAGAACACATGAGGCAAGAAAGACCTCCACATCTTCGGCCTGAATTTTTACATCCGGCTTTAAGGGAAAAGGGTAGAGCAATTCCTCATAGCCATGTTGTGCCAAAAGTAACTGTTCAAGAAGGGAAGGTAAACTGTTTGGAATATATATATATATATATATATATATATATATATATATATATATATATATATATATATATATATATATATTTAATTTCATCTAAAATAGAGATTAAGTGTCTGGATTCTATTTTGAGCAAGGCTTGGTATGGTGCCTAAAATTATCCTATTTTGTGTATAAAAATACCTCTGCCACAGCTGGCTTATCTCTTATTGCTTTAAAACCATGCTTCTCTATGCTATGTGTTTCTTTTTTAATTGTATTAAAAAATAAGATCTGAACATGTGTTATTACAATATATCTCTTATATGTTAATTATAAATGGTTGCAATAGTGTAAAATTCAGTTGTATAGATTACATTTATCACATAATTTAAAAACAAAAAAATGTAAACCCCCTCAATGTTTTAATTGAAAATATGAATTCTTCAGAAGCCTAAACTTTTTTTTTTAATTAAAAAAAAAATGGTTGTACTACTATCATAAACTAGTCATTAAAGTAATGTTTAGAGTGTAATATTAATATAACATCGTATAAAATCTTGTATTATGTTTGCATGCAAAAAAGCCTTTTTTTCTCTGCCTGTTTATTTGTTTACTTAATTTTTATAAATTCATTTATTACGAAATAGTAAATTAGCAGAACCTTAATTTAATTGTCTTCATATTTATAAATAGTGACTTCGCTTTTTAGGAAAGAAATACCCCACAAATAATCTTTACAAAGATATTGTTATTTGTGTAATCTCATAAGCCAAGATGTTGTTTACAAACCTAATATTCTATCAGATATGGTGATTGATGATATGGGTAAAAATCTAAGAGTGGATTTTACAAATATATTTATACGTACCGATTTTAGTTAAACAAAAAGGATCTTCTCCGAAACTCTATTATAAACCTCTCATTCCTCATGCAATTCACAAGTCTCGGTTAATTTAACTTTGCTTGAAAAATTGGTTAAGTTAGGTAGGCTTCAATATTTTAAAAATGTTATTAATCTTGAAATATGACGAATCATTCAAATATCCGGACGTTCTGTCAAACAACATTGCTAGAAGAATATAGATCGCTTTAATCTGTTAATTGGAATATTTTGTCATTCAAAAACTGCTACTGCAATGGGCATGATAACATTTTCAATCATGGAAATTTTTTCGTAATATTTTGAATGAATTAAGTTTAATTTACGTTCCGTCTCTTTAATCTTAGCATGGTTATAAGCGTACATATTGTTTAACTTTGACAATCACTCACAGGTTTCATCATTTATAATGTTAGTGACCCAAAGGCTATACATATATACATATATATATATATATATATATATATATATATATATATATATATATATATATATATATATATATATATTTATTTATTTATTTATTTATTTATATAAATAAAATTCTCGTGTCATAGTGTTTGCAACACAACTCCTTCGAAGCAGCTTGACTGATTTTCATTAAATTTTTCTGTATATTCAGTAGGCCTGAGAATAGGATGTAAACTATTTTTGGGCTATAACTATATATATATGTACACACACACACACTCACACACACACACACACACACACACACACACACACACACACACACACACACACACACACACACATACACACATACATACATTGAGTCCAAAAATTATTGGCAAAACCGACTTTCGATAACGATTACAAATTAACATACTTTACAGAAGAAACTCTTTGTTATTTATTAAGCAACAAATTATTAGATAACATTATTCATCAACATAATCACTTATTATTTTATAAATTTGATAATAATCAAAAAGAATAATAAATATTTATGTCAAAAAAGTATTAGCAATTTAAAATTTGACTTTTTATTGTCATTTTAAATGCCTCTAAGCATTTTGTTTGACGTCCTTTTGCTTCAACAACAGCTTGAAGTCTTTGGAGGAATGAATTAACTCAGTTTCTAGTGGTTTAAGTGTTCATTTTATTCCTTTTTTTCTTGAAGAGCATCTTTAATACCTTCCATAATGAATATTTTCCTTTTCCTAAGTTTAATAGCAAATGGTTTTGAGTTGTTGAGCAGCATTATACGTCCAATGGTTTGTGGCTTTTGCTGTACACTTTTGGTCATATTCTCGCTAAATTAAGAAATATTCTTTTAAAATCAAAATATTAACTAATGTATATAACTGTCAGCAGTCATAATCTCATCTCTCTGCCTGTTAATTTCTGAAAAAATTTGCTTTTAAGTAAAGCTCTCCCATGAAATCAGCTTTCATTTCTAAAGCAATATCTTGGGCCATGCTAGTTTTTGGATCTCTTTTAATTCTTCCAAAGAAGCCCTCTTTTCTCGCTGAGTAAATATTTGAGACTGTCCTATTCTTGATCGATTGTGAACATGTTCTGATATTTGTTAGGTCACTTCTAACCATATAGAGACTTCATTGGAATCCAATGTTCTTATAAGTTAAGCCCGAATTTCAGAGGGAAATTATTATTTTTACATCTCAAAGATACAAAGTTTCTTTATACATACTGGCCATTTTGCAAAACAAGACATTGATGCACTTGAACTATGGAGAAAGGCTAAAAGAGAAAAAGATAATTTGTTTAAACATGTTTTTAATGTTGTTTAAAGCAAGAACTACATGGATTAATGAATTGCTAATACTTTATTGGTATCGATTTTCTTGTTTTAGCACGATTTTATAGCAATGAGGATGATTGGTTGACAATTGAAAGCACTAGTTTCAAAAACCTTTATTGACAATTATATTCGGGGCATTGAGAATAAGGATTAGTTCAGTTTTTCCACTGAGGCAGCTATTGTTGAATCTTTAGTTGGGACAATCTGCAGTAACTCACCAGCATACGGAATGTGTCTAGGAGGTGCTTTGCAATCCTACCATGGCTTCACCATTGATCCTCCTATTCTTTTTCAGTTTTGTCCTTTCTTTTTTTCTTGTCCACGCCAATTCAATTTTCTTAATTAAATGGCTGATCATTAGAAACTAGGTCACTTGTTATTTAACAGAGCTAATCTTTTGACTATTCATACATTTCTTCTAAATTGTAAGAATATAATTTTTTTTTAATATATTTACAGGCTCCCTTACCCGGAATGAGGCCTCCAATGGGTGGGCCTGGTCAAGTTGTTCCTCCTCCTAAAGGCAGTGGAACCATGGGCATTATCATGCCAATGTACACTATTGGAATTATAGTATTCTTCCTTTATACAATGATGAAGGTAATTCATATTTGTAATTATGTATAATTCAATGCAAATTATTCCTTTATTACATTTGCCCCTTCTTAATAAGCGTCCTTTCTTCATTTTGGCTCTTATTCATATTATCAACACAACTGTTATAAGAGATTAATTATAATTTCATATACATTATTTAACTGATTAAATAATGCATATGAATGCATTTTTATTTGTTGTAATTGTTTGTGGGTGGAGTGTTCTTATTATATCTATTTTATTCTTCTTTTATTTTAGTTGCTCTTTAAGAAGTCTGATTCTGAACATTTTGAAAATTTCACTCCTGATCCACAATTTAGAAAAACTGTGCTTAAGGACAGTGGTTACTCTGGAGTTCAAGATATTGTCGAGGATGGTAGCAAATTAGGTAAATGTTTATAGCAAATATATTCTTCATTTAAGATGGAATAACAAACAAAACATTTCATACGCATTGTGTCTATACAGATCCCAAAAAAGTTGTATTAGTGTCTTTAAACTAATTTTCTTCCTTGGGATGTTTGAGAATGGTCAGCTTACAGTTGGCTGTTCAAATTTATATTCTTATATAAATTTCTGTGTATATAAATATATATATATGTATATATATATATATATATATATATATATATATATATATATGCGTGTGTGTATGTATGCGTGTATGTGTGTGTGTATGTTCATGCTATACCAGCCTCAAAAATGCTTTGTATGATTTAAGAGGTCAAGTTCAGAACCAGCTATTTATGCAATGGTGCCCTTTTCTCATCAAAATTTCTCACAATTAAAATTGTAACTTTATGAATTTTTGGGTAATATGCGTAGAGATCTATTATAGATATCTTAAACCTAATTAAACCAATTTCAAGATTTATCTTCAATATTTTTTGAAAAAAAAAATGGAAGAAATCTAGAATTTTGGTTTCAGGCACTCAAAAAAAAAAAATGAATCCGCTTGAAAATGTTTTCACATGTTTCTCATTCATAATATAGGAATAAAACATATTTATTTATTAACATTAATATTTATATTAATTGTGTGAGCAATTGTGGAATTTTTGTATATTTTGTTAAATATATGAAACATTATTTAAAAATATCAAAGTAACTGGAAGGTGACTGTTACTAAACTTCCTACAATAATGGTTTACATTTAAATGTTTGGAGAAAACAATACTTACATTTTCAGAAGTGTTAGTTTCATTCCTTTTAATGTGTTCATTACTTTTTTCCCTCGGTTTTTAAATTTCTTTAACAATAAACAAATTTCTTCAATAAAAAAAAATGATGTTTTTTTACATGCATCCTTAAAGAAGTTCAGGTATATTTGTGTATAGTCAGTAAAATGCATATAGTTTTTTCACAAATCAAATGCATTAGATCATTTTAGCTCCAAAATGCTCCTTTTAAAGAAGATTTCACTCCAGCTGGTATTTAAATTTTATTAACAGTAAAATTAATTTACTAATATATCTTTCTAGCCTAAGTAACAGAAAGTTATTTTCCTTAGATAGCAGAAAATAAAGATTTTCTATTCAGTGCTCACTAGGGCTAAGGATGTTATGAAATGTGCTAAGATGAAGTAGTTCCTTTGAATCAAACATTTTTCTATTCAAAATAATTTGGGCTGGAGCAAAATTAAAGCATGTTTGAGGGTGAATATTGTGCCCTTAGTTATCCTTTTCTCCACAACTCATTCAATATGATAATCACTATCCAATGATAGAGAAGTGTAATAGAGCAGGCAGCTATCACATTTTTTAGGAATTGTACATTGACAATGGGGTATTGATTTGGTTATTAAAAAAAAAATAAGATTTCACTTGGGCTATTTTGACCTTCACTGTTTACATAGTCTGCTAAAGTATATGTGAACTGTATTAGCAGAGTGTCCAACAAATTTATCGTGGATGCTTATCAAATGGGATACCTATTGAGGAGGTGAGAATTTATGTCTACAATTTTTGATAGAGTTTAAACGTTTTTGTGAAAAACTGTTCAAAAATAGCATGTTCTTCTAAAACAGTGTTTTTTCATTACTCTGAAATGTTATAAACATATTGAATGTTATATTATTTTACTGGATCTTACACACCTCTCCTTCTCTTTTGCTTGTTATTTTACTTCTTCCTTCACTTGACCTATGCCGCAGTATTATACAAACAATGAAAATAACTAAACTAACAAAAAAGTTTATTTCAAGTTTGGCATTCCCCTTTTACGTCTCATTAAGTCCAACCTCTTTTTTAGTTGGAAAACATAAGTTAAAGACTAGCAGGCATGCTTGTGGGTTAGGATTTATCTTGTTTAAACTGTTAAAATGAAGAGTGGAGGATTTTCATCCATCAGTTTTGTAATCTATAATCAAAGAATATTTAGATATTTTCTGCTTTAAACAGGTTTTAAATCATTAAACTCAGGAAATTAATATAGGTATTGATATGTAGCTTTTTTTTTTTTTTTTTTTTTTTTTTTTTTTTTTGGCTCTGCAATAGAAAAGAACACTTAGGAAGAGTCCTGAACAAAAATATGATATCATTCAAATAGGCATTGGTTGAATCATTCAAAATAAAGTTCCTTCTTGATGCAATAAGTTGTCATTTCTTTTGATTATGTCGCCCATTTTTTATAAATAAATAACTTTTTCAATGTTAAAATAAAATATGATAATCATCCCATTAATGTTTTATTTCCAAGTCAACTGTTTTTCTCATGTTGCCAGTAACCAAATGTACTTTTATCACTAAACTGTCAAGAGGACTACTATAAATTATCATAAGCACAGTTAAAATAGACAGAACTTTTCTTTAGCAGGATTGTATATTTGTACGCTTGTCTTTTTAACCCCATATAATTTGCTATTCTTCAATTTATTCTGACTATGTAATTATTTTTTTTTTCTTTTAAAAAGGGTGGAGAGAAAGAGATACCAGTAAGTTCAATTGCATTTAATTTATTTGAAATGTTAATAATTATCACTCTGAGTATAAGTTTGTCTGTGAACATTTCTTTCTTAATTTTGATGGTTCACAGACTATTTTCTTCTAGGGGTGCAGGTAGTACTGTAAAAATAGTTGTAGGATTATTTAATGTCTGCAAAAACATTCTTGTTCGTATTTCTGCATCAACATCTTTCAGTATCAATATCCACAGAACCCTCTCTTGTCCTTGTGCATATGTTTATTATTTTACTAATAGTTGAAATTATGATGTCCTGTTTTTCAATGGAAAGTCAATTTCAGAAACAATCAAATGTCTATGGTTGTGCTTGGCAAGTGGTTAAATATTTCAGATTTTAATTTTGTAATGTTCTAGTGCTACCAAGTGGTAAAGCACTCTGGCCACGTACAGAAAGATCTGAGTTCAGCCCTGAGCCAGCATAAAACATTTTATTTTCTTCTTTAGCCATTTATGGAGGTGGAATTGGGATCCCAGAACATCACTAGGCTCATCCAGCCTAAGTAGGTACCTGAAAAAGAGACGATCATGCAGTTAGAGCACGGTGTGGCCCTCACTATGCTAACTGCTCTAGGCTGTCGATGCTTATTGCAGGGCTGATTTATTTTTAATGAAACCTTTTGTCATTGTGAATTTTAAATGAAATTTGCTTTACTGTTGGGGGATTGATTGCTTTACTGTTCTGGTTAATAAAAGATTTTATTTTTGTTCTATTTTCAATATTTCACGCATTATTGAATTAATTAATTGAATAGTGTTAAAAGAGAACCAACCAATTCTCTTCTTAACATATCCTCCTATTTATTGAGATGATAATTAATTATTATAAGAAAGAAAGAAAAAATGGATCTTCTACTGGGAAGTGTTTTAGTTTTCAGTAACGATCTGTTATCATATCTATTCCTTGCTAAATTTGTATATATTCATTCTTTTTTATAAGGTTTGTTTTTTCATGTACAAAATATGGTAGGGTTAATAATTACAGGAGACACAGAACTGGATTTCTTGCGGAAGCGTCTTCAAGAGACTGAAAAAGCCATGGAACGTATAGTTGCTAAGATGATGTCGCTGCCCAACTACTCTCACCCCCCAGAGGTATCCTTAGTCCTTGTCATTTCCCAATTTGTATCCATTTTTCTTTTCTTTTTTAATTGTTTGTAGTTTTATCTTTACAAAATGCTGTCTTTTCTCTCCCCACCCCCAACCAATTCTTTCTTTTTCATTCCAATCATCTCTTCCTGTTCTTCCTAACACACATTCACTGATCACTAATTCACAGCACATTTTTATTTCTGTTTTGGGTAAAATATCAACAAATCCCAAATCTCTTGGATTCTAAGTAATTAATTTCCAAAAATAATTTTAATTTTTTGAATTCAAAAAATATTATTAATCATCTGAAATATGAAGCTAGGTTTTTGATAAGGTTTCGGCTAAGATTATTTGAAAAAATATCTAACATATTGTTTTTAGCAATGCGAATGGGTGAAAACAGAGGTGCCCAATATATGCTTCTTGGTTACTTGCAAGTCACATGAACATGAAGAATAAAATTATTTTTAAGTACATTTTCCTCGAAGGAAACAGCCTTTTTTAATTTTCTTTTCATTATGCCTAATGATTCATTTAATGATCACTTGTTGAAAAATTGTAATAATAATGTATAATATAAACGTGTTCATCGTGTACACGTAATTATAATTATAATTGTGTTGATATTAAAATGATCGCAGCTCTCACAGTATCTCATTTTTATGTTATAATATTTAACTCTTCATAATACGTGTGAGAATTGACCAAAATCAATTGAGCCACATTGTGAGCAAATGTGATATTAGAACAATATTTTGAAACTCCACTGACTATCCATTATTCAATATTCAGTAATAGTCTGTTAAAATAGGTTTTAATTTCTTTACATTATTTAATGAAAACTGTTGGAAAATCAGCAAAAATGAAGGATAATCTTTTATAAAAAATATTGATTGACTGTTAGTTCTTTTTCTTTTCTTTTTTTGCCTTCTGCATGTACTCCATTAAGTCATGTTAGGTTTATGCATTTTCTGCATATAAGGCATTCTTGAGGATTTTGTATGTGCAATCTATTGGCCTTAGCTGCAGGTATTTACTAGACAAAGTTATTTGAAAGCTGTTTGTTTCCCAACTTCCATACTATGTTTGTGACTTATAGGGACCATGAAAATATATGCATTCTCTAATTCCTCTATAAGAATGACCTGACACTGGTCATCAATTCAATAGAGAGATGTTCATTATTCTGGTGTTATCAACCAGTAATCATGATGCCAAGTTCAAACGTTTAAATATAGCTCGATCAACTATAGTTGGAGGGACTAATTTCTATTGTCTGGTTTTAGAATATATGTGCATTTATCTAACCAGATTGATATTAAACCCACTGATAGCTGATAGTTGTGTGACAATATGGAACTAATTCCTTACTATCCCACAAGTATCTTTGGTTGAGATTAAAATTCATCTGAGCAGAATGTGCTCTATTCCACTGTTTATAGGGAAGTAATTTCCCATTGTTCCTGTCCATAAATTCTAATTCCTTAGAGTTGAGAGCCAAAATTATGAGAGCAATTGAAGAAGTAATAACACCTGTTAAAAGAGGTTGAACGTTTCAGACAGAGTTCATGGAAGAGGCAGATTTGAAAACATCATGGTGCCTAATCATCTGCATTAAGAGCTAAATAGGAAGTAAAAATGATAGAATTTCGTGAGAAACTGATTTAATTTTCATTAAAAAAAAAGGATCAAACTAGAACCATCAATTTACCAAAGTCATGTGCCTCCACAAAGTTGCTCTGAAAGAGTTAGGCTCTTGTTCTTGTGAAGAATTACTAAAAGTTACCTATGAATGCTCAGCATTTTCCATATAAAAGGGCAAATCATCAGAAATGGAATAAGTCAAATAGAAAACTCATCAAGCAACAATGAAATTGCAGTATGCCCATTACTGGATATAAGGGGTGCCTTTGATAATACCTACAAAACCATTGAAGAGGTAGCCATGAAAATGGGAGCTAATTATATCCTCAAAAGAGAAATCAAAACAATCCTCTTTGTTCGGAGTCTCACTAAGAGGAAGTGAAGTATATAATATACGTAGGATAACCACTGGAGTATTTTATTTCCCCTGCTGTAATAATGATGATGAATACTTTATTAAGATTACTGCCTGAATATTATTGCAAAATGGCGCTTTGATCCGGAGTTGTCCACCAATAATGACAGAAATGAAATATTTCTTTTCATAAGGAGCTTTTTAGAGGAGAAGAGACACCTACCTCTTTAGAGAGGGAGTTACAGGTGAAACTATGTATTTTGAGATCACCCTAAATAACAAACTCACCTGGAATTCTCATCTTAAATGAATTGAAAAAGTGAAGGCTTACTTATGGGTCTCCGGAAGACTAAGTTGGAAAACATAGGAAATGATTCCAAGAAAGTTTCATTGACCATATGCTGTATAATTTGTTATAGTGGCATATCTTGAAATTACTGGGGAAATGTTAACATGCCTCACCATTGTAATTGAAGCATTTGCTAGGCCAACATCTCCGCCAACTCGAAAGAGGCCATAATGAGTGCACTGAGAATTCAATCATTTAACGTGAAGAAGGAAGAGGTAAAGGGACATTTCAGGATTCTTTAAAAATTGAATAGAAGTGAGCTAACCCTGCCAGATTGACAAAATAATCAAGGTGCTCATAACAAGCTGGTAGGAAGCGGAAGAAATATCAGTCCAGAAAATTGCAGTCCATGAAAACCTCATGAAAGGATAAGAAATTTAAATAAATAATGTCCACGGTGTACTAAAGGCACTAGATTCTTATAATTGCTCTTCCAAGTTAGTAAGGGACTGCTATAGAGCCTAAACTACTTGGGAAAAAACTGTAAGAGATTAGACTTAATTGAATACGTCATGAGAGTGCCTCAGGTAATAAAAAGGTCAATAACTCGCAGAAGAAGGAATCAGAGGAACATTTTCAGGGCCCTGAGTTTTTTTATGAAATATCTAAGAGCAATGCCTGAAAAATAAATACCTAAGAATAAGACGAGACCACCAAGCAGTGGAGTGTGGCAGGCAAAGCTTCTTGGAAGTCTCTTGCAGGAAAAAGCAAAATCTACCTCCAACTGGCTAGATCTGATCTGTGAAGGGTATTGGAACTCCTTATGGGACTTGACCCACCATGAAATACTTGAACACATTGATTCTAATAGAGTAACCCTCTTATTTGTAATAGGCTTTTAGAAGATAAAAAAGACTGTGATGTGAGGAACTAGCCTACATCAGCCCTCTAAAACATTTTGGAAGGGCTACCCTAATGCCCAAGAAAAGAACTGAGGCAATCCCCATCCCCAAGGAGCTCATGCTTCATACAAGGATTCCAACTTATAAACTTTTATATTTCGGTCCTGCAACTTCCAAGTGGAATGAAACAATATGCTTAAGTCAGCGATAGTCATTGATCATGGGTGACCAATGGCTAAAAAGTAGTTGAATTGTTCTTTTTGGTAATGTATATTTAATTAATAATAGAAACAATATTTTACATTTTAAATGCCTTGATTAGTTTGGTTTTGCCATTTTATTATACAAACTGTTAGATAATAAAGCACTTATTTCTTATAAGCAAGATATGGCGATAGGTTGTCCATACTTAAAAGGAGGTAAACATATTTTCAGTAAGGTAGCCTCTTGACAGGTGAATCTCAACTTCACCTCAACTGCCATTGAGCTCTTAGTAAGTCCACCCCTTAATCTTCCCTGCACCTAACATTCCTTTCAGGAACATCAAATTCTTGGTGATTGAAAAGCTGGTAAATTCAAGTAGATAGACAAGGGATTAGAAAAATAAGGAGAAGGAGAAAGTATTTAAAAAAATTAATACAGAAAAAGTCAGGTCTGTTTTCAACGTTTCTTATTATTTGTATCTAAATCAATTGCCAAATTTGAGGAACAAACTCTGTATTGAGGAACAAATGTATTCAATTTTCTTACCAATAACTTGAATGAAAATTTGAAAAATAATCGAAGCTTGAAAAAAGTATACCCAATTTCATAGTCTTGTCTATTTGAAAAAAAAAAAAAAAAAAAAAAACACAAATATTTTTAATTATTCATGATTCTGCTGACCTTAGAAAAATAAATGTCAATAATAATTCTGCTCTGCCCTTCAGTTATCACTTGGGATGGGTGCCTCTTGGAAACATGTAAATATCCTGTAATAGTAGAATATCATGATGGGAAACTAGTAAAGATACTATAAAAAGTATTAAAGAATAAGTTGTTTATATGTTTACAATAATTCATTATTATATTCACAAATATTAACATACAACACTGTCCTACTAACACTTACAATGTTGATTTATTTTCCTTTCTCTTATGTTCCTTCTTCTATCCTTCTGCCTTATGCTATTCATGCATGCTCTTCATTTGAATTTTTTATTTTGTATAGTTTTCTTAGGCAAAAGAGCACTAAAAAACATACTTTTTTAGAGTTTATGAAAGAGGTTGCAATTTAGATTGTGTTACTATTTCTATATATATTCTTTTTACCCTCCTCTTTTCCACCCTTTTCTTCTATTTTATTTACCAAACTGAGGTCTAAAGTGAATATAATAAAGAAGGACTGTTTAGAATCAGCCTTCTTTGAAAGAAGCAACGTTTATAGTTTTCTGCATGTTAGATGTAGTTCATTAAACTTTAAAACCTATTGTGTACCTCCTGGTATGCACATGTTTATTCATTTGTAAGCATATTCATTTTTTTGAGTGTGTGTTTGCAGATTCCTATTCTAAATTGAGACTTTAACGGAAATTATTTCTAAACCATTATTTTACTTGTTAAGCGCTATTCAAAAATTTTCAATTTTTTTGTTTGCTAAATATTTTCTTTTTTATTCTTTCTTAAAGAAATATCTGTTTCGATATTATTCTTATAATTTAATATTCTACTCACAAGGGGAGTATACCGTGGTGGGGTCACCAATTTGGCCTATATATTTTCTGGTGATTCTGCATTGAAAAATAGCCTACACGTGTCCGAGCATTCCGGGAAAATGCTTTATATTATATATCAAGTTCAGAAAATGATATCGACATGATACTTTCACCAATTTATTTGTTTTAGAGAGTAGATTAAAGAAAAAAATACAATCGTTAAACAATAATTTATATTTTGTTAAATAAATTCAAAAATATGCTTAGGTTTTCAAGTAAACAAGCATTATAATTTTTTTGCACCAAAAATAATAACAGATTTAAAATCAGCACCCCAAGAAACTCTAATGTGGTAAATGTCATCGAAAACAAAAAATAATGATGGCACTCAGGCCGAAACGTTAAAAATGTAAAAAAGAAAAACAATTTGGGAAATTTTATTTATTCTATGATGGCATAATTAGAATTTAATTATCTTGAACAGCTTTTGAGCAATCCTAATTCAATAAAAAATATGTCTACGTTAAAAAAACAGAAAATTGGACAAAACTGCTTTTCGCTTCGGAATCAGAGCAAACTTCAAATAAATTTGTTTGTTGGAAATTATGTGTAGAATAACCTCCTAGAGTTTGGCTACTTAAACCTGAATCACCCTGTACATATATAGTTGTTTCTTTATTTCCGAGAAAAACGCCAACAACTAAATGAAATTATGAAAAGGCACTCTTCCATAAGGCATATATAAAAATCGTTAAAAGTATATGTTTTGTCCCCCACCCCCAACTCCTTTAATCCCTCTGCCCCCATCCCAAAAATACAGGAGTGAGTATGCCTCTGATTTTTTGTGGAATAATGAAATATTAGGTCTTCATTTCTTGACCTCTTGACTCAACGCAGAGTCTTTCTACGCATTCCTCGATAATGAGCTGTCATTGTTCTTGGAGGAAGGGCTTTTGCAAAGAAATTGGGAAACTAGTTTCAATTAGACGGTTGTCCAGCCCACAAAGGGAAGGCTGTTCGAATTTGGTGGGACACTAACTATCCAGGGTATTGGATAGGACATGGTGGGCCTGTTTCTTGGCCGGCTAGATCTTCAGAACTCAAGCCCTTGGATTTCTTAGCTTGGAGGCACATTAAAGGTTTGGTCTACTGGGTGCCCATTGGGTCAAGGAAGCGCCTCTTCCATCACATTAGATGGGCCTAGGAACAGATTACAGCAAAGCAATGCACGAAAGCCTTTGAGTCGGTCAATCTGTGATGGGATGCCTGCATTGCTGCAAGGGGCCAAACATTTGAACTGTTCTTAAATTAATTATTGGGAATTATTAGAATAAGATATTATTATTTTATAATTATGTATGAAGTTCAGTGTTATATTGAAATGTTTTAAGAATTGAAAATTTATTTTTATTAAGAATTCGAAGTTCGTTTTTTAAATTATTTTGAACTTGCAGCTTTTCATGGGGTCAGTTAATTTTTTTGACAATAAATATTTTTTGTTGCTTATGCAATGGGGGAGGCGACAGGGGGATTAAAGGAGTTTGGGATGTAGGATAAAAAATAAATTTTTAATGATTTTTATATATGCATCATGAAAGAATGCCTTCTCACAATTGTATTTTAGTTTCTTAAGTTTTTCTCAAAAACGAGATATATGCCTAAAGACTTTTGTTCTTTGTTATTACATCCTTTATCGATTCCCAAAGTTGGCCGTTTTTTGGGGGGGGGGACCCTGTATATATATATATATATATATATATATATATATATATATATATATATATATATATATTTTGACTTCGTCTTGAAGTCGCTGACCACCCAGGTGTTTCTACAGGAACAGATGGTAGTCACTGGGTGCCAGATCAGGGCTGTACGGAGGATGATCTAGAGTTTCCCATTTAAAAGATGTGATGAGATCTTTCGTCTGATTAGCCACATGCGGACGGGCATTGTCATGCAGCCAAATTATGCCCTTGCTCAACTTGCCAAGTCTTTTGTTCTAGATTGAACAGCGCAGATTTTTCAATGTCTCGCAAAAAGCTGCTGCATTGATTGTCTCATTACAAGGCAGGAATTCCACAAGCAATTCTCCTTTTATGTCCCAAAAAACTGTGCACATGATTTTCCGGGCAGAAATTGTTTGCTTAAACTTCACTTTTCTGGGTGAATGTGAATTCCGCCATTCCATGGACTTTTGCTTTGATTCTGGTGTGACGTAGGCCACCCATGTTTCATCACCCGTAACAATTTGACTTGAGAAATTAACACCGTCATTGCGGTACCGCTCAAGGAAAGTCAATGCACTGCCTAAAGGTTTGGTTTTGTGCACATCCGTCAACATTTTCGGTACCCAACATGAGCACAATTTTCGGTAATTCACATAAGGAGGAAATCGTAAAGCGTCTGTATTCTCACACCAAATTGTCCACTTCCGGCAACAAACTTTCGTTAACAACCGAAGGACGCCCTCTCTGTTGTTCATCATGCACATTTGTGCGGCCATCTTTAAATGCTCTCACCCACTTTCTTACCATTCCATCACTCATAATGTTTTGTCCATAAACTGCACAAATCTCACAATGAATATATCGGTGTTAGGCCTTTAGCACTAAGAAATCTTATAACAGCCCGTACTTCACAGTCAGCGGGACTCACAATTATTGGAGACATCTAAACACTCAGTAAACAACGTAAACAAGGAAGAATCAGTCTGTAATGGCATCAGTGTGTAGGCAAGAGATGTAGGTACCCAATATGCATGCACAGAATGCCGACCACAGCGCTGCGGTTGTAGTGTGGCATAATGGTACTTACTTAAAAAACACGGCTCATACATTCACACAGTAGACTCCCCCTAATCCGGCGTCGTCGGGACCGGGGTACAGTCGGATTAGAGTTAACGTTGGATTAGAGAATTCAGTTAGAACCAGTCCCTTGCGTAATTTAAATCCTCATTATTTGAGGATATAATAATATTTACCATTTTAGCACTTTCCTCCGAAGGAAAGTAGCTATTGAGGTTGGACTCATGACGGAATTTTTGAAAAATTTCTTCGAATCTTTATCGATCCTACCTAGTAGACACCGAAAATGACCCCCGTTAAAATTTATATATATCTATATATATATATATATATATGCATATATATATATATATATATATATATATATATATATATATGTGTCTGTTAACACGATAGCGGCCAGAGTTTTTGTTTTTTCTTCATGAAACGTGGTATATAGCGTTCAAATAGCAAACGATTGAACGAGTTCGTTAACCACCAAAATCGGTCCACCGGGAGGGGGGGTTTACCCCGGACCGAAAACACTAATTTGACCATACCAGCCGTAGTTTTTGTTATATTTTAACAAAACTCGGTATTTGTTATTTTGATCTAAAGAGAGAATTCCGTTGTAAAAATAAACTAAATCGGTTCATTAGAAGGGGGGATTTACACCGGACCCAAAATACCAATTTGCCACTGCCAGCCTTAATTTTTGTTACATTTCAACGAAACTTGGTATTCGTGGTGGTAATCAACAGAGAAAAATGGGTTGTAAAAATAAACTAAATCGGGTTATTTGGAGGGGGGGTTTACTCCGGACCTAAAGTACTAATATACTCATAACGGTCGTAATTTCTGCTGTATTGTAACGAAATGCGGTATGCGTCGTGGGTAGCTCATGAGAAAGAAGTGTTGTAAAAATGAAGTAAATCGGTCTATTGGAAAGGAGGGTTTACTTTAAAGTCTGTTTCATTACAATTAGCCAGCCAGACGTAGGTTCGCAAAGGCGCTACAAGGAGCGCTATCTCCCACTATGGGGACTGTATCCTGTTCCTGCGTCAGATCAAAAGACGGAATGTGAAGTTTTTGTGTATTTATTAAGTAGTACAGTATCATGTACTAACATACCTCTGGAAGCAAATTATTTACAAAATTAATAATTGAACAGGCCTCATAAGAAATGTAAATGAGCAGAACTATTCACGTTTTTATTTTATTTATATAGGTTATTTACAGCAAATTATTCAGTAATGTAGTCTACACTAAAAAAATTCTGAGGAAAGTGCTTAGTTATGCAGCTCCTGCGTGACGGACTTTTTAATATTGCAAAGGGTCGTGGGTTCGATTCCCACTAGGGGTGGTGGCTTTTCTTTAGAAAAAAGAAAAAGCATCAGCCCTATTCTGGCTTGAAAAGGGTGATAAACTATAGATAACCCGTCCTAAAATTCGAAGTTAATAATAAATGGACGTTAAAATTTAATAAATAAATAAAATAATATTGCATATTTAACTAAAATTTAGTTATCGAATTATAAAATAAATTCAAAAGATATAAATCCTTGCTGATGTATTACACCAGCAAGTGCATATGCATGTCAAAGTTTCAAGGAATAAAAATATGTAGACAGGCGGTCCAGCCACAGGTTCCTTAATAGAAGCATGTATTTCCTTAGTAGAAAACACAAGTTCCTGCCTCTAAAACATACATGCCTTCTTTGACTTCCATTCAATGAAATATCACGAAACAAATGTTTGGCTAGCTAGGAAGGTTTTCTAAGAACCCTCGAGGCGGTCTAGCTCCGGCGAGTCCTGAGATCCGTCACTCATTCCTCCGGGAAACGCCGGATAAGGGAGAGTCTACTGTATATATGCTTAACATTTGTAATAATAAAGAATTAAACGTTCTTACGATTAGGGGGGGGGGACTGCAATGTGACGTAATACTCTGAATAATTGTATTTAGAAATATATAATTATTAATTTTTGTAGACTATCTTAGGGTTGGTTCAATGTAATATGAAATCTGAAAAATTCTTTATGTAATGGACAAAATAATATTTATGTATTGGCAACAAAAACTCTCTATATTGAAAAAATATATGCATTCAAATAATAAAACAAATCTTACGTTATCGGCAAACTTACTGGTTGCCGTCCTGTTCGGAAGTGAGATAAACTCCACTTACACCTTCTAGATGCTTCGCTTAAGGTGACATCTTACAGAATGCTAGTGTTGGTGCTAAAAGCTATAGCTATGCTTCCAATACCATACAGATGCTGTATATCAAAAATAAAATTTGTTGTTTTCACATCACATATTCCTACAAAACAGTGAGTCATTCCATTAGTCTACCAAATGTTTTATTTATTATGAATTGTATAGGAACTATATTATTTATGTATGAAACAACATTGTATCCCCCCCCCCCTGTAATTTAGATTTTCATCGTATTATTTACTTCTCTTTTTATTTAGCGGGTTTTTATGTTTGATGATGTCACAACAATATATGTATAAACCACACACACATACAAACACTCCCAGACAGCCATTCATTGATTACATCACATATGAAGTGAGGGTAGTGTGTGATTTTATGAGAATAAACAAAACTCCCCTTCTAATATTATTTATAGTTAGATAATTAATGCTTCAGTTTATTTAATGTTCTTGATTAAGATGCTATTCTTTGTAATTAAAAAAAAAGAGTTATTACTATTATACTCATGTAATAACAATTTAAAATAAATAAAAATAACTCGGTCAGCTAGCTCACATTTTCCCTTTAATTTAAACAAAAAAAAAAAAAAAAGAAAAAATACTCTCATATCTTTAATGAATTTCTAAAATGGAAGTTCAATTTTTATTGATTCAATGTTTGTTTTTATTTCTATATCAATTGTTTTTTTACAACGCATCGACAAATCTAGGCCATTAGCGCCTACATCCAGAGTGCAGCGAGGAATTTTCCCAGCAAGCCGTGGGATGAGAAAATTCCTGCCGCCGGTGGGAATTGAACCCACCATCTTTCGCTTATGAATCGAAGGCGCTAGCCACTAGACCACGGGAGACCCCCCTATATCAATTGTTATTATATTATTTGCTATCATATTATTTCTCTTATTTTTTTTTCAGAATAAACAAATATATTGTTTCATTAATTATATATTTATTATTGAACCTTAAAAGAAGTATACTTTGATTTGGTTAAAAAATATAAAAAAAAATAAATAAAAAATCGTATACTATTGTAAATAAAATATAAGGCTTAAATAGCCACATTGTCATTTAGTAGAGTTCTTTTGGTCGACTTTATTGTGTTTTAATTTTCATATTATTGATGACTAACAATTGGTTTAAAAAAATATTTAGGGTCAGTTATGTTATAAATCATTAATTTTTACTTTTCTATTGAATTGAATTCATTGACAATTTTTCTTATTTATCTTGTCTTTTTTTAACTCTGTGTCCCATTTGCGTTTTAATTTGTCATATACCTATTAATATGAATTTTCTTTATTTTTTACTTATACCAAAATTTTGAATTTTGTGGGCATATCTTTCCTGCAATCTTCTAAAAGCCTACCCCTTTTGGATGAAAATTTGCTCAGCTAAGACAATATTAATTTTTTCTTTAACGGCGTATCGAGAAATCTGGGGGCCAATTTAGGTCGTTTATTTAATTTACTTCAATTGATACATTGTTCGAAACAAATATGTGGAGATTTTTTAAGGGTTGTATTTTGGGATTTTAAGGATTGTATCAGTTCAGGAATTACCTGGGAAGGTCTTAAGTCAATTTTTGTGTAAAAACTCAAAGATTGTATGCCTTAGAAAACATATTAAATACAAAAATATAAGAAAAAACGTGAATTTTTCAGAAAATTTTTATGTTTAAAGGGCTGTAATTTCGCTCCAAATGAACCAATCGAGTTTGTCAAGGTCTCAAAAAATTAGTATTTTTAAGCACTAAAAGGCAGTACCCAGGAAATAGTCGTTTATTTTGGTGAACTACTTGAATATAAATGTTATAGTATACAATATCCTAAATTATGAGTTTTGAGGGGTGGGGCTTACACAAAAAGTGCAGGGCTTTTTCTGATCCCGGATTCGGATTCAGCGACCCCAAAAACATATAGTAAACATGGTCTGGTCTCTGGGTCCGGACTTTTTTTTTTTTTTTTTTTTTGTTTGTGGCTGTGTAATCTAAGGCGTTAGCCACTGGACCACGGCTACTGGAAGTGGATAAGATAAAGGACATTATTAATGACAATGACTAATGGGGATATAATTATTATATCAATAAACCAAATATTGCATTAAAAAAGAGTGAATACAGCAATATTATTTAAATAATAATTATAAATATGTAAATGCAAGAATGATAAATATAATACAAAATTTCCATTGATATATAACCATCATTATTATAAACAGATAATAATAAGAAAAAGTAAACTGTAACAAAACAAAAAAAAGTCCGACCCGCAATAACTACACCATCTTAGCGCATTTCCGTTCATATTCCTAGTTCCATTAGTAAAAGAATAGAAGCAGTTATTGGTGGGTTTTGATTTTTCATTAAAAAATATTATATAAATAAGATTTAAGGCTCCACAACATCAAACTGACAGTCTCATAAGTGAAAAAAGACTCCTCCTGCCTTCTTTAAGTTCGCCCTAGAAAAACTCTAACATTACCAATGTTACTCATTTTTTTCGCTTGTTACTGAAATACTCATTTTAATGTTAATGCCATTAAAAAAACAACCCATTAAAATGTGAGCTAAATAGAGATAAAACCCTTTCAAAATAACAAATCTAAGACTTTCAAAGTTTTAAGAACTTACATCTCCAATTGACATCGCACTATAAAAAATTGGTTTTGAACATTTTCTGTAGAGAATTTAGTAAGCTTTTGAATGGTCACCTTCTACTTAACACAATTTCCCAACTGTTTTTGAGATATTTTAGAAAATATACCAAGATCCAAAAACATGTCCATTAATACATTTTCTTTTTTTCGAATTCTCCAAATATAACCAAACTTTAAATGTCTTAGTTTAAATGAATTTAAAACATGTAGAAAATATTTCAATTGAATCCAATGATTCTAAGTACAGAAACTTAAAATTAGTTTGAAAACTATTTGTATTTACTTTTCTAGAAAACTGTTACAGATTCTAGAAAATGCTTTCATTCATTTTCCTACGTTAGTGAACCTATGCAAAGACCTCTTGCAAGCATATTAACGAGAAAACTTAAACATTATGATTTTTTTTTTTCAGCAAATTTAGCCCTAAAACCATGTAGTGGCGGATTCTGCTGGTTAACAAACTTGATCTTTCCAATTAGATGAAAGATTTTTGTAACAAATTTCATTAAAACCATACAATTTTTCAGTATTTGAGGGAGTGAACAGACAAATATGTACATATATATATATATATATATATATATATATATATATATACACAGGGTGATTCAGGTGTAAGTAGGTAAACTCTAGGAGGTGATTGTGATTCTGGACCTAATTTCCAACAAAAAAGTTCATTTGAAGTATGGTCCGTTTCCGAAGGGCAAATCAGTTATGCCCAATTTTCTGGTTTTTTAACGTTGTCATGTCTTTTATTGAATAAGAAAGGATTGCTCAAAAACTGATCAATATAAATAAATTCGAATTATGCCATCATAAAATAGACAAAATTTCCTTTAAAAAAACAGTGATTTAATTCACGAAATCGGTTGACAGAAGATACTTTCTGGCTGTCCAATAACGTGCTTCTGTTTTTCTCAATGAACCTCCTTCCTCAGGCCCCTAACGGACTACAGATTCAATACTTACAGGAAAACTGTTAGATTTAGTAAGCATTAAATCCATACAATTGAAGTGGATGTTTATTGAGGGATAAATTGAACGATTGGCTCTCTTTTGTCAAGAAAATGTGGAATGGAGTTTTGTTACTTTCAAATACCTTGTGTAAAGAACTTATAAATTTTTCATTTTTTTATTGGTCAAACTGTGGGAATCTATTGTCCAGGCCGGAAGCAATAAAAAGTAACGGAAAGGAATGATTGGAAAAGTTTTTCATTTGGGAGATATGTTACATTTTTTGTTTTCCAAGTTTTCATTGATTTATCTTTTACGTGATGTACTTGGCACTAAAAATTTACTAATGTATTTGAAAATTGGAAATTTCCTGAAATGGACCTTTGTCAACTCGGACAGTGGATCCATCCACTGTCTAAAAGCACAGCTGCTGTTTGCAGGACAGCAATCCATCTGGAATCATGAATCTATCCTATGAGCAAGCATAACATCTTCCAACGCAATAGGTCAATCGTGTTAGAGGTTTTAAAATGAATTTGAATCAAACCTGTCGGGAATCAGGATTGGCTGAAGAAGATATTCGTCCAAAATTCTGCACTACACATTAACTTGGAGCTGATGCTGATTATGTCTTCACATGGATTAAGGATTAACATTAGACCAATTATGTGAATTGGGTCTGTTAAATATTCCATTCTGTGCAAATGTGGTTTTGTCTGTCCCTAAAATGTAGCAGCCAAACTGTGGCTTAAGATTAATCCGCCCCCAATGTTTGTATTTTTTTATTTTTTTTGTTGTATTTGAAGTTTTATTTAAATAAATTTCAAATTGTTTCGAAGTACAATTGTTCATCTAACCTGAAATGTTTTTGAATTCTCCCCTCACAATGTCTAGTCAAAACATAAGTGCCAAATAAATCACGTAAAAGATAAATCAATGAATATTTGGAAAGCAGAAAATGTGACCATCTCTGTTTTTTTCTGTTACTTTTTATTGCTTCTGGACTGGACAATGGATTCCCAGTTTGGCCGACAAATAAAAAAAAATATAATTTCTTCACACAAGGTATTTGAAAGTAACAAAACTCCATTCCACATTTTCTTGACAAAAGAGAGCCAATCATTCAATTTATCCCTTAATAAACGTCCACTTCATTTGCATGGATTTAATGCTTACTAAATCTAGAAGTTTTCCTATTAGTATTGAATCTGTAGTCCGTTAGGGGCCTGAGAAAAAACTTCGCGAAAAACCTCTGATTCATCGAGAAAAAGCATGTTATTGGACATTCAGAAAGTATCTTCCGTCAATGGATTTAGTGAACTAGTATCTTCCGTAGGATTTAGTGAAACTGTTTTTTAAAGGAAATGTTGTTTATTTTATGATGGCATAATTAGATTTTATTTATCTTGAACAGTTCTTGAGCAATCCTTTCTTATTAAATAAAAGACATGACTACATTAAAAAAACAGACAATTGGGCATAACTGCTTTGCCCTTTGGAATCGGACCATACTTCAAATGTACTTTTTTGTTAGAAATTATGTCTAAAATTGCCTCCTAGAGTTTAGCTACTTACACCTGAATCACCCTATATATATATATATATATATATATATATATATATATATATATATATATATATATATATATATATATATATATATATATATATATATATTGTTATGACTTATTTAATATTAAATGTTTTAATGATTTTAAATTAGTTTATTTATTCAAAATGTAATAAAATTACCCCCCTCCCCCCTGTTGGTTGGCCAATAAATGTAGTGATTAATTATTATTGACAAGTCAATTAAATTGAATAAAATAGAATTGAATATTTAACTCTATTTTATTCAATTCTATTTTGAATTCGGGTCGTAAATAGGTTCCATCAAATTAAGACATTATCATGAATTTAAAAAGCATACAATAAGTGATTAAATATAGAAATCGTACTATTATAGAACAATATAAATGTAAATTATACAACAAAATGTACCTTGTGTCTGTAGGCACAGCTTTCAGTCGTAATAGAGACCATGATAATATACTTCCTTCTGTATTCAATTCTTCTCAACTTGCACCTTTTATGCATTGAAGACTCAACACCACTGTTCAACATAAACTCCTTGAGGAAGGGACAGACTGCTATCATATTAGACTCGGACTGACATTAGAGATACTGTTGCTGGGGAAGCGAGTTTGAGGGACTCGGTGCATAGCAGGTGCCCAGCGAGATACTGGGAAGACTTAGCATCGTTCTACCTTCTGATTGGATGGAGAAGCCTTCTTGATAGAATGAAGGAAAATTAATGTTACCTTAATGTTTTATATTACTACAAAAATTGCAAGATTCAGTTATTTATTTAAAATGAATTTATTTATGTTGGAGGTATCACAATATATATATATATATATATATATATATATATATATATATATACACACAAATATTGAACTATTACCGTTATTTTTGGGATCTATGGGTTATGAAACCTGCTTTAATATAAACCTAAAAATTAAAGGTGGACTCCTTGTGGTGAGTATAATACAAAGTATAACTTTTACTGGTTATGAGTGAGGTGCATGGAGCCCAAACATATTTCAATCTAAGTTGGGTATTTTTTTTAATAGTCTTCGAAAAGGAAAGAACTTTATTAGGAAATTTATTTAATAAATAAGTTAATTTCCTATTTAAATTACATAATGTCAGTCCAAAATTACTGTAGTTGTATAAGGCCACTTATACGATATTAGGTAAGTCTGGGAAAAAATAGTTAGGTGCAAAGAACAGATGGAAATTATTAAAGGGTTCAATTTTGTAGGGAACATCATGTATTTTTGATACCTAATGAGCAACAACTTGACAAGCCTGAATTCCAGAAATAATCGCTATTTACTATGTAAAAAGAGAATAAAGAATGAGCATTTTCTTTTTTGGGACAAATTCTTCCATTTTCAGGATAACCAGACAGCATCCATGACTGTATGTGGAAATAGCAGTTCTTATGACACTTATTTCTATATATCTTATGACACTTATTTCTATATCTTTGTTTTTACTTAGGGCTAACAACTGCCTACATTGATTTATTTTTTACTAAGATAAAAATTTAAACAATTAAATTTCGGAAAATGAGAATATGTCGAAATTTTCTTTAGCACTACCTGTACCCCCATCAATGCCTGTTTGTACTTTATTTCTTACTTGTTAATTACTCTATTAAGGTAGAATATTTAGCTAAACTTTTATATACTGAAGTATATCTTATAAAAAAGAAAGAATGAGTATACATTATGAAGGTTCATCACAAGTAGTAATTGCCTCTTGTTAAGATTCATCTCTTCTTTTTTCCTCGAATTGCTAAAAATATTTAAATTTAAAATGCATGGATTTATACATATAAAATTTCTTCTTTCTGGAAGTGTTAAATATTGAAGCATATTTGATTGGACATTTTAATTCTGATAATATTCAGTGTTATTCATAAAAATAATGTTACTGCAGTCATTAAGCAAACTGATGTAATTT
This sequence comes from Gonocerus acuteangulatus, assembly GCA_946811695.1. Classification (NCBI taxonomy): domain Eukaryota; kingdom Metazoa; phylum Arthropoda; class Insecta; order Hemiptera; family Coreidae; genus Gonocerus; species Gonocerus acuteangulatus. The sequence continues at coordinate 80,464,823 of OX328132.1, forward strand.
ATTTACTTTTGGAACTTTTATCAGTCATGGATTATCCCCTCCTCTTATACAACAGAAATCAGTTTCCTTCAAAAACGCCATCCTTTCCATACATTTAAGTTTGGAACCTTTATGTTATGAAAAGTAAAAAAATTTAACTAATTATATCGCAGTTCTGGGGGAGGGTGGTACCCATTGAGTTAGTAGATAGTGGAGGGAGTGTTATTTACCTTCTAATTCTAAAAAAGTGTATGTCTAAAATCACATTTTAGTGTGACTAGTGACACGCAAAAATTTGAATCTGAATATGAAACAAACAATAAACTTAAACGAATATATATATCATATTTGTATTGATTTATATTCATATATATTGTGGTGTTTTGGGGGGGGGAAGGAAAAATTGATTATATTAAAATTTTATTTCTTTAAATTTTCTAAAAACGTTCTTATTAAAATATTCAATAGATCTCAGGGTTCATTAGAATTTAACCAAAATCACCACATACGGATTTGTTATTTAATTTATTATTTCTTTAATTTGAATTATTTCTTTAATTTAATAAAATTTCCTGAAATAAAAAGCATGAGAAATATTAATTTATTACCACTTCTTACCATCTGTCCTTTTATGTGTTGAGACCATATTATATACCAGGAGAAAGGTTCATAGTAAATAAGATGGAATTGGAAACAATTGACTTATATTGAAATTATATATAATTTATGTTTTTGGCATGGTTGTGATACTAAATTAAATATATTAAATGTAAAAAAGGTGCTTGACTCACAAAAGTTTATCAATGTTAGGGTATTAGAAGAAAACTTAGCACATAATTAACATATTGAATGTATATAAAAAAAAAAAAATTATTGGCCATTATTTAATCTTTGCTAGCTTTTATTTTACTTTATATGGAGTTTATTTAAGCATTGGCAGTTATTTTATATTGAGTGATACTCAGCTTATGATGCGTATGGTGTTCTTGAAGTGAAGAGGCAGACTTGCAGTTGTTATATCGGCATGCTGAGGAGAATGATGGTTGGCTGCTGGATCATAGAGTGGTGTCTGGCCGTCGGGTGAAGATGAAGTGAGAGCTTGGTGTCAGCCACCGACTGATGGTGAAGTGAGAGAGTCTAGTCGGACTGACGGCTGGTGCTGCTGTGAGAGCGAGTGGTGAGGGAAGGCTCTTCTTATAGGCGTTACTCCCACCATACTAAGGCTGTTTGGCTTCAGCGATCGCCACTTCGATGTTCAAAGGGCACTTTTTGAAGTACCTCTATTCTCACCTTCCTGGGAAACTTGCATTTCTCGATGCCTTATCCCTCCTAGCTGAGACATTTGGAATCTTCTTTTATTTCACACTGCCTTAAAAAGAAAAAAAAAAAAAATACTGCCAAGCAAAGCACTGCCAATCGCTAAACCTTTTATTATATAATAACTGCTTTTATTTATTTAATCATTTAATTGTTTGACAAAAATAATATCTGTGATGGACTTATTTATAGGAATGCTACACTTTGCTATGCCAGAAACTTACACTTCCTAGAGCACCCCCTTATATATCATTACAATATATATATAAATATAAATCAATACGAATATGAAATATATATTTGTTTAAGTTCATTGTTTGTTTACAATAATATTCAAAAATTCACCTTTTTGCACGCCACTGGTCACACTAAAATGGTCAATTTTAGGCTTCAACCTATTTCGTTTGCACTCCTTCCACTCTCTACTAACTCAATGGTGGAAATGACCATCCCCATCTTCTGAACAGATAGGTTCTCTGCTACTGGTTTGCACCTCAATTTGGGATCACTTTTTGTTTTAAAATAATGGGTGTTCATTATCTGCTTAACTTGAACCCATCTTCCCTAAAGTTATGAGATCTCTTAATTATTTCTTCATTTTTTTCATGATGATTTCTAGATCACAAAATTTCTTTTAATCTTGTGACAGATTTTTTTTTTTTTTTTTTCAATTTTAGTTAGCTTTCCCACCGTTCTGCTGGGTATTTTTTCTTCAGAAGCTATTGGAAATATTTCATATAATTAGACCCGTTATTTGTGTCCTTGAAATTAGTCTGCTCATTAATATAATAATGAAAGGAGCTCACAAAGACTCGAATTCAGATAGCCCTTTGCTCTGTGGCTTTACAAGATTTCATGAGATTGAATTTATGGATAATATATGACTATACGAGCTCTCTTATATTTTTTGTCAATAAGGGGGATTTCAACTTTTTATGATCAGTAGTGCGACTTTTTGCTATTTGTTATTTCATTGTAATATATTTGGTATATTGTCTTTCTCACTTGAAGAAAAATAGTTTAAAATTAAATTTATGCAGATGCAGTAACATTATGGAACAATTTTATCAAACATGCCAAATCTGCAAATTTCTTGTGATATATTTCGACCAAATTATTAGTTTCAAAGATAATCTGGCCATTCAAATATAAATTTGCTATAAGCAATCAGGGATTAGTTGGGATTCGGCTAAGAAAACATCAATACAATTTTTGTAAAAAATTCTAGAAAAGTTCTAGAAATACAACTATTGTTCACTTACCTGTTTAGTAACAACATAATTGTTCTCATATTTTAACAACAAATATTTCTCAAAAAAGTGATTTGTATGTATGATAGATCTATCATTTATCTTACTGGTAAACCTTTTTTCTGTTTATTAATTCTATATTTTCTTGTTTTTGTCATTTTAACCTGAAGAAGGCTACCAAAGAGTAGCCGAAACATCCTTAATACAGTTTTTTTACAAAATTCGTATTGAAGTTTTCTTAGCCAAATCCCAACTAATCCCTGATTGTTTTTCACCTTGATGCCTAACTATCTAATCCTCATGATAAATTTGCTATAGCTAGTAGTATTGCCTTGGCAGCTTTGTTAGCCAATCTACCAGATTCTATGCTGTCTTCTATAATTTGCTCACATTAGATGGTTGCAAGTACCTGATAACAGCTTGGAACTGCCTCTCGTAGGTTTGTTATAGCCACCTACTGGCAGCTCTAGATCCAAATGATGCGATCCAAAAATTATTACAAATAAAAAAATGTTAAACAATCAACACTAAAGTTATTAAATCCTCTTCAGATAAAAGACCTCTTGCTGAAAATAAAAAAATATTATGGGAAATGTTTGTTTATCATTTCCCTAGTTTTCAAGTCACCCTCAGCCACTAATTTCATTAAGAAATATTTAGTAATTTACTTAATATGAAAAGTCATTATTACTTATTGCATTGAAAAGTAACTTCAAAAAACTACTTTTCATTTTCCATATGAAATAAATACTACCACTATACTACTACTATTTTTTTAAATACTTTGATCAGGTTCTTTTATAATATTTTAGTTAAAGATTTGGATCTTTTAATCAGAATGATTCTCTGATCTATCCTACTTAAATTCAATCTCTTCATCTCGTCATTCTACAGACTTAGACACTTTTATTTTACTGCTAGTATTTCTATGTTTAAAGACAAATATAATTGATTACATAGTGGATATATGTGTCTTAATGTAGTGAAGTTTAAGTAAGCTCCAGTACCATTTATTTTCTAGTTAAAACAAAAAAAAAAAAAAAGTAAATAGGATTGCATTTTTTTTTTTATAGAAAATCTTTACTACTTTCTTATGTTATAAAATAATTTTGTCCTTTTTTGGGAAGAAATAGTATATTCACACAACGTTTCTCTAAATTATTATTCTTAAATAACAATAACCAGATTGACAAAGTGTTTACTCTAGAACATTATAAAACAACTTCATGTTTTAATATCCAAGTACAATAGGTCCTCAATATTTTGGAATTCCTGTCTAATTATAAGTATCCTGTGTTTTGCTTAGTCGTTACGGCTATCACCGGCCTTGTTGAAGAAGTCAACAGACAAATTCGCTCAGATCAGGCACTTCATTCCCCAGTTGAAAAGGTATACATAATAGCCACTATGACATAACCTCTTAATAACTTTTTAATAGCTTATTCAGTAACATCAATAATAAATATGTATTGTGTTTATCGTAAATATTTTTATTATATCTTTTGATTTTTGCTTGCCTTACCACATGTATAAAGACATTTTATTTAAAACTTACACTTAAAGAGAATTTCTGTTAAATTACCCATAATTTTATTGTTCCTTGCAACTTCAGTTATTACGATGATTATTCAGTCTAATTAATGCTATGATCATAACTATGACTATTCTTCTATGATCATATTTTGCAAAATAATGTTTAATACTTTTTTATCACTGATTTTTTTTTTTTTTTTAGTTTAAATCAGCTTTTGAACTTATGGCATTTTTATATAATTTTTTTTATTTTATATGAAAATAACTTATTTTTAATGCATTTTACAATTTTCCTTTTCTTTTCATATTGTTTCTTTTAAAACCAAAAAATTTTTTTAATTATCAAAATAATTTAAAATGCCATGGCTTTTTGCTCTTACTTATTTGAATTTGTTTATAGTGAGACATTATTTTTATGAACACAAAAACACTTGTCACACAGGAGCATGTATCCATCTACAAATTTAGCTGTAAATATGTTCTCCTTATAACTCAACACTTTTACTCCATTTCTTAATTCTTAAATATTACTGGCATTGGAAAGAAGCTTGTTACTCTTCCCTCTCGTTAAATAATAACGTAAAACAGCATATACTGCATAGAATGGAATGAGGAATTATTTATTAAATTATTCATTCATTAATTCTCTCCTGAAGCAACAATATCTGTATTGTCCTGGTGCATGTTTCTTTGTTTTTATGTTTTATTAAATTTTCATTAGAATCTTTTTATAGTTTATCTTCATTTATTTGATGTTCTGTCCTTAAAATAACTTATTTTTCCAAGTTTAAAACACAAAAACATTTCATTTTTATTTAAGAAATTATATATATATATATATTTTTTTTAAATAAATAATGCGGTTTCAGTTTAAAAAAAATTATTAAGGGATATGTGTTTGTGTAAGTATTTATTTATATATATTTATATATATATATATATATATATATATATATATATATATACATATACATATACATATACATATATATACATATACATATATACACACACACACACACACACATATTAGTCCAGTCAATTGGTATGGAAAAAAGGTTTACCTTGCAAAAGGTGGGACAGAAGATTTTATTTTTTCAATTTGTACATATTAGTATGAATATCAAAAAAACAAGTTATCCAACATGGCTGACCACAGTAGAACTTTCGACAGCCGAAAAACCACAAAAATTTATTACTTTTTTTATTATTTTCAAAATATCTCGAAAATCATTCATTTTAACGGAAATTATTTTGATAAAGTATAAAGACAATTAAATTTACTACAACTTTCATCACGGTAACTATTTTGTAGCATGAGTAGCAAATGCTCTACTGCTTGTTGAATATAGACCATTTTCAGCCGAACTGAGTGGAGTTTTCTGGGGGGGGGGAAGGTAAGGCAGAAGAAAAAAGAGAAGTACGAGAATAAAAAGTTGCCAAATGTTCTCCAAAAAAAGGTTCTAGACAAATTTTATAATATAATACGCATTATTTATGAAAAGTTAACAGCTTTTCCTCGAAATTGAGAAAAATTGTGTATATTCAAGACCCTTTAACTATTCATGATACAAAACTGTTATAAGTATGAAAGTTGTTGTACATTTAATCCTTTTTGAACTTTATATGAACAAATTATTGCTAAATTCAATTGTTTATTATATATTTTGAAAAAAACACAAAAGTAATACATGTCTCTCTCTCCCTCTCTCTCTCTCGCCCCCCCCCTCCCCTCCCCCCCCCCCTCTCCTCTCTCTCTCTCTCTCTCTCTCTCTCTCTCTCTCTCTCTCTCTCTCTCTCTCCTCCCTCTCACCTCTCCCCTCTCCCTCTCATCTCTCTTCTCTTTCTCTCTTTCTCTCTCTCTCTCTCCCTCTCTCCCTCTCTCTCTCTCTCTCTCTCTCTCTCTCTCTCTCTCGCTCTCTCTCTCTCTCTCTCCCTCTCCCCCCTCCCTCTCCCCCTCCCCCTCTCTCTCCCTCTCCCTCTCTCTCCCCCTCCTCTCTCTCTCTCTCTCTCTCTCTCTCTCTCTCTTCTCTCTCTCTCTCTCTCTCTCTCTCTCTCTCTCTCTCTCTCTCTCTCTCTCTCTCTCTCTCTCTCCCCCTCCCCCTCTCCCTCTCTCGCCTCTCATGAAAGTTGTTGTAAATTTAATTATCTTTAAACTTTATGCAAAAATAATTTCCGCTAAAATCAATGATTTTTGAAAATAACAAAACAAGTAATAAATTTATGTGGTTTTTCGCCTGTCAAGAGTTCTCCCGGGGTCGCCATGTAGGATAACTTGGTTTTTTGATATTCATACTAATATGTACAAATTAAAAAAATAAAATCTTCTACTCCTCCTTTTGCAAGGTACAATGTATTATTTGACTGGACTATACATGTACACATACACACATATACATACATACATACATACATAAATTAGGTCCTACAATTGAAAATATCAGTATAATAATAATGTAAACAATCTCCTATGTTGTTAATCACTAACCACTTTATTTCTTGCGATTCAGTAGTGATTTTTTTCTGTCTGTCATATTGGTCTGCCTATAGAACTTCTATCTAAACTCTGCCCTCAGACGGTGATGTTCCATTCACATTATTCTTATGTTTTTCTTTCTGATTATTAGAAAACATCAAATTCTCATTATAAGAAAGGTCAGTGGTCATGCATAGATAGAAGGTGGTTCCCCTAAAGTTCTTTGCTCTCTCTTCACTAACACATACTCCTTGAAATATGCCAGTACTCTCTATTGTGTTAAACCTACATTTGTAAACTACAGAATAAGGCTAGGCCTCCACTAGCGATTCCTTGTCACAAGATTTTTCTTTTGTAAAAATAGAACTCATTGTTTCTAATGAGTGTACTCACTTGTGTCTAAATAAACTCAGCAATTATAAAGTTGCAACATGTCCTATTTTCTCTGAGATGCAACTAGCTTTGTGGAATAAATCACATGAGCAGGTATGGACATGCACCCCCATGCGAGAGTTTAGTCTCAATTTTCCCCTTGTTCTTACTTTTTTAAAATGGTTCGAAAGCAAAATATTATTTATGGTCCAATTATTCTCAACAATTTGTCAAAACTTCTTTTTTCCATTCTGTAATACTGGAAAAACTTCCCTGGGTACTCACATAAATCTTGAAACAATTTGTAAAACTGCTCTTTCAATAATTTTTGACTTACTATTTGATTAACCCAGTAACAACTTTGATTTTTGCTTCAAGCAAAACAGCGATCACGCAAGAAGTTTGAAAGAAATCCATTGGTTAACTGTTTTAATTTAACAATTTATTTATCGCAGCGGATTGACCTTTCAGGATCTCTGCTACACCGATTTGCTTGTCAACGGGACTAGAAATCACTAGTGGAGGCCTAGCCTAAGATGTGCAATATAATGATATATAAAATCCAAGATTTTCAGTCAGACTATATATATATATATAACCCTCAACTAAACAGGCTCTATATGCACGAAATTAAAAATATGATTCTACATGCACTGTGATCTAGTTTATCTAACTATAAAATAAATCAAAATTAAGAGAATCATTATGCAGATGCACATGGATGCTTCTTTTATTGTTCCTTAACCCTATCACAGCTCCCCCTACTCTGGTGCGGACTGACAAAGACACTACTCTCGCACTGTTGTGGGATGATAAAGAAGCTGTGTTTTCTCTTAAAACTGAATTCTTGTACTACCTAGGTGCTTTTTCTTGTTATTCTAATAGTTCACCACTAGATAGCATATGATATAGCTTCTGTCTCCTCTATGAGGGCTAAGCTTACAAATGAGTTTGGGTAGTTTGCAGTAAAAATAAAAGGCATTTTAACATGGTGCAAAGATAGTCTTGTGTGTCCCAGAACTATTTCATGTTTTGAGATATCGCACTCAAAAATAAAATTGTAGTAAATATTTTAAATTATATATATGTGGAATGGATCTGTAAGGAGAAAGAGGAAAATGCCAGAGAAAATTACCAAATAATGCTTATAGTCAGGAGTAAAGGAATGAAAAGGATTACGAAATGAGCTCCCTGTATTAAATGCAGAGCTCGAAAGGTTAAAACAATTTGTCCAATACTGATGTACATTATATACTTAAATCTACAGCTCATTTTATCTGTTTTATTTATAGCTAATTTAGCTTAAAAAAAAAAGAAAAAAGACTGTTTTAGCTATTGTAAATATTGAATTCTTTTGCCAGATTTGTTTTGATTTTTTCTATTCCTCGATAGTTGTTTTTCTGCAAATTCATAAAAATTCATCAATAAAATAAAATATAAGATTATCAAGTTTTTTTTCAAGGCTAATTCCTTGCAATGTGGAAACCTTGTATGCAATAAATAAATAATAAAATAATATAAGATTATCAAGTTAATAATAATTTCATTGCTTTCAAAGATAGCAGGAAATAAATAATATACACAAAACTCAATCCAAAAAAATAATGATAACATTCAAAACAAAAGATTATCAAATATATATATATATATATATATATATATATATATATATACATTTTTTAACAAGGAATAAGTTTAATAAATGGATTTGTGATATATCACTCATTCAATAGTGTTATACAATTGAAGGAAAATATTTAATCACTTAAGTTTCTATTACTTCACACAGAAATATGACACACACACACACACACTATTTATGCAGAAGCTCAGAACATTTGGGTAACCGATGAATTTAGATTGTCTCTGGCTCAGTTCGTCCTTTTGGTATAAAAAAATTTCAATGTGATATTTCTCGTAGAAAATGGCACCAAATTCCCTTTTTTGTCCGTTCTTGAGAATGATTTTCTTAAATTAATTATTTTAATATACTTACTTAGCTCTAATCAGTATGATACTTTATATCCTTTTCAAAATAAACACCCTTTGTACACAAATTTGGACTTGTCAGAATGTCATCAAGTACTAACATTATTTAGCTGTTCTTATAAAAATAAAATCCAATCTTTTGGAAAAATTGTTTAAATTTAGCAAGAATTACTTAATTTTTAACTGCAATACTTTTATTTCAATTTACTAGTTATATTGATTGCTATTCAGTGGTTGTTCATCCAATCAGTAAAGTAAAACAATCATTATAGCCTTTTATTATCGATAAAAAATATAGAGCCAAGGGGGAGTGTAGTTTTAAGCGTAAAGGTATTTTTAACTTTAGTCCATTTAATTTTATTTAGTCTGTTTTTCAGGTTTTTTGTACTTATTGAATATTCTCTTCAACTTGCTTCATTTGGTTAAAGTCTTTCATTCTACAATCTTCCAATCAAATTAGGGCGGTAAATTCGTACTATCAGAAGTTAAATCATTTATATTTTGGTCTATATATTTTCTTCTTTTGAAATATTTCTTAATATCAGAAATGAATACTGGAAAGAAATGGCTTTGGGGCAGTTAACTTGCCATACTTTTCCTTTCAACAAATTTTTCAATTCCAAGAGCACAGTCGTTTGAAGATGTAGTGATTTGATGATTTATTTGACTGTACCAAATTTGTTCCTCGTGATTAATACATAAAAAACTATGAATAAATATTCTTTGTGAATACATTAATGTAAGTGCTTTTTTATTTTATTTTTTCTTCTTAATGAGCTCTTCTCTTGTGAAATTCCTCTCCACAACTCTTTTTTTTTCATTACTTTTACTAATTATTAAAAGTAGTTTTAATATTTTTTATGAAATTGCATTAATATTTGAATTAATATACTTTTATTGACGGAAAGCCTATTGTTTTTGCAGGAAAATGAAACTGCCACAGAAACACAGTTAAAACCAAATGCCCTCTTTTTGGAAAAGAATGATTTTGAAGAATGTGAAAACTTTGATCATTATAATGCCAATAGAGAAGTAGCTGCTGCTGATGAAGATTCTTCAGATAACAAAGATGGTAAAAATGTAGTGAAAGTGTTGGGGATGGAGATGACTGAAAGCTGTGAGCATGGAGCTAAATGGAGCAGGCCTCCAACACCTTTAAGTAGGCCACCCACTCCTCAAAATATTTTTATATCAGGATCTTTGCCATCTAAGTCACAGCTCCTTGTTAGTGATTCTCATACAGAGACAGTGCCTGATGAAGAGAATGCAGTAGTATTAACTGGAAAAGTCACTCTTTCATTGATTGGTCTCTCCGAAAATGTGAGTATTCACTTTCTCATATTTTTTCTGAGTTCAATTTTATTCATTTATGTATTAATTATCCCCCCAAAAAAAACATAAATGTGAAATAGAGGCCAAGTTCCTGCCCCCACAAAGAAACACTCCCTTCCTCAAAAATATCCCCTCCTAAAACCCCCCAAAAACGCCTTACCATTCTACACTCCAAAAAAGTAGTATGAGTTGGTGTATTAATTCAACCAAAAATATTTGCCAATACAAGAGATGATACAAGAAAGAAATGTCTAAGTTCATTACTTGGAAGACCTCATAGTTACTTACGAAGAACAGTAAAGACACTTCAACTGACCTTTAAAAACAACAATAAAAATACTTATATCCAGTTACTAAAATATCACTTTCCTCAACCAGGTATATTCTTATATTTGGCAATGTTTAGTTTTTCTCTAAAGATAATTTCGGCACAAAAAAAAACATTGCCAAGTTTAAGAATATACCTGCTTGAGGAAAGTGATATTTTAGTAACTGGATATAAGTATTTTTATTGTTGTTTTTAAAGGTCAGTTGAAGTGTCTTTACTGTTCTTAGTAAGTAACTATGAGGTCTTCCAAGTAATGAACTTGGACATTTCTTTCTTGTATCATCTCTTGTATTGGCAAATATTTTTGGTTGAATTAATACACCAACTCAAACTACTTTTTTGCAGTGTAGAATGGTAAGGCGTTTTTGGGGGGTTATAGGAGGGGATATTTTTGAGGAAGGGAGTGTTTCTTTGTGGGAGCAGGAACTTGGCCTCTATTTCACATTTATGTTTTTTTGGGGATCTCATTACTTTTTTCTAAGTATTAAATAGAATTTAGTTGCCGCATACCTACTGGCTTTTGTACTTCATATAAAACCAGGGCCTTTGGATTCTGCATAAGGTTCTCCTTACTGCTTGATATTTGATTCCAATAATCAACTTTTATCGGTTGATGAAATAAATGAAAATATGATCCATGCTATCCATGATGTAGCTGAGGCTTTACAAATGAAAAAAATCCTCAAAACCTCATCGTTTAATAAAATTCGAAAAAATAAGCATTGGTTCGATAGAGATTGCGCGAGCTTAAAAATTAAATTGAAAAAACAATTAGTATTATGTAAAATAAATCAATTTCATGAAACATACTGTTGGGGCGCGGGCTTTAAGACTTAGGGTACAAAGTACGTCGTACCCCCACCTCCCTAATATACCAGCGCAGTTCGTTTCCAGATCTAGAGTAGATCACATCTCATTCTTTTAGCTCGGGACTGCCCCCTCAATTCCCATTACGTTCCGGCCTCTCTTCTCTCTTTACTTTCCAGGAGCTGCGAACAGGGCCCTGTTTCTTCAGCAGCTGGCAACGTAATGGTAAGTTTAAATGTCTTTTTTCTCATACTCTGAACCCATCCCTCAAACCACGTGCCGAGGATTAATTTTCAATCCCCAGCGCGTACATTTTTGGTCCTCCGGGCCGCGGATTGCGTAAGTAAACCGTGGAGATTTAACCACGACTAATCCGAATCGCGGAATACATATTAGTTCCCCATTTTATAGAATTAAAATTTTTATTCGTCCAACTTCAAGATGTCGAAGCGAGACCCCATTAAACAACTAGCTATTTTAAGGGAAAAGCGCGAGGAAATGTTCGCAATGGCATCCAATTACTTAAAAAGGGCTACAAATTTAGAAAAGGAAAATTTTCGCGATTTGGCCCCTACGTATATCAAATTGGATCAAATGGAAAATAATTTCTCTAGAATACAGGATACGATTATGGAAATTAATGCGGAAGTTTCTATAGAAACTGAGAAATTGGAAGTTCAGAATGTTCGCGTAGCCTTCGATGACGTCATACATTCCATACGCAGTACATATCTTAGGCTGGACAGGCTGTATCCCGAAGCTCCGACAGGTGCGTGCTTGCAGGAGAAGCCTATTCTTCAAACCAAATCCTTTCTCCCTAGGATAGAAATTCCACGTTTTTCGGGGAAAATCGAAGATTGGACTACCTTCATATCACTCTTTAACAGTATAGTCGATACCGACGAATGCCTGACGCAAGTTCAAAAATTTCAGTATTTGAGGTCGGTACTCGAAGGAGAGCCTCTATCTCTTATATCAAATTTCCAACTTACAACAGAAAATTACGCTTTAGCATTGCAGGTGCTTAAAGATCGATACCAGTCAAACAGACGTCTGGCCGCATATTATATAAATCAAATTTTGTTCTTTTCTCCCATTACGACATCTAACCATAATTATCTGCAGAAATTCATTAGCGTACATTCCAATTCTGTAAATGCACTGAAAGTGCTTGATCTAGAAAAGTTAGAAGATGTTCTTCTTTTTCATTTGGCCTATAGGAACTTAGATCGTTCCACTCAGATTGCATTCGAAAATCATTTCAAATCAGTAAATGTTCCAACTTTTAAAAATTTACTTGATTTTGTAATAGAACGTGCTAGATCATCTGAGATAATGCAAGATCTCGGAATAAAAGGTAGAATTACTCAGAGTAAACAAGTTAATACTTTCCTAACTAATTCGAATAAAATAGAACGAGAAGATCCTGGCTGTCCCATTTGTAAACATTCTCATAAGATAACATCGTGTCCTCAGTTAATTAATTGTCAACTCAATAAAAAATATGAAATTTTAAAACGCTTAAAACGATGTTTTAACTGTCTTGGTGCACATATGAAAAATCAATGCAAATCGAAAAATGTTTGTAGATCGTGTAGTAGATCCCATCACACCTTATTACACCCTTCTAATTCTTATCCAACTTGTAATAATAATCCAAATGATTATTTAAATTCTTGTGATCCTAATTCCAACGATGCGATAACTCCCACTTTTATCACTAATGAAGAGCCTAGAAATAATTCCGTTACTTTATCTTGTCATTCTGCTAATTCCATAACGGTACTTCTTGGAACTGTGAAAATGTTTATAAGAGATTCAAGTGGCCGTCAACAACCGATTCGAGGAATATTAGATTCTGGATCCCAAATTTCAGCTATATCTCTCGGAGCTGTCAAGCGTCTAGGATTCAAAAAATTGAAAAATTCTATCTCTCTTTCTGGGATATCCAATGTTGCTACACCCACATATGGAGCTGTAGATTGTATCTTGTCTCCCCGTGACAACTCTAAAAGAGAATTTAAAATACAATCTGTTATCTTATCAACCATTTCTAACGACCTACCGCAACAAAGTCTACCGGGAGAGGTAATAAACAAATTTAAAAATTTAAAATTAGCCGATGATAAATTTTTTGAAAGTTCTCCAGTAGAATTCATAATTGGAAATGATTTATATCCACTCATTCTAGAAAACGAACCTATTACAATAATTAAGGGTAACCCTTCCGCAATAAACACTGTTTTTGGCTGGGTTATCGGTGGTAATGTTATTAATCCAGAAAATAAAAACCCAAATAAAGATTCTGCTATATGTTCCTTGATGACTATAACTCCTTCTTTGGATTCATTAGTTTCCAAATTCTGGGAAACTGAAGAAGTGAGTGCATCCATTCCTATTAACCCTGAAGATGAATTCGTTGAAAATCATTTTGTGACCACTCATTCCAGAGACACTTCTGGTCGCTATGTGGTGTCATTGCCTTTCAAACCTAATGCTCCAATTTTGAGCGATAATCGCAACCAAGCGCTAAAATATATTTTAAATTTAGAAAGGCGCCTTTCTCGAACTCCTGAGATTATGTTTGACTATAATAAATTTCTAAACGAATATTTAGAATTGGGTCACATGGAAATAGCCAATTCCTCTTCTAGTTACATATTACCTCATCATTGTGATTGTGTGCTTAACGAATTTAGTTCTTCTACAAAAATAGCGAGTTTCCCACCAGCAAATTTGTCGCACGTTTCGACTGACCAGAACCCCGCCGATATAGCCACTCGAGACTGCTCTCCGGAGCATTTTTCAGAAAACTCTTTGTGGTGGAGAGGTCCCTCTTTTTTGAGAAAAATTCCCAGCGAATGGCCGTCCAAGCGGGTCGTCAGTCCTGAGGAAGAAATACCAGAGCTGAAACCGCTTAAAGTGTTATTATCCGCCTCTGTTCCATCACCTTACCTTATCGAGTTCATAAATAAGTTTTCTTCTTGGCTTCGTTTAAAATATGTTCTAGCATATGTTTTAAGATTTGTTCACAACGTTAGATCAAGTAACGCCCGTCATAAGGGCGCTCTTTCTGTCCAAGAGTTAACGTTAGCAGAAGACCTGATAATATCGTTGGTGCAGAAAGATAGTTTCCCATTTTTATTTGTTTCTAATTCAACTGTTCCTTCCAATATAGCATCCCTGTCCCCATATCTCGATAAAAAGGGACTTATAAGAGTTGGTGGCCGCTTGAGGTACTCAAACTTAAGTGAGTCCGCTAAGCATCCTATTCTTTTGCCTAAAAAATCAAGAATATCTGAACTCCTCTGCGACTATTATCATTTAGTTTCCTTGCACTCAGGACCTAGGACTACTCAAAGTTTGATCCAGCGATATTATTGGATAATTTCTCTTCGCGATCTAGTGCGCAAGCGCATCCACAAGTGCCTTACATGCCACAAGTTAAGAGCCTCAGTTACGCAGCCAGTTATGTCTAATCTGCCTTATCCAAGAGTCAATGTCTCAAAGCCTTTCACAAGCACCGGGGTGGATTTCGCTGGCCCATTTCTCATTAAGGAAAGCAGCAGGAAAAATGCTGCTGCTAAAAAATGCTACTTATGTCTTTTCGTTTGCTTCAGTACTAAGGCTGTCCATCTGGAAGTTGTTTCCTCTCTGTCAACCCAAGCATTTATCGCTACTCTAGACAGATTTGTTGCGAGACGAGGTCTCCCCCACGACATTTATTCAGACTGTGGACGTAATTTTGTTGGTTTTTCTCGACACCTAAAAGAAGTTTATGATCAGATGAAGGCTTCCTCTCCTGAAATTAGCGCATTTCTCGCATCCCGCAGCATAAGATGGCATTTTAATCCTCCTTATGCACCTCATTTTGGTGGCCTTCATGAAGCTGGCATAAAATCTGCCAAACTCCTTTTGGTACGAATGCTTGGCCGGAATCCTGCTCTAAGTTACGAGGAACTCACTACTCTAGTTGCGCGCATTGAAGCCGTCTTAAATAGTCGTCCACTCTATCTCTCTTGCCCTCATCCTCTTGATGATCCTGATCTTCTAACCCCTGGTCATTTCTTGGTGGGCGGCCCTCTGCTAGCCGTTCCAGAACCTCTAGAAGAAAGTACCTCATATGCATCACGTTGGACAAGGGTCAAGTCGTTATATGCGTCCTACTGGAGACGCTGGACTTCTGAGTATTTAAACATACTCATGCAAAAACAGAAGTGGACAAAGTGCTCCGAAAACCTTGCCGTAGGCGACGTCGTTTTCCTCAAGGAAAATTCTTTACCACCCCTCGCATGGCCTATTGGCCGGGTTGAAGCCGTACATCCAGGATGTGACGGCGTGGTGCGTGTGGTGTCAATCCGCACAACCCATGGCACTTATGTCAGGCCAGTAACAAAACTACTGTTGCTGCCACATTAGTTGTTTGTTTTTTTTTTTTTCCTCTTTATCTCGCAAGATGCATTCATTTATTTTTCTATTATTTCACAAGTGTTTTGTTGTCTCTCTTTCTTATCGCCAAGCGAGGCTTTATTATAATTTGCCAAAGGATTCATCCCTCCTTAGTCCTCATCCTCTCCGTGGGCTTCCCGCGAAGAAGTCTTCCATGACAGCCCCCTTGGAAGTGAAGAAGTTGCGTTTCCTTTATTCCTACTTCTCTCTCTCATACCTTTTCGTGATGAACCTTTGGAAGATAACCACATATTTATTATTATAATTTATTTTCTTCTTTCTCAAGATTTCTTATTTCTCTTTTTAAGAAACTATCGTTTCTTGGTGGGCGGTATGTTGGGGCGCGGGCTTTAAGACTTAGGGTACAAAGTACGTCGTACCCCCACCTCCCTAATATACCAGCGCAGTTCGTTTCCAGATCTAGAGTAGATCACATCTCATTCTTTTAGCTCGGGACTGCCCCCTCAATTCCCATTACGTTCCGGCCTCTCTTCTCTCTTTACTTTCCAGGAGCTGCGAACAGGGCCCTGTTTCTTCAGCAGCTGGCAACGTAATGGTAAGTTTAAATGTCTTTTTTCTCATACTCTGAACCCATCCCTCAAACCACGTGCCGAGGATTAATTTTCAATCCCCAGCGCGTACACATACATTAAAAAATATATAGAGATAAAGAAATCGTATAAAAGCGTCATCAAAGATAAGAAAGAGCAATATTACAGAACGATTCAAGACAATTTAATAAACATCAGAAATTCTAAAACATTTTGGGGTACTATTAATAGATTTAAAGATCACAGACCAATTGCTAATGATATCTCTTTGGATAAGTGGGAACAGTTTTTCCTTTCGAAATATCCTCTGAATATAAATAATAATGTTCATTTTTTTGGAGTCGGTATCCCTTTTCTGGATGATTGCTTTACTACAGAAGAAATCGTAGCAAGTATATCTAAATTAAAAAATGGCACTAGCCCAGGCACTGATAATATCTCCAATGAATTTTACAAAAGTTTTCCGCAAAATTGGATTTTGTACATTGTGAGCTTATTTAATAAAATAATGTTATCAGAAATATTTCCCAAACAGTGGTCAGAGTCGAAAATGATAATGTTTTACAAAAAAGGGGATAAAAGTGATCCTGAAAATTACCGTGGGATATCTCTTACAAACTGCATTCTTAAGATATTCTCCCAAGCTATCCTTAACCGCATAGTGACATGGGATGATGAAGTTAGAGCTCTGCCAGAATGTCAAGCTGGCTTTAGAAAACAACGAGGCTGTATGGACAACATTTTCGTTTTGATGTCGATAGTACAGATACATCTTCGTCTTCCTAAGAGATCGGTATATGCAGCATTCATAGACTTCAAACAAGCGTTTGACTCAGTACCGCGGTTGAAATTATGGTATAAGCTGCATGATCTAGGTCTAAGTCCAAAAATAATAAGACTGTTGAAACATTTGTATGAGAAGACTAATTTCCAATTAGTTTCAAAAGGCGAATGTTCCAAATATATAAAAGCTACGAAAGGAGTAATGCAAGGAGAGGTCTTAAGTCCATATTTATTCTCATTATTTTTATACGATATTAATAACTTCTTCAAAAGCCAAGGTGCTTCAGGTCTTAGCATTGATGGCTACAACGAAGTATTGTTACTTCTATACGCAGATGACCTGATAATTCTCTCTGACAACCCAGTCGATTTGAACTCAAAGTTAAGGATTCTGGAAAAATATTGTGTAAAAAATGATCTCATTGTCAACTCTCTTAAATCGCAGATCTTACACTTCCATAGAGGGAGGCCGCGCAATCATCCAATTAAATGTTATTACAGAGGTGTTGAGATCTGTCAGGTGAAGGGTTTTGTATATCTGGGTGTAAAATTCACAACCTCTGGATTATTTTTAGATTCGACTAACTATGCTGTTTCAAAATTTAAATCGGCATGTGGCTCGGTATTTAAAATTTTAACTAGAGCAAAATCCCATCACTGGCACACAACCCAGAAAATATTCCAAGCACTGACTAAATCAGTTCTATTATATGGAGCTGAAATATGGGGTCTGAGATATCTAGATCATATAGAACGGGCAGAAACCAATTTCTACAAAAGACTATTTGACCTCATCAAAACAACTCCTAGTCACATTGTAAGGCTAGAAACTGGATCCGACTATGCAAGTAGCCAGGTCATTAAAGCTGCTGTGTCTTGGTTAGTAAAACTACTTAGAATGGAGGGCGACAGGCTACCCAGGCTCTGCTATAACAGGCTCTATTTACTAGATCAAGAATCATCAAATAAATCTAAGTACAACTGGGTAACCCAAATTAAACAAATCTTTAACGGTGATTTTCAAAATATCTGGTTAACCCAAAATTCAAATATTATTGAGAACAATCTAAACGCGATAACAACTAAATACAAAGACAATCTAATAAAAAATGATTTGTCTAAAAAACAAAACTCAAACTTCAGCTGTTTCTATAAAAATCTTTCAATAATTCCCGGTGTTCCTCAAAACTATTTGCTACTAGACATACCATTTCCCATTCTCAAAATAATTATCCAACTCAGAACATCCAGCAAATACGCCATAAAATTCTCATCCAAGTCCATCAAATACACCATCAACCCCAGACTCTTGTGCACTCTATGTAATAGTACAGCTGAAGAAACCATATACCACATCCTACTCTACTGTCCTGCTTATGACAACATTCGACAACCATTATTCCCATCTACCATTCCACCCGCTGAAGAGAATACATTTCTTGCAATTCTCAATAGTAATAGCAAAGAAACGTTTGTCAGATTTGCCAGCTATATTTTGAAGATCTTACAACTAAGGTCAGAAATTCTGAAAGATTAAAATGTAAATAAAGAATAATTTAGTAATAATTGTAGTATAATAAATAAAAAAAACTATTACTAGTAAATATTATTTAATTTAAATAAGAGCTAAGAAGAGATATCTATTTTATTTTAATTACTTCATGTATATTTTTTTTTTTTTAATTTTTTATTTCACATAATTATATTTAAGAAAAGAAATTATATTTAAGAATAATTATATTATATAAGAAAAGAATTTACATTGTGTTAATGTTTTATATTAGTGTTTTATTTTTGTAACCTCACCTATGAATAATTTAATATTACTAACGTAGTAACTAACGGAATTATATAAGTGCTATGAGTTGTAACTCAAAAGCAAATAAATAAATTGAAATTGAAATTAGTTGCCGCATACCTACTGGCTTTTGTACTTCATATAAAACCAGGGTCTTTGGATTCTGCATAAGGTTCTCCTTACTGCTAGATATTTGATACCATTAATCAACCTACATACATCTAATCACTAGACTAGAAAGGTTAGAAGCTCTTCCAGATGACATTACTCTAGAGGACAAATTGATTGCTCTCTTAACTAAACTATTACACTGTAAAACACAGGAACCTTATCCCGAGGATAAAGATCACAATAGGGAAATTGCAGAAGGCCTTCAAGAAAAATATAAGAACAAAGACGATACATTTTGGGTTTGTGATCCTAAACTTTGTAATTTAGATGGCTCGACTTTAAAAAACTTAGTATCTGCTTTGAAGTATATTATGCAAACTTTATTTACTACATTTAAGAAAGAAGTCACAACTGTTTTTGTTAAGATATTTCGAAATGTTTTTTAAAACATCAAATATAGGTTCTCCTTACCAAGACGATTCATTTGATTCCCCACATGATGGGTTTCAGAAGGAATGATGGCATTCCGATGGAACAAAAAGTAGAAAACGTCATAGGTAATATGACACTCCTGTATCAAGACCTACCTGCGTGCCAAGTTTGGTCAAAATAAGCCAAACGGTGTGAATTTGTATAAGGAACAAACATACAGACAGACAGCTGATAGACGATTTTAACTAGCCTATGACACTACCCGGATAAAGACCGACATGTGTGTCAAATTTTGTCAAAATCGGTCAAACGATGCATATTTGTATGAGGAACAAACAGACAGACAGACAGCTGATAGACAATTTAACCTAGCCTAAGATTCTCCCCCATATGTGTCCCAAGTTTGGTCAAAATCGGTCAAACGGTACGGATTTGTAAGAGGAACAAATATACAGACAGACAGCTGGTATAAGATTTTTACCGAGCCTATATGCGTCTAATTGTTTCTTAAAACATCAAACATAGGTTCTTCATACCGAGACAATTCATTTGATACCCCACATCATGGGTTTCGGACGGAATGATGGGTTTCCGAAGGAAGTACAAAACTGGCATGCCCCCGCCCCGGAAGCGGAATCAAACACAACTTTTCGCGATTTTTCGATTTTTTTCCTTTAATAACGTCTTCATATCTATCTTCATGCAAAATTTCAAGTCTCCAGCATCATGGGAAGTGCCTAATAATTTTGATGAGTCAGTGAGTGAGTACTATAAATCCCGATTTTCGATCGCTTATATCTCATAAACTATTCGATGTAGAATTATGAAAATTTCCAGTTTTACTCACATCTAGTAGTATAATACCTGTGTAAAATTTCTTAACTTTATCTTTACCTGGTTGAAAGTTATGAGAGGGTAAAAATCGGCTCTAAGACCACCAGTAATATACACAGAGTATGCTTAGGCCGGAACTTGGCTTGGCGCACTACCGTGCACCTAGATTTTATTCTTAATTTGATAATATATAAAATTTCATTTCAAGAATCAAAATATTGGGCTACCAATGATTTTTTATACAATTATTATTTCATAGGCTTTAATTGATAATCATATGAAGAATGAAGAATTAAGTTTAATTCAAGCAAGCTGTCTAAGCATACTCCATTTATTTTGTTTTACAGGACACAATAAAATAGTATTGGTTTTTGAAAATATTTAATTTATAAAAATTATTTTAAAAATGTGTACAAATTCTATGCATCTTAAGCAGAAAATCATTCCTCTGAGTACTTTTTTATTCTAGGGCAACAATGGAACAGAAAAAAGAAATGAAGATGCTCCAAATGAGAAGAGTTTAAAAACTACAGGTATGAAGATAACCAAGTCTTTTACTTAATGTTTATAAATAAGCTACACAGGACCTGCTTCAGAAGTCAAGTCCTGAGCACTTGTTGTAATTTTATACTCTCTTTTCTATTGGACATTTTTTGTGACACCCAAGAATCAATAAATGGGAATGTTCAATATTCAGAATTTTATTGTATTCTGATGATATTTTTCTAGTGTATGAGTTGGTCAAATATATCTCATGGCCTGTTATATGATTGAATTTTATATAATTCCTGAGAGAATGCCATTGTGCACCTTTGAATTGTTTTGCTGTAGAATAATTTTTTTTCTTATTTAAATTTTTTTCCATCAATTTATTAATTTTTCTGGTATCTAATATCACCAGAAGAGGCAATAACTATTTCTAATATTTCATTTTCTTTTTAAAAAATGTAAAATATTCCTAGTATTTAACTTTACGGCAAATTATTTTACCATGAATACTAACCCTTACAAGACGGCAACTGGTTGTGTTGGTCCCCATGGAGCTGAGCCCATTTCACCCTCCTGGTTTCACAGTACAGCATAACATAGAAACTCTTACGGTTAGGAAAAAAATGCGAGACCACCAGCGCTCTTAGCTGAGACTGACCTAACGACACCAGGGATCTACATCATTGGATCCCTGAATCTGAGGCTAGCAGCATATAAGCAGCCCAGATCAAGAAAAAAATTCATTCCCTTGGCTACCACCAAGGAAGAAACGATGGCCTGACTAAAAAAACTGGAGAGGATTCCAGTGAAATATAGCAGGGGAAACTAGGAGAGGAGAACAACCGCTGGAGAAAGAAGCTGTTCCATCTAAATATATTCCACACACACACACACACACACACACACACACAAATATACAGGGTGTCCCAAATATGACGGCTCAAACTAATTTTGCGGCCAAACGGTTAGTCTGAGAAATAAATGCCAGAAGTAAAAGTTGTAGGGCTTGACTTAAGCTTTCTAAATATGTCAACTATTTAACATATTTACCGCGCATGTGTGCTCGGCGCTAGATGAAATGTTAGGGTTTGCAGATGACCCCTATTATTAAGCACATCATTTTTAAGGAAATTAAAAAACAAAAACTTTGCAGCAAACTGCATTTCAATATCTTTAAAATCAAATGAGTTTCGTGCAATTAAAATTTAATGTTTTAAATTAAAACAATTTTTTGTAGGCCCTTACAGTGGTCGGTTATGAAAGTGTGATACATGACTTTGAGGTATTTTTTCCTCAACTTTCTGAAAAAAATATAGCCGATTCTCAAAAAGAAGTATTTTTCCTAATAACTTTAATAAAATTGAAAATAAGGAATCTTTTTTAAGTATTTAGTCAGATTTTTCGTTTGAGACGTACAATTTAAGTGATAACCTTATTTCATTGATAGATTAAATAATAAATTGTAAAGAAAGCTCTTATCTTGCGTCCATTATACTGCATTTTTATTGCTTCAAAAATGAATAGTGTTTTCTAAGATGCCACCTTCAACATCCAGACACTTTTGAAGTCTGGAACATATGCTGTCAATTGCTCTCAATACTTGTTCCTCCAATATGGCTCTGCAGGCTTCAGCAATCCTTCCTCGCATTTGGTCTTGTGTGCTAGGCGGAGTAGACCATACTTTTAAGTGTACCCAAAAGGAAGAAATCCAGCGTAGTGTGATCTAGGTGGCCGAGAAATAGGGCCACCCCTGCCAATCCAACGGTTTCTGAATATGGAGGTTACAGCATTCCTAGCTTTTTGGGAATAATGGGCTTGACTACCATCATGCCGGAACCACGTAGTACATCTTGTCTACAGTGGTAAGTTTTCCATGAGCTCTCGAAATCGATCCAAGATTAATGTCCTGTAAGCATTCCCTAATAAGGGACCTTCCAAAAAATATGGGCCAATAATTTTACTACCCAGAATCCCGCAGCTGATTTTACTGAACACCGATACTGGTGGTCCAGCTGCCTTATCCAGTGAGGGTTATTCATGGACCAATAATGTTAGCTATGTCTATTCACGAACCCATCACTTACAAATGTGGCTTCATCACTGAAGAGAACATTCCTCATGAATATCCCGTTTTACCGTGAGGAGTTGATTCCCCACCTGCAGTATTCCTCCCTCACTTCCATATCCCTATTTGAAAGGGCTTGATGGAAAGATATGTGATAAGGGTGGTACTTACTGCGCTGAAGTGTGCGGTGAACAGTTCCTCTTGAAATCCGTGTTTCTCTGCCAATCTCCCGAACACTAAATAATTCTTTTAGAGAATCGGCCATATTTTTTTCAGAAAGGTGAGGAAAAATACCTCAAAGTTATGTATCACACATTCATAACCGACCACTGTAAGGGTCTACAAAAAATTGTTTTAATTTAAAACATTAAATTTTAATTGCACGATACTCTTTTGATTTTAAAAATATCGAAGTGCGGTTTGCGGCAAAGTTTTTGTTTTTTAATTCCCTTTAAAATGATGTGCATAATAATAGGGGTCATCTGCAAACCCTAATATTTCATCTAGCGCCGAGCGCGCATGCGTGGTAAATATGTTAAATGATTGACATATTTAGAAAGCTTAAGTCAATCCCTACAACTTTTACTTCTGGCATTTATTTCTCAGACTAACCGTTTGGCCGCAAAATTAGTTTGAGCCGTCTGATTTGGATATATGTATATATGTGTGTGTGTGTGAGTATATATGTATGAATATATTTAGATGGAACGGCTTCTTTCTCCAGCGGTTGTTCTCCTCTCCTAGTTTCCCCTGCTATATTTCGCTGGAATCCTCTCCAGTTTTTTTAGTCAGGCCATCGTTTCTTCCTTGGTGGTAGCCAAGGGAATGAATTTTTTCTTGATCTGGGCTGCTTATATGCTGCTAGCCTCAGATTCAGGGATCCAATGATGTAGATCCCTGGTGTCGTTAGGTCAGTCTCCGCTAAGAGCGCTGGTGGTCTCGGATTTTTTTCCTAACCGTAAGAGTTTCTATGTTATGGTGTTATTTTCATTGCTGGGGATAATATTTTTAGAGGGAAGGTATTTCAACCACTGTAGTTCGTGAATATGCCAGCAGATGCGAATTAATTTCATGAAAATTCAACAGATGGTTGAGCTGTACAACCTTTCAGCTTGTAAGGAAATAAATTTAAGGAAAAACTGCATAAAATTTTAAACTGAATTAATTTCACAGCCAATGTGGATTATGATAGGCAAAGAAATAAAATCATAAATTATGGCACACATTTAAATAAGGCATGAATAGCATAAGGCAGGCATGTTCAGTTACGATAGTGAGGCCAAAGGTTTTGTATCATTAAATAATTAAAAGTGGCCATAAAAAAGAAAATTTCACATAGATATATAATGAATCCACAAAAATATAGAGGACAAATGTTCAGATCACAAATTATGCCATAAATGTTAAAATAAATAGAATAATAATTACCGGCTATTTCCTTCCAAATATAATCCGTAGGTACTTGTTCAAGGTTTAGAATGAATATTCGGCCTGGAGGATAATTTAATGTTACAAGGATTGGCTCTGTTATGAATATAATTCAATAATAAAAATTAGGAGCCAATAAAAATGATCAAACTAAAAAAAGCTGAAGGGGGTTTGTAGTTATGAATACTTAAGTTATTAGCATCGCAGAAGAACCTCTTCCAGGCTTGAGGTACTGGTCGGATGATAACCCGTATAAAGTTTGGCAGCTTGGAAAAACATTGGTCTGTTGGTAGTATAGGTGTAGGTAGCACTCTTAACCCTGCAAGGAACTGGTTTCCCCCCAGGTAGTCGGGGTACAGGGTCCAAGCGCTAAGCGTGCCCCACTCTAGGTCTATATAGATTACAGTACTGTATCACAAGTGCGAAACAAACCCCAAACTGTGACATGGTCTCATTTAACAAGAGTGCAGTGGAATTAGGAGGTGAATTAAATGGAACTTAGATGGTAGGTGGAAGGATATAGCCTTTACAGAAATAAAATTAAAGGTGAAACTTCTAGATACAAGTAAAAAGAGGATACAAGGTCCAAACTCTAAGCCTGCCCCACTCCAGGTCTCTATAGATTATAGTAAAGTACCACAAGTACAAAAATGAGTACATAGGATTTTTGGACCAATTGTTTCATCGAAAATCAACCATTTTAATTAACACTTGCCATTGTTTTTGATTCCACCAGATATCAAAGTTACATCTTGAAACCCATATGCAATCGACAGCCATTACATAAATATGAATACATTTCAGAAAATTAACTTTGATTTAGTGTCCAAAAGGCAGTATTACACCTTAACATTTTGGATGCGAAGTGGGCTAGCGAGAGTAATGTCGTTGAAGGCGGAGAGTGCCCGCTGCCTATTCCCTCTACAGATGGACCAAACTCCCTCTCCTAGAGCGGCCGTACGCACCTTTTTTTTTTTTTTTTACTCGTTACTAATCATCATTTTCATGTTTATCTTACGGGAACACGACATGTTTTACTTGAAATGATTTATTTACAATTTAGGTCTGCAGCAAACCTAAAATAACCATTTAAAACAAAATTTATTTACTTTTCTTCCCTATATTTCTATAGTACTACATCGGAAATTCCTTCTCGAGACTGACTCAAAAAGCACTTGGGATCAACTTGTCGATCACGATCGACTGTTTAAGCAGCCCTGACATAAGCTATCTCATTTTTTATAATAGAAAGAATTACTTGTTTTCTTACCATTTGTTTCACTTTTTAGAAGAAAATGGAAAAATTATTAACTCCAAAGAATCTGGCCTTGAAGATAATAAGGTAAATACTTAGTATTCTCCTCACTCTTATTTAAAAGATAAGCTTTATTATGTATTTACTAATATTCGCCACTAAGGAGTAATCATTTTGCTCTTGGCTTATAGTTTCAGAACGTTTTTCTTCATTATCTTTGAAGAATATAATGAGTTGCCTGGTCTAAACACTCAACGTTATGAAACATAAGGTTGCCCTATTTTATCTTTTTAATAGTTCATTAACTGATTTTGACATATACTTACAAGAATGAATTAAGTTATATTTAATGTCCTATTACACATTGGATTTACATAAAATATAAACGTACAAATATTTATTGTATGTTTAGAACAATAAATCATTAAACATACAAACAAGCAAAAAGAAAAATGTTGCTCAACTCATAAATGTATGCGGTTGTCATGGAGTTTAGTTGCTTAATCTAGTATTTTATTGTTAGGTCATTCTACTTAGCAGATGATTGTCCGTTTTGGGTTTTAAAAAGTACCTTGCCTTTTATAAATGAAAATCATTTGACCCCATCTTGGGCTGTAATTTTCACACAATGTCTGGAGTTCAACTTGGATGAATGACCTTTAGTGGGATAACAGAGAATCAGCTTCACTGGAGGTTTTTATATGTAGCTGTAGAGGGGCTATATATTCTAAAATCGTTGAATGACCTCTGATATAATGGTAGTTTTTTTTTTTTTTTCTAGAAGATATTAGTGATCATACCAAAAACCCGATTACAAAATAAGTAGGAGTCTGATAATTCCAGAATTTCATTCTGTTTAGTAGCTTCCTTCTGCCTTTAGCTTATTGGTTTTTTATTTATATTCATAGGGAAATTTTTAACTAGTATTGATAGTATAATAATTGTTTTCTCTTATCTTTTTCAGACCAAAAAGGATATTATGGATTCAGAGGATGAAGAATTTGTTACTGTTAATAATAAAGATAATGAAAAATAAAGCTAATTAGTTAATGTACAACATAGATACTTTTTATGTTATCTATTATTCTTAAAATGTTTTGTTATGAAGTGTCTGTAAATTACTTTTTTATATTGTTGTTCTAGTTTTTTTGATAAAATCTTTAGTCTCAACTATTTAATAATGTGGATCTGTATTCAGCCAAATATTAGAAATTTATTAATTTATATTGACATTCATTTATGCAAAATAATTGAAATTGTTTAATTACTATGATATACTCACACATTATATTAGGCAGTTTCAAATTTTCAAGGAATCTGAAAATATGCAATTGTTCATTTCATATCACCACATTTCTTCATATAATTTTAGTATTTATATATATATATATATATATATATATATATATATATATATATATATATATGTATGTATGTATGTATGTATGATGCTGTCATTTTTCAAAAGAAATATTCTGTTGTACATTTAATCCCCTTTAAAATTCTGTCAAGGTATTAAAGTAAAAAAATATATGAACTAAGAAGTGTAAGGTTTATAGTTATTTTATTTTTTATAATTAGTTAATGGAATTTATTTAATCTTGAGTCTATGATTCATTTTGTTATCATAAACATTATGACATTAAAGGATTGTGATATAAAAATTTTATGTAATACATGAAATTGTCTAGTCATTGTGCCAAATGAAAATTGATACAATTTATAGTTTCATAGTTGTTATGAATATATTTTAAACTATTTTAATGTGGCCTAGTTCAGTATATAACAAACTTGTGTTATAAGTGAATCAAATGTACTTACTGTAACATTTAAACTTCATTTTTATTATCGATTTCTAATAATAAATTATTAAAATTCATTGAAAACTTATATTGTTACTTTTGGTTATTATCTTTTTAAATTAAAGCTAAAGTATTCAATACAATTCTAGAGTATCAGGACTAATTACTGTTAAATAAAAATTAAAATAAGAAAAAGCACAGTTATTTTGGTTATTGTTGTATTTCAAATCTTATTATCAGATAAGTATTTTTTATTTAATTTTGTCGAATAAATGTTCTGTTATTCTTGTTATTTTAATAAAAATATACTTGGACCTTAACTCTAATTTTATTTTGTATAGTTTACCTTTCTTAGCCTTGATTCAGTTCAAAGCAGCAAAGAAAAATCTTTTCTTTTTTTTTTTCTTTTTTTTTTCAAATTTATTTATTTATTTAAAAGAATATAACAATCTGTTCCTAATACCAGATACACTTTTTGTTAATGATAATTCTATGTTGTAACAAAATTTAGCACACAATTTTGCAATATAGGAAAAGCAAAATGAAGTAAAACCTATGCAAGAAAAATCATTAAATATATGCTAAAGTGTAAATTTATAGTATGGTTTCACTAGGTTCTACACTGGGTAAGTTTACTAAAAAACTTACCCAGGGGGCTGGGGGGGGCTCATTTCCTCCCTCCGCCCATGGAGAGGAAACCTCCTTATGATTTTGACCCGATGTCAAAATCAGGAAGTCCTTACTAGAAAATTTGACATTTTAGAACTCATAGAACACGATAATAACGATCGTTCAAATTTGTGAATATATGTGTGTATATATTATATGTCATAATAATTTATTTATTGAAAATATTATATTTCTTTAAAATCACTATTAGTCACAAAAACTAAACAAAGCCCCACGTTGGCTGCGTCCAAAATGTAATAATATTTTATTTATGGAAAATTGTTTATATTTATTATTAAAAGAATTTAGAATGTTATAAAATTTATATTTTGCTACGGCAGTATAGTGAAAGATTCAGAAAGCTTGAGATTCTATTTCGTGTGTTCAAAGTTGATCTAAAAATGTTTAACATCAAATATACCTTTAGAATATTCCACAAAAATATTAACACACAGTAACTTCATTAGTATGTAGAGATTTACATGGAACACAAATTAATACCTTTAATGATGCTGCATACAGCTACAAAGAATTCACTGCACCCAGGTCGTTTCCGGTGTTAGGCAGACCATCGCTATTATTATTCTTTTCAGTATCTACGATATTTGACAATAGTTTAAACATATACTTTCACTCCACAATTTTGAACATAAAACGAAACAACCATTGTATTCAAATTAGCCCCTTGCATCACTTGAAATCTCCGGACTAGTTAGACACCTTACTCCAGAGACAGCCAATGAACTAATGTAAGTTTTGGCGGTAGATCCCAGCCTTGTGTGAGCGTCATCACTGGCTTCTATACAAACTGTATGGAGATGGAAAAATTGGATAGTTTCAGAGATATGAGCAAAAAACTGAAAAAAGTCCGAAACTTTTGAGTTTTTTTTTTTATTTTCGATCATATGCCACACTTGGATCGAGGGGCACTTTAAATTTGTATTCAGCACCCCATAAAACATAAAGAACCGTTTAAAAAAAAAGTCTATATTTTTTTCCCTGAAAACAGCCTTTTTAGAACTTTCCTTACTGGACTATAAGCAGTCAAATGAAATATTCATTGAAACAAGGTTAGTAAATGACAAGCGTGTTTGAACTATTTGTTGTTTGAAACAGAATGAGTAGAACACAAGTAGTTAGAATGAGTAATTCCTGCTTTGAGTAATATTGTTTTTCTTTAAGATGTCATTGGATTAGGGTTTTTTTTAACCCTTACACGCTGCTACGGACTGATCTGTCAGTCTGGTGGTTGCAGTTCCGGGAGTGCTACGAGCTGATATTTCAGTCTGGAGGGAGCAGTGCCCTGAACGCTATGGACTGATATATAAGTTCGGCCTGTTTTACGCTTGGCTGCTACAGCTATTATATCAGTCCTTGTATTATTGCCATCTGTAGGCTGTTTATAGATGCTCCAGTGTCCTAAAGCCGATAGAGGGCATATTACTTCATTCTTGTCATTTTAACTTCCAACTACTCAGCTTACCTGTATGTATACCCTCCACTGCCAAAAATCATTGTTTCTCTTTACCTGGAATTTACTCTGCATATTTCTCTATTATACGTTTTTCTTTTCAAGTGAACAATTGTGTGCGTAAATATTTCTAAGAAAATTTAATCGAACAGGAATTGTTAGAACTTTAGCTGGGTGCAAGTAAAAGTGAAGCGGAGTTTTCTTTGGATGACGATGAGGCACCTGATGATGCATCCCAAAATGTTTCTATTGGAGAAACACCTGGAATGCATGAAATAGTACAAGAGAATTATCTTCCCTAGAACATAAAAAGTATTCAGCAAATAGGGCACTCCAGGCGCTAGGCTATGCTGCACCACCGCATCATCTACCAGTATGAGCATAACGCAGCCTAAAGGTTAAATATTCTCCAAAACATTGCCTGTTTCTATCCCAAGCTTTCCAAATGGCACTAGGGATAAGAATGTTACATAAACATGCAAAGATTAGCAGTTCCCGAGAGTTGGTTTTTTTCTTATGTTCTGTTTTCTGTAGTTGCACAGAAGTTTCACTTCTAGGTTACAGTTGCAAATACATTTAGATGAATGTAAATTTCTAAGCTAGTGAATTATCTGAATATGAAACCCAGAACTGTGACAGGGATCAGCTACCAAATAAGCATAAGTCAACAATGAATTAACTGCACCCACTCATGCTCTTGATAAGTAGCTAGTGAACTTTTCCAAGCTAAGTGAGGCCATATATATTGCATTATTGTTTTAGATATTAGCTTTCCAATTGAAAACTTAATTAACAAGTTTTAATTATACTATAAGGTTAGAGAAGTCAAAGAAAAATACAGGTAGTAATTAATGATTTATATTAGGACCAAAATATGCTAACAAGGAAATCATACTTAGGCAAAATACACCATAAAAACTTAGGCAAATTAATAATAATTTTTGTTTACATTTTACAACAAACTTCTAAAATAAATTGTATACATTGCATATAACTTTCTGCTTGTTATGCAGCATACGTTCTTTTGGAATATAACATAATAAACTTTCCATTAAATAATATTTTGCTTTCTTTTTAAAAAGTTACATCTTAACAATTTTTTTTTTCTAATACAATGATTTTAAAACATTTTAATTGGTACTTAAAAAGTGTCATTAAATTTAGGATCAATGCCAATTAATTATTTCAGTCATATTAATTTGATAAAATTAATAATATATTGTTAATCCAGAGCAACAACAAGATTAGACTAAAATCGTTAACATAAGAAAATTAAATCTTAAAATGATTTTTTTTATTCAATAGAAAAAAAGAAACTTAAATAATTAAATCCAAGCAGGCCAATATGAAACTGTTTTATAAATGCAATATTTTATTAATACAGAGATTTAATGCTGGGTACACATTCTTGAGGCATTATTGGAGGTGCCAAAATGTTCTAGCAAAATATGTAAACAATCTGACAGGGAAGAGCAGAACTTTCTAATGGCCAGATCGAGGTTAAGACATTAAAACTTCAATAAAGTAAAATCAAGGAAAAATGATGATTTGAGGGAAATAACAGCAGGGAAAAAAATATAGTAATTTTTTACTAAAACTAATCAATCATTTATGATCAGTTATTAACATAATAGGTTTTGCTCTTCTAATGCAAAAAGAATTTTGTTGTATTGTTCACCATTACAGTAAGTGTGTTTTAATATTTTAAACCTTTTTGTTTTATTTGAATTCATGGGAACAGCAGGCACTTTATTATTATTTAATATAAAAATGTTTTTTACCCCATTGTAGACATTTATATTACATAGTGTTTGTTAACTTCTATACTTTTTAAACTATTCCCATGATTTTTTTTCATGTGATTAATTTTTGGAAGATGAAATTATTGATTCAATACAAGCTATCTTTTTTACATAGCCTTATCTCAAACGACCAATTAAACTCTGATTATACATTGAACTTGATTGTTCTATTTTTTCTCAATATTTTTTTATTTATATTGCAGAGTAAAATTTAAGTTAATTAATGATCATATATTTGTAGTGTTCAAAGAAAAAGTGCTCTTTTCTTTGAACACTACACATATAAATATACATATATAAATTTTTGCTTTCTGATGTGATCTGTTACATAGATCAAAAAAATAATATGATACTAATATTTAATACAAATACCTTTTAATGGTTCTCTTAAAATAACCAGGTAATACACTATATTGATGAAATATTATTTAAAAATAGAATTAAATTATAGCAGTGTACAATTAAGTATCAAGTATTATATATTTAAACAAAATTAGAATGCTAAAATTTGGCGATAAAACATTTTTTTCCCCCACAATTTTCATACCTTGAAAGAAAATAAATCAGGCGAAAATCTCATTATTGCTCTGAAGTAACGACATTGGAACTAATAAGCTAAAATACAATATTACACATATCACTTACAGCAATAATATATCTAACACTTTAAAAATAATAGACTATATCTTTCACAAATGCATGCAGAATAAACTGTAAGTTATATTATATTAAAAATGATGACATCAAAAGAGAAATCTTTGAAACAAAGCAAGGAACATTCATCTTCATATCCAACTCTTCACATGTTCCTCCTGTAAGAAGAAAAACGTTTTAATTAATATACATAAATAGATTCATATACATATATATTCAGCGAATGATGGACTCTTCCAAGAGTCCACTCGAGTTTGGAACTCAGGTCCTCCAACTTATTAGTCGAGTGTTCTACCATTGAGCTAACCTCACCCCCTTTTATCTTCTTAATTGTCACATAATTTATAAAACACAAAAATATTAGTGACATATTACACACTAAAGATTTGTTAACAAAATACAGACTAGTGATGGAATAAAGATTCTGAAACTTGTAAAGCACAAAGAATTATAGTTAAATTATTATTTTTTATTAGAAGTCTGATTTATTCAAATTGTAAAGGTTTAAACATGTAGAGGGAAAATATTATGTCAATACCTAATGAAAATCTTGGCCCTCTGGCAAATTTCTTTGGATGTGCAGAATTGACTTAATCATTTTTATTTACAAATCCAATTTCTATTATTTGCAATGATTGAGGAATTGTTATAGGTAATTTTTTATTCATATTTGTTTCACAGTTTTATTATGATTAAATTTAAAATTTATTTGAACCAAATTCTGTGGTGCTATATTAGATTGTACTAAAGCAGGCTACACACGGTCAGACAGGCCTGTCAGTTCCACCTGAACAGGCCGCCTGAAGGTCGGTCCCCTGAACGTGTATATATTCCAGCCGGTCTGTCAGTTAAGACTGTTCAGGCGGCCGGAATATATACACATTCAGGCGACCGGCTTTCAGACGGACTGTGCAGGTCTAACTGACAGACCTGTCTGATCGTGTGTAGCCTGCTTAACAGGAATACAATTTACATTTGTAGAATTATGAACATTTAAAAAAAATGTACCAAATAATCATGATATGATCAGGCTACCTCAGTGGTATAGCACATGGCTCATGTTCTGGAATAAACGAGTTTGAATCTTTGAAGACCACTGTAAATTTTCTCTTATACTGTTGCGGTTCAAACCACTACTCAGCTCACCCAGATCTTATACCAATATCAAGTTTCCCTCATGCAAAGGGGAAAACTAAGTGGTCAGAGCATAGTACTGCCCACATTATCTCCCAAATGTGACCTACAGTCATGCATTAAATACTGGATACCTACTGTACATTATACAGTAGATCATTTGTAAATGTTATTAAAAGGAACAAAAAAGGAACAGAAGGGTTACTCATTCATTTTATTTAAGGAAATTCTTCATAAATCAATTTGCATTAGGTGTTTTTGTATATTTATGTTGTTCCTCAAAATATGACTGAAAATAAAAATATTTGAATGAAAACAAAACAATAATAATAAATTCAGAGACAAATACAATCAGGTTTTACCAAATATGTTAAAATAGAGGAATAGAGGTTTGCCGAATTCATTGGAAAATAAGGGATGTATAAGGAAGATTTGAGGCTGCTTCTTATATGTTCATAAATTTACTACTTTGCCAAAACCTGAGGAATTTTTGTCTTTGAAGGAGCTAACAATATTATCTAAAATATGAAGAAAATAATTATACCTATAAATTATGTATCAACTCGTGGAGGAGTAACTCGACTGAGGGGTATTACAGGGTTCCAATTTATTGGACTGACATTCACTGAACAAGGTTTGATAGTAGGTACATTCCTTATACCATTTTTCTTTTTAATACTCAATCCGAAGACATCTTCCGCATTAAGTCTTCGTAAAGATACGAAGCACTCTTTCACAGTGTGTCTTAAATCTAGGGTAAAAAAAAAAGTAAAGTAAAAATAGAAAGATGTTCAATATAATTAGGAATAATAACTTCACATATTGACGCAAAATATACCAGTTGAAGATGTTGTAACGGGAATTGATGGAGTTGATCGGGTAGGCATAGTAAACAGTTTTTACATAACCTTTTTACACTAAAAAATAAAGAAATATATTTAAATCAAACTAAAATAAAAGCAAATACAATTACATATCGTAAATTATCTATGACCAACAGAAAATTATTTATAATTAGTTTTGAAAAAACAGGAAAAACAGAAAAGAGTAGGTAATTCATGAAAAGCTTTAAATTATTCCTACTAAAGGCTATAATAAGATAAGATGGTGAAAACTGCCCCCAGCTAGTTTGACCACTTGAAAGGTACCCTAAAGATACCTAGTCATGCAACTTTTTAACTTCTAAATAGCATTTTTTTGTATAATTGTTCCCGCACTTTCGAATACTGTGGAGGACAAAATCATTTTCAGAGTGGAAAATTCTCAAAAATCGATAAAACAGTTTTTGTTTTTTTTTTTTTGTATTTTTAGAGACATAACCTTAAATGTAAGCTGCCTAATTCACCCAAACATACTCTAAAAATCCTTAGAAATTGTTTTTTTCATAGTAATTACATATAAAACAATATAGATTACCCCAAAATTCGAAAAAGTATAAACCGAATATTGTGTTATATGTAATTACTAAGAAAAAACAATTTCTACAGGTTTTTGGAGTATGTTTGGGTGAATTAGGCAGCTTACATTTAAGGTTCTGTCTAAAGAAATACAAAAAAAAAAAACTGTTTTATCGATTTATGAGCATTTTCCGCTCTGAAAATGATTTTGTCCACCACAGCATTCGAAAGTACAGGACAAATTATACAAAAAAATAATATTTAGAAGTTGGCCAAATAATATCCTCGTATATAAATAATCCATTACAAAATTAAAACTCGTCTAAAAATTTGAATTCCACGCCAAATATTTTTAAAAAAATCATAGTTATTAAAGTTTATAATTTACACGTCTATGATTTTTTGGGGATTTCGGAGAAAAATTGCGTTCGTCAAAAAATAAAATAGATACAAGACATTCTAATTTATTGTGCCACTAATATGACCTCCAGAAGGCTAAAAATTTGCATGACTGAGTATTTTTAGGTCATCTTTCAAGTGGTCAAACTCCGAAATCGATATTGCTGGGGGAACTTTCACCATCTTATCTTACTATAGCCTTTTCCTCCAGATATGAAATATTACAGGCATTTTGAGATCAAAATTGGCATCAATATAAAAAAGAAAAAAAAAATCAAAACAGAACCATTTTTACTAAATTGTCTAATATATCTAAGATCACATAAATAAATCTTTTATTTATTTAGGCGGAAGTTGTCTTAGAAGAATAAGAATTTTAAAGTTAAATTCCAATTAATCCTAACCCTCAACCTATAACTATTCTATAAGCAAAAGATTATTTCCTTTGAAAAAAAAAAATATTACGTGTTTATGGAATTTCTTGCTCAACTAGTTTCTTCATCAATAGATTAGGCATTTATCTTCAGTAAATATAAAAATTCCTACAGGATCATGGGTCTCCAAATAAGAAATCAATTATTTGAATGTTACTGAAATATCTATTCATTTATAAGTTCTAACTGGCTGATAATTTATTTAATAAGAAAATAATACATCATAGTTTGGTATAATTGGCATTATTGAAAACCAAAATTATAAATTTATAAACCCTATATTACAAAACCACTAAGAACTGTTTAGATTAGTTTTTAAACAAAAGACTTTTTTGAGAGAATAAAAAAGTTAAGGTTTGAAAACCGCTGTCAGCAAGAACAGAAAATAAAAAAACTCTATAGTCTATTAGTAAATAAAGGGTTAATATAAGTAATAAACAGGAAATTTCAAACAGAATATATAAGACATTAATCTTTAGAAATAACAAAAAAATATCCCATTATTAAGAAGATCAATTAACAAAAAAAATCCAGTATTATTCTGCTATGTAAGCAATTAAGGACTTAAAATTATTAACTTCTTTTAATATAACATTAATTTTAATCCTGGTAGCTATAAGAATTTATTATATGTAACAGGGTTTGATTTAGAGTACAGATTTTGGGCTGTTTGAGGTTAAAATGTACATTAAAATGAAACAATGGTTAAAACAAAATACTATTCTTCCATTATAACAAATCATACATCCTTGTTGCTATATTCATTGTCAGAACCCTCAAGTACACAAGCTGTAAACCTGGGTAAACCAAAATCATTGATATTTGAACCATCACAATGAGCTTAGAAAAAAATCCTCCAACATTTCAGAAATTAAAAAAAAAGTTTTAAGATTTAAGAAATGAATGATATAACCAGCTTTAAAATCAAAATCCGCATGTAAATGAATATAGTATAGATTTGACACACACACACAAAAAAAAAAAAAAAAAAAAAAAAAAAAAAAAAAAAAAAAAAAAAAAAAAAAACCTAATTTTATAATTGCCCATTTCTCCACCAATTCATAAGTAATAGAAAACATAAAAATTGCCTTGAAATGTTTTCAGTGTAGATTCCTATGTAGTTTGGTTTATGAAATTTGGGAGATATAAAAAGGTGCTAAGTTTTAGATTTTTATCAAAAGTGTGGTTACAAATATATTTTGGTAAATGTGAAGATGAGGGTTCTAGGCACCGATTATTTTGAAATTTTGCACTATAAAGATACATGCATATATTGTATTTTGATGCACTGAACACGAATCCGTTAAAAAAACAAAAAAAACGCTCTCAACTAGGAAACAAGTTATGAAGCACTAAAGTTCACTGTAATGAAGGTTATGACAGTTGGCGTAAACAGCGTATTAATCAACATGCATATTAAGAAGAATGTCTAGGACGACTTTTGGGCAGACGTGCTATGCGTTTCCGCTTGCTCAAGAAAATATCAAAACTCTAGTCAATCCAACTCGTTATGGATAGAATTCCGATTTTATGGAGCTTATAAATAGGTTATCAATATTTCAAATGAGAGTTCTTTGTTTCCCAATGTTACATGTCTGCGCATGCGCATGTTTACAACTACGCTGTTTACGCCATCTTTAACCTCAATAACAGTGAAATTTACTGCTTAATAACTTCTTTCCAAGTTGAGAGCGAGTTTTTTTTTATTTAACGGATTCATGTTTAGTGCATCAAAATACGTTATTGTGCAAAATTTCAAAATAATCGGTGCCCAGGACCTTCGTCTTCACATTTACCTAATATATAATTTAAACCTTTAATCCCCCCCCTCACTAATCTCAAGACATTGTATTGTAGCTTTGCAGGCAAGACCAGCCTCTCCCAAGCTATGAGTGGTTTTAGCATTACTAGATATGCCCATTTCCCAGACCTTTCAATTAGACTTCTGTATTAGGGACTTTTCCATACCCGCGCATGCGCATGTTGAGAAATATAGTTGTTTACATTAGCTTTCATAACCTGCATAACAGTGAAATTTAGTGCTTAATAACTTCTAATAATAGAACCCTCGTCTTCACATTTAGACTTCTGTCTAATCAAAAACCTATATTTTATGTAATTTTTAATCTGTAAGAGATATTACACAAATATGTGTTTTTATGGAAGATATGGAAGTAGCATTACGTTAAAATAAATTTCTATTATTAGAAACATAAAAATGTTCTTAATCATAGAGTCAAAAACTAAAATACATAAAGTTTGTCTAAACTAAAGAAATAGACAAACATGATGTTAATTAACAAAAAAAATATATTAATTTAATTTTTTACAAACAACATAATATTAATAGTACTAAAACCTTTAATAGGTTTTAACATTTTATGATACAATAATGTCGATCATCTATGAAATAAATATTTAAATGCTTGAAAGGTCATGGAATATAAAGAACAAAACTTAAATAATAATAAAAACAGCATTCATATTTCTTATCGGAGGAAGCAAAATAAAACAAAAATAGGTTCCTGTAAATGAGACACAAAACTAACCAAGCAAAATGTTAATATAACTAAACCCAATCTTATTTAATGAAAAGTTGAATATTACTGTATTTAAAATTGCAAAAATTATTAATTCAAAAAATATCCTTAGCTTATGTGTATGTGTGTGTGTATTACAACAAATTAACAATTTATATATTAGAACAAAATCATTTCATATTAAGTTAAAGTAAATTTCAATTAAAAAAGATATACTGGTATTAAAAATAGCCTCAAAATGAATTATAAAATGTTTCCTCCTTTATTTATGCAGAATGAGTGTTTTCTTTCATGTAACAAATATGACGCTTTCGTGTAGGAATAAAAAACGAAATGTGACAATAAACGTTGAATGATCCCTCACATCAATTAAGCATACAACAAACAAACGTGCACATCGCTAAAATTTACCACTTCAAAAGGGTGGAGTCAAT
The DNA here is from genome assembly GCA_946811695.1 of Gonocerus acuteangulatus. Taxonomy (NCBI): domain Eukaryota; kingdom Metazoa; phylum Arthropoda; class Insecta; order Hemiptera; family Coreidae; genus Gonocerus; species Gonocerus acuteangulatus. The sequence continues at coordinate 80,503,137 of OX328132.1, forward strand.
ACAAGCTAAAAGCAGCTGAGTATAAGTCTCACAACGGTCGAAACTATACAATCTTAGAGCAGCTCCTTCACTTACCATCAAGACTGAAGCCTTCGCCAAAGAGCATAGGTTAGTTAAGCAATGTATTCGAAATGTATACGTAATCTCTAAAAACAAAAATATAATTTAAAATTCATTAAAGATTTCAACATTAAGTAATTGTTAGTTCTTTGAAATGTATGATAAAAAATTGTATGTATGATAACAAGGATATACCTCAAATGGAAGATTTATTAATTTAATCAGTCATAGTTTATCATCGGTCGACTATTTGTGTACTAAGTATTCTATTAATAAGTGTTGTTATTTAGTTCCAAGAAGACTAAAAATGGCCAAGTCTAAAATCATATATATTTAAATATTAATTAACCAGAATATTAATATAGGATAAATGTGCAGACGAGGGTCCTGGGCACCGATTATTTTTATATGTTGCACTAAACGTATTTTGACGCACTAAACACGAATCCATTAAAAACAAAACTCGCTCTCAACTAGGAAAGAAGTTATTAAGCACTTAAGTCCACTGTTATGGATGTTATAAAAACTGACGTAAACAAGGTATTTGTAAACATGCGAACGCGCAGGTACTGAAAAGTCCTTAATAAAGAAGTCTAATTGAAATTTGAATGAGAAGAAGGCTAAAAAGAATGTCTAGGACGACTTTTGGGCAGACGTGCTATGCGTTTCTGCTCGCTACACTCGCTTAAGAAGATATCAAAACTCTAGTCGTTCCAACTCGCTAAAATTAATAGAATTCTATTAATTTTAGCGAGTTGGATTGACTAGAGTTTTGATATCTTCTTGAGCGAGCGGAAACGCATACCACGTATGCCCATAAGCGACATGTTACGACGGGTGTGAACGCTCTTCAAATTTACAATGATTTGTGAATAAATAGTTTATCAATATTTCAAATGAGAGTTCTTTGTTTGCCAATCTTACATCCCTGCGCATGCGCATGTTTACAAATACGTTGTTTACGCCATTTATTCCCACATTTCACAATTTATGTAACTACTTAAAAATTTGTTTTCAATTAAAAAAATTAGCAGTTCCTCTCTATTATGAACAAGAAAAATAAAATCTTGCAACTTCATTGTTATTAATCCAACTTCTTTAATTATTAGAACTATTACCAAATATTAGATGGCGCGAATTAGAGCGCAGGAATTATAAAGGCATTAACTAATTATGAAGGGATCTCTGTTATATAATATTTGTCAACAGCGAAATAAAAAATTTAATGAATGGCTCATTATTTAAAAAAAAATTGAATAAATAAATGGAGATAAATTTAAATAATTGATGGTAAATTTCAATTAGACTTCTGTATTACGGACTTTTCCATACCCGCGCATGCGCATCTTGACAAATATAGTTGTTTACATTAGCTTTCATAACCCGCATAACAGTGAAATTTAGTGCTTAATAACTTCTTTCCTAGTTGGGAGCGAGTTTTTGTTTAACGGATTCGTGCTTAGTGCATCAAAATATGTTATTGTGCAAAATTTCAAAATAATCGGTGCCCAGGACCTTCGTCTTCACATTTACCTAATATATAATTTAAACCTTTAATCCCCCCCTCACTAATCTCCAGAAATTGTATTGTAGCTTTGCAGGCAAGACCAGCCTCTCCCAAGCTATGTGCGGTTGTCGCGTTACTAGATATGCCCATTTCCCAGACTTTTGGTGGGTTTAGCTTTTCTAGCTGCGCCTATTTCTCAAGCTTTGGAACGATGCAGCCTTTCGTGGTATTACTATGTCCCAAACTCTGGACGGCAACAGACTTTCCAGCTACATTCGTTTTTAATACTTTGGATGGCTAAAGCCTTTCTTAGTACTATCATATCCTAAATTCTGGAGGGCTATAGCATTGTACATTGAACCAAGACAAGCATTCCCACGCCCAAGACGGGTGTAGCTACAAAAGCTAAGCCATTTCCCTAACCCCAAGACGGCTGAAGCCTATTCAGGCTAAACCAGTTCCCCAATTGACGTGTAGAATTTCCAGCTGCGCCTATATACCAAAATATTAACAATAATAGCCATACTAATAACACTAAGGTGGTGCACAGTGGTGTCAAACGCTGGATTTTTAGGGAAAAAACTACATACATGAATCTCTGTGATTACGGTATCATTTTTGAAGTATCTGTTAGTGCTGAGTCGAATGAGACCTTTAACAATTTTATTGAATAATTATTTTGGAAGGTAAACGGGGTTTATGTTAGGAAAAACCTGAAAAACAGAATGTATTTAATTAAAAAAAACTTCTATTTTACTCGACTTGTAAGGAAATGTTTAATTCCATTTGTGTTTTTGAGTGCTGAGTCGTATTATGTAACAACCAATGTGATACTGTTAACTATTCTCAACATATTTCTCTTTATTAAGATTTGCTCATAAACAAATGAATTAAACAGTTTCACACGTGATATTAGTGGGATCTCATTGTTAATGTTCATTTAATTGCTAGCAAATGTTTAACAACAACCTGCAGAAATTAATGATAGTAACGTGTTTTTTTTTATAAAATAATCGCATCGCTGATTAACACTATCAATTTATTAGGCACTGCTTATACGGCCAAGTACTTCGATAAGATTTATAGGATAGCAATTTTAATAGATGCACTCACTTTTAAGAAAACTAAGCGGAGACCATACCTAGGTATAGTTTTTTTTTCAAAAAACTAAGGATAATTGAGTTTCATTACAGATATCTTTACAACCTGAATCGACCAAGTTCATGGAACATTTTGGCAAATAAAATGTTTTTTTTTTAACCCTGTTTATGTATATAGATGATACTTTCTGTGTACAACAAATTTTTCAGAAATAAAATAAGTGGTGAAAATATTGTTTTATTTTTCACTGAAAACTGTGGGATTTCTACGCGGTGAGACAACGGTCATCAAAAAGGTGTTTTGAGATCAGAACTAGTAATAAAATGGAAAAGCAAGTTGAGAATTTGATTCGTAAATTTTCAGTCAGTCTTGACGCTAAACAGTCAGCATGCAATTGAGCCAATCAAATTTGGGTTGTAAGCGCAAGAGATTGCGGAATTGGCTATTCAATTGTATCCGTGGTACTTACTATACAGCCTCGATCTGCCCTCGACGGTTCACAAGGTTTAATCCATGGTGCCGAAATAATTGCAACAGCAGCTCTACCGATCGGATGGCTTTCTGAAGAAGCCCAGGACAGCAAAAATAAATATTATAAATCTTTTTCTAAGCCTGAACCACACTAAAACAATTCGATGAATGAATATGTGATGCACAGGATTTTAGAATCATCTGATCCACTTATATCTAGTATACGACGTGAACCGGAAAAAACAAAACAAACATATTTCCCTGTAAGCGCAAAAGCCTTAGAATTATTGATTTAAAAACTCACGTATTATCATTATTATTACTTTTAGATCGTTTGGATCTATTGCAGTGTTTTTATATTTTAATAATAAAATGCCTCAATTCATATATTTAGGATGGATGCACTTTTTCATCAAGAATCGAATAATATCAATAGCAAGTCGTAAAATCCAGTTCAAGATTATAGGGCGATTCCCTAAAGCATTAAAAAAAAATATTTGAAATAATAATAATAGATAATTTTTTAATTAGTTTCTTTGTCCAACTACTACGACTTTATACCGTAGACGGGATAGGAGAGGCACTCGAAAAAAAAAACAACGAAATCAATCGAGCGGGATTTGAACCAGGTATTTTCGGGTCCTTCAAATTCGTAGTACAGAGATAAACTGCTTAACATATATTTTTTTTCTAAATCGAATGAGACCACCGTCAATTCGATGGGATCAGCCGTTCAAAACATATTCAATTTTTTCCGTTTTTTTTGGCCATTTGGCCCCACTGTGCGGTGACCTAATTCTATCTCCTGGGAAAAGAGGACTGCAATTTTATAAAATATGTTAAATGAATAAAATGGAAATTAATAACAGAATTAAATGACAAAAATCAATACAAATATACCTATGTTTAATTTAAATAAGAAACAGGTAGACGGAGAATCCTCCTAGGACTTGAACCTTTAGTGCCGATAAATTTATCATACCTATGCGATAAAACGTGATAATTTTATAAATTTAGTTTGATACAATTATCGGGAAATAAACAAAATGCTGTATATAACAATGCAATATAATGTTATGTAACGTCATCGTTTACTGGATACTCTAATCTTCTCTTTTTAATTCTAAGAGTCTGAAAAAACCACAAGCAAACAAAAATATTTTATTCATAGGAAACATATATCAATTTTAGAAGTGACATCAATAATCTGAAAAATTAAAGATTATAATTGTCTGAAAGATTTTCGGACAATTATAATTGTCTGATATATTTTCATTAATTCCTGAACTCTTTTTACTTATTTATCATCCCAAAATTCTTAGTTAATGATAATGGACGTTAAAATTTAAAGAAAATCTATTTCTTATCAAGCCTCTCATAACGCAGACGATTCTCACTTTGAGGACAATCACTAAGGATAAATCATAACCTTCCCTGAGGTTTCTGTTTGATATTGTTATTTAATAGTAATGGGAAGAACGAAATTGCTTTGACAACCAAACATGGCTTCTAATTTTTTAAAGGATTCTGATGATTGGGAAGTTTTTATTCCTAACACTACTGAACGTGATGGAATTGTTTTATTTGTCATTCAAGTTAGAGTTGGTGTTGTCAAATGGAGGGTTGAACACAGGTATAGAGAATTCTTTGAGCTGCATAAAGTGCTGTCATTGAACCATAGTGTTCCAAAAGATATACTACCACCAAAGGTATTTTTTCGAAACCATTCTCAACAGTTAATAGAAACTAGAAGAGAAGGCTTAGAATCTTACATAAACAAAGTTTTAAGGTTTCTTTCGAATACAATGCCACCAGATTTGATCACTTTTTTGGACATGGATAAGTATGATTTGTGGTTTCTATTTCGAGAGCTTGCTAGACAAGTTAGAAAAAATAACTGGGTTGATAATCCTCCTAAGGATTTCCTGATGAATATTTTGGAAGTAAGTATTTTTGTTAGTTTATTAATAGAGATAGATACTTATTAATTAAGCATAATTATTATTAATAGATGAAAATATACTTAATTTTTATTTTAAAAAATAAGGTAACTGGTTAACAATAAAGAAATTACTTATTAAATTCGAGCATTTAAATATAAATGTTATGCATTTTGTAACAGTTATCTTTACCCAGAATAGTTGTTTTTTTTTTGTATTGTAGAATCATTTCTATTGAACTGTTCATCATCTGGTACAGCTTCTATTGGCCTAAGACTCAGATAATCATTTTTACTGCTTAAAAATAACTTCTTGTGTATTAGTTTATTGTTACTTCTTATATTTCCAGGAACTGCTGACTTTAAATTTTGATTGTATTGGCAGTTTTACATACAGCTAGCCTTGAAGTTGTATATGTTTGAAGAGTCCAAAAAACATTCATTAGGAGTACAAGTCTTAAAAGTAATTTTAATAATATGTACCATTTTAAATATGCAATATTAAAAATGGTACATATTATTATATCCTCAAATAATAAGGGTTTTCAAATACATAAATGACCTCTTCTAACTGAATTCTCTAATCCGGCGTTTTCTCTAATCAGACTGTACACTGGCCCCGCCGATTCTGGATTAGGGAGAGTCTACTGTACTTTGCTCTGATGTGAAGTTACATGAAAGTACAAAGTCCTCATAAAGTGTGATTAGTCAGATATGTGTTCTTAATAATAATGAAGAGTACTTGTAAAGTTTAAGAGCCTCCTAACCTGTCGCATTATGGGTATACGTTCTATGCACTTCCGCTCGTTTAACACTCTCGGTGCGGGTGTCATTTTCTGGGAATACCCCAGGTACGGGTGCATTTGTTTGAATTTTTCATGGATAAATTTTTTTTTACATCATGTCTGATGTGTTTAATAGTAATGCAACAAAGAAAACTAGCCGGAATTGCATTTTCGGAAGTGTCCTTCAGGAGAGACAGTCGTACGCGAGGAATTCCACTTGCTTTGCGGGCTAGTATCAATAGATGCGCATTAGTGAGTTTATTTAAACCCGCTACACCTAATGTTTATTTATTTTAAAATAAAACTCAATAATTGTTGACAATTTTTGTTAGAATAACAAATAAAAATTACCTATAATATATAATTATTGGTTCAAATATTATTTCTATAGTCTTCGTTGTCGAAGTCCGAGTCTGAATCCCGTTCATCGGCCGATACTTCTTGCAGCAGTTTGTAGACATCCTCAGATGTCAAATTGGAAATAAAATATTTCTCTACTCTGTCCTTGTTACCCGCAGACGTATCTGTGACATAAAAAAATAATTACTAGGGAAATGTACAAAAAAAAAAAAAAATCATTTTCAGATCAATCAAAAAGAAAATTTACCAATTTTCCTTTTCTTCCCATCAGAAGATAACGACGAAACGGGTGATGCCATTTTGTTTTTGTTTTTTAATTTAAATAAAGTAAAACATAATTTTTTTTTAAAATTAATTATTAATTATTTAACATAAATAAATATTAAATGGAGGGGATATAATAATAAATAAATTATTTAACATAATAAAACAGCGATGGCTTTTCTTTAGAAAAAAGAAAAGGCATCAGCCCTATCCTGGCTAGAAAAGGGTAGTAACCTATAGATATCCCGTCCTAAAATTCATAGTTAATAATAAATGAACATTAAAATTTAACGTAATTTAAAATTTTAAATTTAATAATAATAATTTACAACAATAAATGTGATAAATAAAAAGCAAAAATTACCCTGTAACTACCAAAAATCGATGCCAAACAATAATATTTTTAAAAATATCCTTCGTTGCCAATCAATATCTGCAACAAAAATTCAACAATTTAGTGAATAGTATTTAAATATATTAAATCAGGAAGTAAATATCCATTATATTATAAATTGTACTTACTTATAAACAATTTATCAAAGAAAAAGTTTAAAAATTCATAAAACTCTTCCGGTCAGCTAATTTGAAAACGGACAACACTGCTAGAAAGCCCAAACAATAATGAAGACTACTGTGTTTACCTGGAGCCGTAAAAGTGAACCCCCTCCATTTGCGAGCCTTTTGAATCTCAAGTGAAAAGTAATGAAGGAGTGTCCTTCCGAAGGGACACCCGTACGCGCGGACGGTCGCTACTGTCTATCCCAAAGGACACCCACACCGAGAGTGTTAAGAAGATATCTAAACTCTAGTGAATCCAACTTGCTAAAATTAATGGAATTTTATTAATTTTAGCATGTTAATTTGATTTATTTTTTGGTTAGTGCATTGATTCATGTATTAATCAGTAAGAAAAAGTAAATTCATTTGTAAAATTGTCTACAATGTTTGTTTATATTTACAATTCTTTTTCAATTGATAATTTATCAACATTTCAAATGAGAATTCTTTAGTTCCCAATTTTACATCCTAGTGCATGTTTACAAATATTGTTGTTTACATTTGCTTTCCTAACCTGCATAACAGTGAACTTTAGTGATTAATAACTTTTTTTCCTAGTTGAGAGTGACTTTATTTTTTATTTGTTTATTGCATCAAAATACGTTACAGTTCAATTTAAAAAAAAAGTCGGTGATGAGGCCCCTTAACTTCACAATTACCTAATTTTTTTATTACAAATGCTCAATAATCACCCGCTCATTGGGCACAATGTTTTATATCCTACAAGAGAACAATTTGTTTTATTCAAACTGACACCAGCCCTCTGCAAAGAGTGCTTAAATGCTATTATAGAGTGCTTGAAAATGGGTCTTTCCTTTGCAGAGCAGCTTCCTCAATTTCAATAAACAACCAGTTCTAGTAGAGTTGGAAGAAGACCCAACTATAAATACATCATGTTATGAACAGCATTTGTAACATTTCATTCATTTATTTATATTATTATTTATTAAAAATTCTAAAATATTTTTCTATTGTAGTATATTAAAAATTACCAAAATAGGAATTTTTAAACATTTTTAAAATATCTTATTATTTCAGTGTATTTTAATATAACCAGTGAAGGAGGGTTTTTTTTCAGCTGTTCTTTTAGCACTTTCCTCCGAAGGAAAGTAGCTATTGAGGTTGGACTCATGACGGAATTTTTGAAAAATTTCTTCAAATCTTTATCGATCCTACCTAGTAGACACCGAAAAGGACCCCCGTTAAAATTTATATATATATATATATATATATATATATGTGTCTGTTAACACGATAGCGGCCAGAGTTTTAGGTTTAGGGGGGTTTACCCTGAACCCAAAGCACTAATTTGACTATGTCAGCCGTAATATTTGTTATATTTCAACTAAACTTGGTATTCGTGGTGGTAATATAGAGAGAAAAGTGAGATATAAAAATGAACTAAATCGGTTCATTAGAAGGGGGGGTTTACTCCGGACCCACAATACCAATTCGCCACTACCAGCCGTGATTTTTGGTATATTTCGACGAAACTCGGCATTCGTAGTGGTAATCTACAGGTAAATATGTGTTGTAAAAATAAACTAAATCGGTTCATTAGAAGGGGGGGTTTAATCCGGACCCAAATTCCTAATATACTCATACCGGTCGTAATTTCTGCTGTATTGTAACGAAACGCAGTATACGTCGTGGGTAATTCATGAGAAAGAAGTGTTGTAAAAATGAGCTGAATCGGTCAATCGGAAAGCGGGGGTTTAATTTGTAATATATTTCAATCGAAAAGCCCGCCAGATGTAGGTTCACAAAGCCGACGCAAGGAGCGCTTTTTACCATTAGTATCCTGTTCGTGCGTTAGATCAAAATACGATAATATGAGGTTTTTAGTATTTATTACGTAGTGTAATAGGTACCATGTGTAAACATAACTCTGGAAGCAAATTAATAATTGATCAGTTACTCATTACAAATTTAAAAGAGAACTATTCATGTTTTTATTTTATTTATGTAGGATATTTTAAGCAAATTGCTGTGGAAAGCAGTCTACACTACCCAAATTCTGAGGAAAGTGCTTAGTTATGCAGCTCCTGCGTGACGGACTTTTTATGATTTGCCAGAATGTATTAGCCCCTCGGTTATTATGACTATTAAAGCAAAAAATAAGTGTTATCAAAATAGATGTATTTCTATACTTCAATTTTGAACTAAAAAAAACTATGAGTTGTAGTCCAGCTTATATCTCCTCTTCTGAGTTTTTGTCTAATTCTGAATGATAAATAAGTCCTATATAATGATAGAGTTTACAATGGGGTTAAACTTTTGTTAGATTATAGGTTTTTTTTTATTTTTTTTAGGTTAATGCTATTTCTGAAAGACGCAAACTTCCCTGTCCTCCAACTGGCATTATTGACAGTCAGCTTGATTTCTGCACAGTACTCGAGTTTTGTACTTCTTTGGAAGAAATTATTGTTTCTGGAGAAATAAAAGACTTTTTTGGAACTAGTAACATCAATTATAAAAACATACCGTTTGAGCTGTCATGTTTTAGATATTTGAGAGGAATCACTTTTTCAAACATTTTTATGAATAACTTAATAAAAGCTGATGAAATCAGAAACCAAATAAAATCATTAAAAGCTGTAAATTGCCAATTAAGGAATATTGTTGACTTGTTGTTATGTGATAACATACATAAAGATTGGAAACAAGTTCCTTCATCTCAAGCATGGCATACACTGGAGAAGATTGACTTAAGCCACAACTTCATTTCTGAATTAGGTTAGAGGAATTCAAATTAAATTTAATGTACACTAGTATTGTCTAACATCTCAATTTTATATAAATATAATTGCTAATCATATGAAAAAAAATCCTTTGTTAAATATTTAGGATATGAGGTTTTAACTCACCTTTAGCCCAAAAAACGTTAGAGGCTTCACATATTAGGGTAGACAAAATTACAGAACTCACCTTACTCAATTATATTCAGTTTAAGACATTAAATTATGATTAATTTATTGATTGTATTATTATTCGTTTTGGTACCACTGAAGCTAATTTAGTTTGAAAAGACTCTCAAACTAAATAAATGTTTTTATTTATGTAGTGAACTAAATTCCCTTTAGAATTTGTTAACCAAAAGTTCAAATACTAATCAAGAGATGGGGTCTCCCGTGGTCTAGTGGCTAGCGCGCTGGATTCATAAGCGGGAGATGGTGGGTTCGATCCCCACCGGCGGCAGGAATTTTCTCATCTCAGGGCTCGCTGAGAAAATTTCTGGCTGCACCCTGGATGTCGGCGCTAATGGCCAAGAATTATGTCGATGCGCCGTAAAAAAAAAAAAAAAAAACTAATCAAGAGATGTGAGAGTGGCCTGAGCAGCCGATGCACAAAAATTAATAAAATAAATAAATAAATACTAATCAATAGAGATGCTTTGTGCAAAGGTTTATAAAAGTGTTATGCTAACCAGAATTCATTAAGAGTAAGTTCAGTAAAATTACATGCGAGTAAAAATGATTTAATCCTCTTTTGAGCTTTTTATCAATTTTTGTCGATAGGGAGGGGGTTCAGGTTGTTTTATATCAACGTGTTCTGCTTCTATTTTTTCTTGTAGAATCGGGGGTGGTCTTATATCAGGCTTTTCCCCCTTATTCCTTATCATTATGGTACCTGCTTTTATGTCTACAGTTCGTCGTTGTGTGTTTCAGTGTGTATTGTGTCTTGGTGTGCTTATTGTTGTTAATTTACTAGCTTTTACAATACCTTCAATTTTCAACTAACATTTGTATTCATGAACTCTGGCTGAAACAAAGTAGGAAATTGTTATACTTACATTGATGTCTTCAGTTCCACTGTGCTAATGAATCATTTGAAATAAAGTATTTGCATTGTTGTTATTTTGGATAAATCTCGCGTTCCGAAGAAAAACAAATATATGCATCTGTTAGAGTATATATACAGTTAGTCATTATTTAATTACAAAATAAATGATAATTATCAATAAATATTTATATCTATTTCAGATTCCGGACTTGAACTAATTGGTCATGTCACTGATTTTGATATAAGCTTCAACCAAGTTAGGAGTCTTTATGCCCTGAGCAAACTTCATCAACTCAGTGTGATTAAGTTATCACATAATTGTATTGCATCAATTGAAGATAGTAATGTTCAGTTTCCTTGTGTAAAGTACTTAGATTTGTCAAATAATAAAATTACTGGTCTTATTGGTATGACACAGTTTCCTTCTCTTGAAACTCTTAATTTGTCGTTTAATTTAATTGATAATTTTGATGAATTAAATTACATAAAAATATTACCAAAAATTTTAAATGTTGATCTTATTGGGAACCCTATATCCCAAAAGACTGATTACAGAGTAAAAGTGCTTGAGAAGTTTGGGAAAAGAACCTCTTTGTTATGCTTAGACAATGAGCAATCTACAGTTCATGAGCTTGAGCTGATAGCTCTAGTTCAAGCAATAAGGTTTGTTCAAGAAGGTAGGTCACTTTCGTACAATAAAAACCTTTCTTTTGAAATATGACAATAAGTATATATAAGCATAATTCGTATGTTTAAAAAAAAAGAAAAATGAATGAAATTCCCATTTAGGTAATGTATTATAGTTTTAAAACTGTATTTGTTTCTCTCAAAATTTCAATTTCTGTAGTCTGCTATTATCATTGAATGAATTGAAAACATAACCAGAATTAACAACTTTGGGATCATCATGATGTAAGGCAATAAAAAGCATTACATATTCAGTAAGATGAAAGTGTCCTATTCAAGAGAAATATCATTCACTAAAAATGAATACAATAATAATTGATTTTTTTAATAAAAGAAAATTGTAATCTATTATAATTTCTAAAGGAAATCACTTTAGAACATAAATGTTTTTATAAGATGGAAGATAGGTAGGTTATTGAAGTCGCACAATACAGTGTCTATTAATAATTATTACCTCAGAAAACAGTGTTTAGATGCCTAGTGTTGAATAACAAATGTTTAAACCATAATAAATGCTGGGCCCTTGTAAGATAAGATGCTCTCATAGAACCAAAATTTTATCCATGGAAGGGATTCAGAAAACAGCAGTTAAAAATAATTAGAAAATAGGAACAGGCCAGCAGGTTTATCCTTTTTGAAGGAAAGGCCAACCTTGATGTTGCTTCATATTGATTGTACAATATGTTCCACAACTATTTAACTAATTGTTTTGTTGTGCAACACATTGTACAATCAATATCAGGAAACCTCAAAATTTAATTATATAAAGTACATTTGTCTAATGACATCAACAGTTTTAATTTAAACAAGTTGTGAAATGCAGTTGGTGATGAAAATAAATTTCCTTTGCAGGAATTCGTTTTTTTTTTTTCATGATAATTAGTAAAGTTTCTCTTGCAAATAATAATATTGATGTTCATATTTATGTCCAGCATTTTGACATAAATATTTCAATTCAGTTAGAAATTAGTATCCAATGATTGCAATTCCATTCCAGAAATCCAACAAAAAACATTTTTACACCACCCCCTACACTTAAATAAGTTCTTCCATTCTCTTTGTATATGATAATGAGTTTTATTAGATTAATGATTATCAAACACATGTTAAATTAATATTTGTTTGAACACACACACACACATATATATACATACATACACACACACACATTTTATTTAGTTTAAGTAAGTTATATTTCCTTGAAGTATCTAGAAAAACTACTTCCTTATGTAGAATACTTCTCATTGTAATAGTGTGTATTATATGATTTTTATATTTTTGTCAGAATAATATTCTTTTATTTATTTATATATCTATATATAATATAGTTTATATATAATATATCTATATATATTTATTTATTCTTTTATATATATATATATATATATAAAACTTTATTTTAATTAGTTATTAAAATAACTATCAGTATCAATGAAAATTAATCTTCAAAGCATTAAATCGCTTATTAATTATTACTAGCTCTAACTAATAACTATTATTCGAAATATGAGCATTTCTTTTTTATAACAGTATAGTATGTATTCAACAGACAGTCTACCTAGTTACTATTAAAAATAATGTTTAAAAATACAACTTTCCTGTCTAGTCATTGTCACATGGGGACAATGTGTTAAATAAGATGATTGAATTTATTCTTCTACTTTTTATGTTGTAACTTGCACAGTTTCAAACAATTTCATATATTCTAAAATAGTTACCTTACATATAAAAAAATGAATTTCTTATTTTGTAGTTTTGAATTACAAAAATAGTTATTTATCTAAGGAATTTGATGGAACTTTCTGTGATAATTTGTGATATATAATTGTTAGTAAATAAGATATATATTTTCTTTAAATATATCATGTTGAATCTCTAGCACTAAGATATATTGTTTTAAGAAGTGTATACATTTTATTTATTGTTGCAGCTATCCTGTCTTAATTTTTGTTGTTATAAAATATAAATAAAATGTTTAAAAGAATCAAATCATGTCACATTTAGAATGCTTTTCATTCACTTTTTGTCGTTAATGCATTTCCCCAAATTTTCTTTTTGAAAATTAAAATATAATGGTAACATGAGTTATAATTCATCACCAAAATCAATAATGACAATTTCTGTAGCTGTTGGTACTCCTGGAAGATAGGAGCTCATGTTTTTGCATAGATTGCCCGGAATGTTTTAACAGGTCCTGAATAGACAGACAGGAGTTGGTAGTTATAAGGCTTCTATGTATGAAAGTAGGACAAATGCCTATTCTAATAACTGTATTGTATACAAATAACCTGCTAGAAATTTAAAATTAAAATCAATGAAATTGTGCGCCTATAATAGCTATGTCCTTATTTAAACATTTTCTGAATCTGGAACAAAAGTCATTTTTACCTTTCTCTAGTGACATACTCTGTAACTATAGAACGTTTTAGTACTTCCTTTCAATGTTGTCTTTCTCAATTACCAAACTTTCTTGTGTCACAATGACCCAAATTTCAAATTGTAAAAATCAATAATTCAGTTTGAAAAGAATATATTTTATGGTTATTAAATATATAAATGATAAAATATGTCTCAAATGATTTTTTTTTTTTTTTTTTTTTTTTTTTTTTTTTTACAAAAAAATAAATAATTCAACAGATATAATAAATTAAATCTATAAACACCAAAATAGTTGCTACATAAACAGTTGAATATAATAATTTAAACATTTTTATAAATACATAAAACAAAATTTAATTAAACGAATAATGGTATTAATTACACAGGAACACAAAATGAAGAAGTGATCTGTTCCAAAAACACCATAAATATATTAGTTATTATGACACGCTAAATCCGAATCCGGAGTCTGTTTCACCCCAGCACATCAGGTTGAAAGGCATTTGAAGGGTTAATTGTGTATAAAGTCGTTTAAGAAGAAATAACTTGAGTTTCCATGGTTTTGAGGGTCACTGAATTAGAACCTGTGGTCTGTTTCACTCCATCAGTGCAAAATCAAGGACAGATATGTTCATTTTGCAAAATAAACATATCTGAATTTTTGACTGCAGATTATGAAATAACGGACATTTTTACGTCCAAATATCTGTTTTATTTTATTTTTTCTATTATATTCCTTAAGGTCTCTGAATGTTCCAATACAAAATGCAAAAATACAATTAAGTGGCTTCATAGAACTAGACTACTACATTAATATGTTCTCAGGGTCGCTAACTTTGAATTCGGGGTCAGGTTGAAGGTCATTTCAAGATCAAATTGTTTGTTTGTAAAAAGTTAATTTCAACTGATTTAGATTTTTGTGTGTGTTATATTGTGTTAACATCATTTTTCAATTACTACATAATATATGCAGTACCCAGCTCATATTTTGGTTCTCGCTCATAGTTGTTAGATAAGTTTCTTTGGTATTGTGGAACTTCAAATTCCCACAAACGTAACAGAAATTGTCTGAACGTTTATTACACTCGTAAGAACTAGGCTGTGCTCTTGTAATAGTATAGTCTGCACGTTTCCCACCAATGCACATTGGTCGTAATTGCAATATTAGCGTGAAAAAGTCATTTTTTTAAAACTTGTCAGATCGACTTAATACATTAGATACATCATAAGACTGCCTTATAAATAAGGATTAACTCATTTTGATAAACATTGTTTACAATAGATAGGGTAAACAATGAAGAAAAGGATGACAGTTTAGTCATTACCAGTCAAGTGACAAGATCAATGCCTATTTTTTTACTGTTCAACAAAATTTTGTTTAATACATTTTAGGTATGGAAGAGGCTTTAGTATGTAAGTAGTTTTTGGATATAATATTTTTTCAATGTTATAAACAATTTTTTATCTATAATAAATTGTCATAACTTAAAATGGAAAAGTTTGCACACTGTCAGACCCATGCTGATAGACTTAAATAACTATTATTTAGATTCTCCAACAGTAATAAGCCGCTACCTGAGCGGCAGCAATTTTTTTTTTTTCGATCATTGCTCCTGAAAAAACAAAATTAAAATAAATCTAATCAATTTTTTTAAGTTCCAGGTCCATCATCCAAAGAGTTAACTAATCAATTAATTTATGGTATAAAGTAACGAATTTGGCGAGAAATTATGTTTTCTTTAATTGAGTCAATGAACCACTCAATTAAGGAAACAAAAAAAAAAAAGAGAAAAGAACATAAAAAACATTGAGAATCATCACAAATACAGATTAATTGTATCAACTCATCCTTTTTCTGATCTAATCATAAGTCATCAGAGTCGTACTTATAGACAAAGCCACAAAAAACTGCTGGAATTGGAAGTTCTAAATTTATTAAAAGGTCCAGATAAGGATCAACTCCTGCTAACTAGAAGTTAGCAGTTATACAGAATATGTCAGTGACAAAAATTAATCTAATTTTTTTACATTAATAATTTTACAAGGTAGGGATTGTCGGGGTTCGGTCACTGCTACTTAATAAAACTACATTTTATCATAAAAATGGTTTTATTGTGCCGACGTTTCGGTTTGAACTTCAAGCCTTCATCAGGGCTGTAAAAAACAAGTAGGACGGATGTAATACTGAAATATATACACATATATATATATATATATATATATATATATATATATATATATATGCCTACATACAAAAATGAACATACATATATGGAAAAAGACAAAAACATAAAATACTAGAACATAATATATAGAAGAACAATGTGCACTAGAAGTGTTTGGATTATTAGGAGATCAGATACAGTCCAGGCAACGAACAGTTATAGATGGAAATTTTTGGAACACAATTTTTGACTTCGTAACTTTGTTTGGGCTGGATAGGAGGTGAACATATCAAAAGTCCTCGCCCCTAGCCTTTAAGCCGGGGGGAGGGGGGTTTAGAAGGTCCCATTTTTCGGGTTCTCACTTATATCTCAGAAACCCTGCGTCCTAGCGACATGACCATTCTATAACAAATGAGAGCTTATTAAATTTCCTACAAGTTCTATTCAATGAAGTTTTTCGAGATATCTTTAGTTCTCAAAATATCCGCTCTTGAAAGTCTGTCATTTTGGGAAAAAACACACTTTTTTCTTTTCTCGACCGGATATCTCTTCAACGATGCACCCAAAAAATAAATGTCGGTTATGGGGTTGTAGAGCATTCTATTAGCTTCAATAATATATAATACAATACTATTTTATGTATTTTCTTTCAAACGTTATATACGCACTCACTTGGTCTTAACAAAACCATTGCCAATATAATGGTCAAGATGTTATATAATTGAGTGTGAATAACTGGTCAGAGGCCCAAAATTATATATTTCATACTATTTACACTTCCAGTACTACCTATATTTACATAATGGAGCATATTTTGGACAATACAATGACTGGAAATGGTGAGAAATTGAACGGTTCATTGGTCGACAGTTGTTGCAAGATATCACGATAAACACTAAAACTGTTTTCACAGTTGAAGGAAAATACATAAAATACTAAAGTTATATATATTATTGGAGCGAATGGAATGCTCTACAACCCCATAACCGACATTTATTTTTTGGGTCCATTGTTGAAGAGATATCCGGTCGAGAATAGAAAAAAGTGTGTTTTTTTCCAAAAATGACAGACTTTCAAGAGCGGATATTTTGAAAACTAAAGATATCTCGAAAAACTTCATTGACTAGAACTTGTAGGACATTTAATAAGCTTTCATTTGTTATAGAATGGTCATGTCGCTAGGACGCAGGCTTCCGAGATATAAGTGAAAACCCGAAAAATGGGACCTTCTAAACCTCCCCTCCCCCCCGGCTCAAAGGCAACGGGTGAGGACTTTTGATGTGTTGACCACCTAACTAGCCGAAACAAAGTTATGAAGTTGTGTTTCAAACATTTCCACCTACAACTCTTAGTTTCCTGGGCTGATATAAGAATATCTGTATCTATGTCTAGATATGCCTTCACAGACGGACACGACTTTGGTTTTGACCAATACTCCATCCTTTCCTTTACTGAATCCAACGAAGACAAACGCCTCCTCTCCGAATCAATTTTTATCCACCTAGAAAATAACCCAGTTAATGACAAAATTGACAAAAAAGTCATTTCCTCAACCTACTCCAACATCTTCCATTTATTAAAAACTCCATCCTAATCCCCTATACCGCCTGCAATATAGCCCTTTATACCTGCCTCCCTTTCCATTAACACAACATTTTATGACACCTTACTGTACTACGCTGCTTCGGCCGCTCTTTCTTTCATCTTCTATGTTCTCTGTCCATTGGGTGGTCCAGAACCCCCCCCCCCCCCTCACCAACCCCTTTCTTCCTATGTTTCCCTGTATTAACTGTCAGAAATGATCCTGCATTTGTGAGGAATAGTTCTCTATCTTCCCATCGGTAAGCCCATATTGTTATTTTTATATCTAATCTAATATGTAATCTGTTATTCTTATATCTGTTCTCCTAATAATCCAAACACTTCTAGAGCACATTGTTCTTCTATATATTATGTTCTAGTATTTTATGTTTTTGTCTTTTTCCATATATGTATGTATGTATATATGTATGTTCATTTGTGTATGTAGGCATATATATATATATATATATATATATATATATATATATATATTTCAGTATTACATCCGTCCTACTTGTTTTTTACAGCCCTGATGAAGGCTTGAAGTTCAAGCCGAAACGTCGGCACAATAAAACCATTTTTACGATAAAATGTAGCTTTATTAAGTAGCAGTGACCGAACCCCGACAATCCCTACCTTGCATCATCTACGGTCAACGATCTCCTCTCAATTAATAATTTTATTGTGCATACATATTCCAATTACGTCAATTTAATATTAAATTTTACATTATGTAGATATTGTATCAGTAATTCATTTTTAGTATAAATACTTACATAATAACTATACAATATTGTAATTTCTTGTTTTAATATCATTGAATCACCTATTTCATTTACATTGAATATGTACAAAAAAAAAAAAACAACTATAATCATACTTTAGAATTTTTTTGCATTAATATTGCATTTTGGACCAATGTGCAATGTAGTTTTGCAGTCTCTAGACACAGATGATTACAAGCCCACTTACACACTCTGACCAACCCTACATCAAACTCCCTCGTGGGCCGGCCAGGACGGCATCCTGCCTTCACCCCAGGGCTCTGCCGGCAAACAAAAAGCCGTTCTCCTCCATCACCACGTGGAGGTGCCCTGGGTTCAGGCACAAGAAAAATCGAATAAATGATATGTTCCTAATCATCACGTTAAAACGATTTCTGTTTTAGCATGATCAATAAATTCTATTTCAAGGTGATCAAGAAATATAATATATTATACGCAAACGAATCTTCAATTAAGAAAAAAAATAATAAAAATGTAAACTGCATGTAAGGAACCTATGGAACTGTAAATAACTGGAGGGTACATAAAGTGATCTTAAACATTAGGGGCGTCGATAAAAAAAAAACATGAATTTTCTGTTCATTCAGGATCTGCACTCAGAAATTCACTTTTCGCTAACAAATTTGACCTTGAAATGACCTAGACCTGGACCCTATGGGATTAAATGGACCCTGGATTCGAATTCAGCGACCCTCAAATCCATGGAAGCTAAATTATCTGTATGGAAAGAGTTTGTGTTCTTTAAAAAATATATTATATCACAGTCATTTGACTCATTTCAATTTGGAGAGGGGAGTCCCCCCTTTCAAGCTAAGGAAAGTTCTTAATTCTAATAAAGCTTTTAGGGAAATGGTCATATATTAATATACACTTCTCACTTTTTATGTTGCCAACATATCCAAGCCAGTAAATTACAAGTCCTGGGCCGTACCTGAAAACATTATTCAATCGATTATTTTTTGAAGAAATAACATTATATATATTCAAATCTTAACTGTAGAAAAAGTAACTTTCCCGGCTGGGATATGAACCCAATTCCTTACCAATGCTTTAACCCTTTCACGGCGAAGTACCAATATATATCGGTGGTGAGCAGCCAAGGCCCAGATGACAAAGTCCTAATATATCGGTGGTGGGTATACGTGTCTCAGCTACAGAAACAGCTCTGTATTGGTGCATGCATTTCAGGTCAGCATCTTCCTCTGTGATAATGAGAGGGACATGGATTTCTTCTCAGGAGAGGGAAATATATCGCTGCCTGGTTCAATTTCAAGTGTTACCAACGAGTGTGCTAAGAAAGACATTGAGCCTTTCCGAGGTGAAAAAAATTAAATTAATTAAATATGCTTACTTTCAATGAAACTTTACCTGGAATTAAAAATGAGCCAGCTAACAAAAGTTATTTTTTTTGGAAATATAAAAGGTAACAAAAATAGTAAATTTTTCGCACCAAAAAAAAAAAATGTTTTGTTGGAAAAGATCTTTAAAATGGAAAACTATCATGTCACAGGAAATATATTTATTTGGTTCAAGCAGTATATTCCGAGCAAGAGAAGTCTGACATTTTAGACTTCATAATTTATACGGGCCTATCCCCTGAACTCGACTAAGGAATTGGAGTTACAAAAAAAGTGAAGGGAAAAATGTTTACAAGGTTTCTGTAGAAATTACAGAATATAACTTTTACTAATAAATCAACACAAATAAAACTAGAAAATATAGAAATAATAATAACATTTTACAATTAGTTAATAATTTAAGATTAAAATTTTTTTTTACCGTTAAAGTAATTTTTTTTTTTTAACCGTATCGACAAATCTGGGCCATTAGCGCCGACATCCAGGGTGCAGCCAGGAATTTTATCAACGAGCCGTGAGATGAGGTAATTCCTGCCGCTGCTGGGGATCGAACCCACCATCTCCCGCTTATGAATCTAAGGCGCTAGCCACTAGACCAGGGGAGACCCCAGTAATAATTATTATTTAAAAAAAATGGTAACTGGGCGAATCATAAATTCAAGACAACAGAGAGAAACTAAATCTACTACATATATATTTGTCAAATACCACTCACTCACCGACTCACTGACCTATCATCGCCTAGCCCAAACCACTTGACAGAAAATTTTGCCTGGACACTCCCTTTAGCATGTAAATACTCGCTAAGAAAGAATTTTTTTGAAATTCAAATTTTTAAGTATTTTTAGAGGGGTTTGAATTTTTAGTTGGTTAGAGCAGGCAAGCCTAGGCAGCATGCGTTGCTAGGAAGATAACGGGTCAGCTGTTACCGTACTGTTTCTATTTCATTATATTATTTTTATTTGCAGTTAATTTAAACTATGATGGCAGACCTTGAATTACTAGAAATAAACTGTATAAATAATAAATTTTGTCCCTCATAGAGTTCATGCTATACCTGGTGATTGTCCATCCGAGGTAATAATATCCCGAACCCTTGTGCAGCCTCCTCACCCATCAGCATCCTGAGTCAGAACACTTCTTGATAATGCTCTCAAATATAATGGGTGTTTCCAAATGACATCTTGGAAACATTAAATTTTTAAATTTTAACGTCCATTTATTATTGAAAACGAATTTCTACCGGTACTGGTTAAATTGCTATTGCTGGTAACCTATAGATAACGGGGTATCTCTACGTTATCTGATTGTTGATACTGGTCCGGATCACCCCAGTGTGTGACGTTTATGACGTGGAAAAATAGTTCCATTGGCCACCTACATGTCCTTATTCCTACAGGAATAAAAAATCCGTGTCATAAGAAAGCCGCTCTTTCAGATGGATCGATTTTCTTGTTTAGCAAACTCGTTCCATCTTGTGTTATAGGAATGCATATATATATATATACACACACCCAAAAAAAACTAACGTTGAAAAAAAAATCATCAAAATTATTAGGCGCTTCCCGAAAAACTAGAGACTCGAAATTTCGTAGAATGATAGATATTAGGGTGCTATTAAAGGCAAAAATCGAAAAATCTTGAAAAGTTTAGTTCGACTGGCCCCAGACGAGGTGCCCGTTTCGTACTTTTTGTTCCTTCGGTGTCATTATTCCTTCCGAATAATCAAATGAATCCTCTCGGCCAGGAGAACCTAAAACTAAAGGGAAACATCCGAAAATAAAGAAGAGTTGAATTGGGGCTTTTCCAAAACACGCAAAAATACAGCTTGACGCACTACCAAATGTTATGCTTCCGCGTCATCCACTTATGTAATAAGTCGAAGAATTAAAGAATGGGAAGGTATTGTGGGCCAGACGGAGATGGCTGTACATTTGGTCACCTGAATCAACCCCACCATTTTCAGAATCTAATATCGGTTCAGGGTGAAGTGAGGATAGCAAAAATACAGCCTTTCTTTTCTTGGTAAAATTCGAAGCAAGAGTGAGGTCTTTAATAAACCCAAATAAACTGGATCACACTTCCCGATCTTTGTGGGTAGGTACTCTATGGGGACCTCTGGCTTATTTTTCCTGAAGTGTCTGAACTAGAGTCAATTTTTTTCCCAATAAAGGGTTGGCTAGTGCAACACTTGTATACCAGTTATCAGTGGTTATATTTCGGCCCGTCGGATCCCCACAGGTCCATATAATTAGATGGGCACATTTATACATTCCCGCTAAAATTAGTAAACCAATGAGTCCTTCTAATTCCATTTCATCGGTCTCTAAAGTAAATTTGACATTCTTAAAGTTTTTTTGGACTTGTTTTATGTGTTTGTGTATTGCCTGCTGCAGGGACAGTGAGTGTTCTAGCAGAAAAGTGAGCTGGAGACTTGTACCACTCCCACTAACCACGGGTCACTCTTCCCTCAGCCACCATTACACTCGTACTAACCTTGGATCATTTACCCATTGTGTTCCACTCACACTAACCTCGGGTCAAATAGTTATTTATTGCTATAATAACAATGAAAATACTGTAAATAAATATTTGGACAGCAAAAAGAAACTAAAAAAATAGATTACATAAGTCTTAGAATAATCAAATTTATCATATTAATATAATATATATTCTTTAAAGAAGCCTCGGGTCAATTTGATCCGAGGTTAGTAGCCAAGGGTTAAAAATGAATCCTCGATAGTTATTAATGTAATTGATTTTAAAGTGATAAGATTTTGGCATAAACTTCATATCATCATGAGAGCTCTATTGAAGACATTGAGTTGTGCCTTGTGGTTGGGCATTACTTTGGGAACAATTTGTCACATTTATTAATCTTACCTTTTGCAGTAAGGTTTATATTGATTTTGCATATATTGCCGATGCATATGTTCATCAGCAAATAAAGCTTTGCTTTCTATCCATTTCACCACTTGGTTATCTACCCCAATTGGTACATGAAGGACAATATCTGGTGTTTTAGGATAATTGGATGTCCTTAGCTCCTCTTCTGTTTTAAAAGATATATCCTGGGCTCTCAAGTGATATTGTAAAATTTTTTCATATTCGTTTCCACTAAGGCTAAAAACATGAAAACAAATAAATTAGAACTAGTGTATGCTACACTAGAAAAAATAGATGCACTAAACATAAAAGTCAATAAGAAAACGTTCCTTAGTACATGCACTTCATTAATGTATGGTCCTACTAGTTTAGACAATATAAAATGTAAGATGACTGATGTCTTACTCTCCACATTCTCTTAAAATAGAAAAAAAAAAAAAGCATAATTTTCAGATTAGGTATTTGAGGGAATAGGAAGATTTTGATGAGGCTGAATATAATAAATCTTGAGCAATGTAAATCTTAAGGAAAGAACCAAAATTAACTATATACTTTTCACAAACTGGTGAAGTATACAGGGTGTCCCGCATTGAGGTGTCATAAATTGAGGGGTTTATTCTGCATGTCATTTGTAGTTCAGTGACACAGAAATAAGCGTTCTATCTCAACATGTAGCAGAGCTACTCAAACTTTTGTCTATTTTCAAAAATATTGTTGTTTTTTTATGAAAAACTGTGTTTCGGGGATTTCTGAATAATGTATCGTAAATAACGACCACATGTTTAGAATCTACATTAAATTTCCAATAAGAAACATTTGTTATTAAGAGTGTTTCATAGATTATTTAATTGTGTACTGCTGAGGTAAAATGAGTCTACCTTGTCCAATTTGAAAAGATTACATTTGCCATTGTTAACCAGCAGAATCAGCCGTGAGCAATCCTTTTCTTTGTCAAACTCTTGGAAGACATAATAAAGAATGAATCAACTCCAGCCATTGCCTTCCTAGTAATCATTTTATAAGTACTTCGATACAGAGAACGGAACATAAATTGACTTGAAATTGAAGTTTCATTAACATCCAAATTAATGAATATATAATATACACATTACTGGAACAGCATGCATATATATATATATATATATATATATATATATATATTGTAGTGATTATTGTTATTAATAATTTAATTCCATTAATTAAAATAGAATTGAATATTTATTTAACATAAAATGTCGGGTTATGATAAGTTATAGCAAATTAAGATATATTAAGCATGAGCCAATGGTAATAGCTACGTCAAATGCACTAGTTCCCATAGATCACCAAAGCGATGAAGGCAGCCTATTTTAAAAGCAGCTGACAATATTAAAATAAATAAGTCAGACTTATTGAAAAATGTGTGCCGCTCAATGAACAGAAGACCCTTAAAAGTTACTGAACTAAATGGTTATACAACTGATTACTAGTTTTTAATTTTTTTTTCTTATGTTTTTGAATTAATTATAAGTGTACAATTAAATTTGGCTATCTTTTAACTGAATAAATCTTTAAAAAAAAATATTATAAATCTTATACAGTGGAGTATAACTGAATAGTACTAGTAATGTTTTGTGGCTTTTTCAAAATAGAATAATTTCTTCATAAAAAAGTCACAATTTTATTGTTTGTACATATTTTGTTGTTAGATAACGTTGTACATTTTTATATTATCAAGTTTCATATCTTGTGTTTTTACTCATTTTAAAAAATAAAAGGACATTAGAACACACCTACTAGAATGACTACTGTTTAGAGAACTGAAAAACGAGAGAGTGAAGGGGGGATGAATCACTGGCACGTGCTGTTTTTTTTTTTTTTTTTTTTTTTTTTTTTTTTTTTTTTTTTTTTACAGTGCTTCGACAACTAGGCCATTAGCCCCAACATCCAGGGTGCAGCGATGAATTTTCCCAACGAGCCGTGGGATGAGAAAATTCCTGCCACCGGTGGGGATCGAACCCACCATCTCCCACTTATAAATCTAAGGCGCTAGCCACTAGACCACGGGAGACCCCGTCGTATTGTTAGATCAAAAACTAAGGAAATCACACAAAGTAGAGTGCATAGAACAAGGCTGGATTACTAGAATGACAAGGAAGAACTGAGATGAGTGAGAGAGAGACTGGGGGGGGGGGGTAAGTCACTGGTAAGTCTGTAAACATTTCGTGGAAAAGCTGTTGTCTCTTCATATAATTGAATAGTATTTACACCAGGGGAACAAATTATCTTTCGTATAAGTGAATATTGTGTATAACTGAATATCGCATAAGTGAATAATTCATTACACAGGATTAAATGGAGTTTTACCAGGGAACGAAAAATTCTTCGTCTAACTGAATGTTTCGTATAAGTGAGACTCCATTGTACTTCTGAAACAATCATTCCAAAAGAAGTTTTGTTTTTAGTTTTATGTACCCAAAGTATTCTAATTTTTTTACATTGGAATAATAGAGATATAATCGGGATAATAGGTGTACAATAAAGTTTGACCAGGGTTGTACTTAAAAAAGAAACTGGATTTCACTTTTCAAAAATTAAATGTAATTGTCAATAACTTACTTCTTTATTATTGTTGATGTAGGACTGTATGAAATGTCAAAACAGTTAGCCTGAAAGGATAAAACATTCATGAGTTTTCAATGAGGAAAAAACATAGAAGTAATTATAAATACAGGAATAAAACATAAGTGAATGAATTATTAATGAAAATAATAAAGCTACAATGTCTAGTTATGACCACAGATATTATTGGAAAGTTTTGTCTTGAATTATAAGCCTTTATTAAGACTAAACGAGAAAAAATGGGCAAAAAATAAACCATTTATCCCTCACTCTCAATTTTAATAAAAATTCTCTGTGTGAATGTTTTGAACTATACTAATAAGGCCAACACAAGATAAATATAAATGACAACTCAATTATGTATATGTATATATATATGTTTATATATATGTATATGTATGTATATATATATGTACATATATATATATATATATATATATATATATATAAATATATATAAATTAGTTCTAATATCTATATTCATAAACATCACGTGTCTGTCTGTTTGTTCCTTATACAAATCCACACCGTTTGACCGCTTTTGATTACACTTGGATCACTGGTGGGTCTTGATCCGGGAAGTCTTGTAGGCTAGGTTAAAAACGTCTACCAGCTGTCTGTCTGTAAGATTGTTCCTAATATAAATCCACACCGTTCGTACAATTTTGACCAAACTTGGCACACAGGTAGGTCTTGATACAGGGAGTGTCATAGGCTAGGTCAAAATTGTCTAGGACTCACAGTTCGGAGGTCACGGGTTCGAAACTATCAACTCAAATAGTTACAGATTTCGGTTATTAGATTTTAATATTACTTATTTGGTTTCTAATTTATTTTTTCTTTCTAGATGCAGAATGTAGGTGTAGAATGGCACACTGGGTAACAGCTAGTATACTATAGATGAACCGCGAAGAAAAGAAGCAGGTAGTGCGCACGTGCTGCCTTGAGCCAATGTGGGGTGGGGGAAGGCCTAGCTCCCCTCAGGCCACGCCCCTTCCGGTTCTTTGGTTTGCAGTCAGACTATAATCATCATTTACTACAATTTATTTTGAATTAACATGCAGCGGTTTTTAAGGGATGGACAGATAGACGGATTATCTAACAAACGCAAACATTAATAACCTAATTTTGGAAAATGTGATTTTATTTTTATCTTTGGCAAAAAACTGATGATCTCCATCATATTAGTACCTCAATTATATTCTATGTCAAATAAATAGGTAATCATGAAATTACTTTGTCCAAATAAAAAGGATTATAAGCAATGTAAGTCTTTCTAGATCCTCAGTAAGACAATTTTTCATTAAGTATGTAAATAACAAAAAAAAAAAAAAAAAAAAAAAAAAAAAAAGAAATAAATAAAAAACTGGGTTCAAGACCGCAGAAGGAAGTTCATTAACAATGAAAATAAGAAAATTCATTTCTATGCCATGACAGCAGAGCCAATATAAAAACAGCTGTATTCAATGTTACAACAAAAGCTTAGCTTTTTAGTATTTAATTATGTTATTATATACAGTTACCAGGTATACATGATGAGCAAGGTGGCCTTCACGGATCCGAGTAGGGTCTTTGATGTAGTCAAAGGTTGAAAAATCTAAAATGAAATAATTGTTTTATATATTTGTTCTGAATTAATTCACTGAAGGATGTTTGTAAATTCTTCAGACAGTCCTTCAAACATAATTTTTTATAGGTAGACTTAAGAATTTACTTACTAGGTTGTGCTTCCTTGTTTCTTGTTTTCTCTCTTTTGTAGCCTTTACAATTTAAAATCAACCTAGCCACACTTACAGGAGAAATTTGATATTTCTTCGCCATGTTCAGAAATATGTTTTTGGTCCCATTTCTTAGCAAAATATAAAAAATATTCGTTATTTGTAAAACATCATCCCTGATTTTTATTATGCTTGATGATGTTCTTTTTGTAATGAAATGCACTAATATGCTTCCTAAAGTATTTTTATTGATCCTAAAAGTAACAATAAATATCAATGTAATTTAAATTATTAACAATTAAATATTATCAAATAAAATGTGAATATACTGGTTTACATATTATCTCAAGCATTGTAGTTGCTGTCAAACAAAAATCAACCTCTGAATAGATATCAGGAAAGATTGATAAATAAAGTTAAATCAGTAAAAATATAATCAAAAAAATGTGTGTGATCCTTAAATACATTTACAAATCTAAATATAATTGCCGATCTTTAAAAAAAAGTCAGCTTTAATAAAAATTAAAAAAAATACATAGAAAAATTTAAACGTTCTTACAACTGGCCTCTTTGCAGAACACACTGAAGACACCTGGTCACACCGCCAATGTAGGCCCTTCAATCTCATTATCGCAAATGTAGGCCCTTCAAATGATTCGCAAATCCTCGTGGTTTGGAGTGTATTCTGCAAGGAGGCCAGTTGTAAGAACTTTTAAATTTGTCAATGTATTTTTTTTTATTCAACTTTTATGTAAGACTTACTACAATCATTAAATATTAATTTCATCAAGAATAATTTGCATTTATTTTTGATATTACGAAAATAAACATAATATTACTTTTATTTATTTGATGTTTTTTCACTCTACAAGTCCAATTACATTATGAAATATAGAAATAATCTCAGTTTTGAGTATACCGTTGGAAATCTGATTAAATTTTACAACTTTTGTGAGATTCGGCAGTCTGCAGGATTTTTTTTGGAAGAGTAGTGATTTTCGAAAAGCGGTCACTAACCAGAAGCTTTTATTAATTACTACTTTTTGAATTGGTATTATGGTTTGAATGAGACAATTGTGAACATTGAATTTAAAGTAGCCTTAAAGTAAATTTAATGTTGATTTAAAAAAAGTAATGAATCGATAAAAAAAAAAAAAAAAAAAAAAAAAAAAAAAAAAAAAAAAAAAATGTGTAGAAGCAGATAAATTGGAGTTGTACTACAAAAAACACGTTTTTTCTAAAGAACATTTAGAACGGCATATGTCTGGAGCGGAGTGAGATAAAATGTGTGGTTGGTGGTGTTGAACATTTGTTGTCTAGTTTCACCCCCTGAAGGATTGTCATTAACTTGCGATACACCCTGTATAGTAACAGACTTTTTTGGGCTGTATTTTATTTATTTTATGCTTTTCTTATTATTTGTTATTATTTATTTATCATGATCACTTTTCAATAAACGTTTATTTTAGTTATTCCTGGTGTTATTTAATGTAATTTTTGTTTAAATTTAGTTTATTGATAATAATAATTTCTTTATTTTTATAAGAAAATCTATTTTGTTAAATTTATTCCCGTAGTTGATAATATCTGTGTACTTCCTACTTTTAGTTTGATTTACTTGAGATCAATTTACTATCTTAGTAGAATGCAGTAGGCATTTGACACCTTCAGTGACTCACAATTGCTACACATTGCGTTAAGTGTGACTCTTCTAATTGCAAACAATGGTGGCACAGGAGTTGTGCTTGTTTGACTGTCAGTGAATATGATATGTTGACCGATTTGGAAGATTTACAATGGTATTGCCCTATGTGCAGTAGAGAAAATGCTAAAAACCAGAAACCCGAAAAATTAATTGGGAATTTAGTTTATGAACTTTGGAATATTAAATCTAAGCTCTTTCAAATTTAGGAGTCTTCTAATTTAATTCCAAAACTATTCCAGACTCGGAAGGAAATTATTCGACAGATTTCATCTACTCGTCGTCAGGTAATGTAAGATATTTATTTTCCAAAACTTTAGCGTTTTGGTTGAATTTAGTTTTCTTGTGGGATGTGTCTTCCTTTTAAGTTATTATTAATCAATTATGTGTAAATCCAATACATACTAATTTTTTCCCCTTATTCTTCAAAATTTTGCTTTTATTTCAATGTTTATTAAACCTGTTGTATTACACTGGTCTACAAAATTGTAACTTTTTGTCTGGGGTTTTTATTTTCATATGTCATTATCCCTAATTTAAGTGTCCTGAATCAGAATATGAATTTAGTTTTTCTCCATCACATACCAATTTTTAACAATACAGGAAATAGTAAACTATGCATTTTTATATTAGCCTCTATAGAATTTATGTTATATTATTATATATAAGTTAATAAGTCCATAACTATCAACACAACACTTCAAAATTAACTATTGTTTCACATCATTAATTAAATTTGAACTTTTGACTAGTTTTTACATGGTGCCTTGAAAAGGGGCGTTGAGTTGAGTTCCTACTATGGAAAGAGTTTGATAAATTTCTTTTCAGTGACCAGCAATAATCAGCTGCCATATATACAGTCCGATTTCCCTGGTAGTGTCTTTCCATTTCGTTTGTTTACTTTTGAAATCGTTCACCCTGCTCCTCACTGACACAGCCGAGATTTTATGGTAAAAGTCCAAATGAGAGTGCAGGAAAAGTATTTTCACACTCATATTGTAGACCAGCTTTTCGAAAGCATATTTCTAACATTTTTGTAATTTCCCAGAAAGTTTTTAATGACACTTTTAAAACCAATCCATGCCTGTTTTTCAGTACCTGTCATCGTTTCTCCCAAGAAGGTATCAGAAATCAACTTTATAATAATAAGAAACTTTTGAAATGATGTACTTTTAATGGATTAATTAAAATTTAGTATAGTGTCAAATATGCCACGCTGAAGGAATTGTTCTGGCAGTTTCAGTATCATACAATACCAGACCTATAAACCTAATCGGGAATAATATAAAGAGGTCCCCTTGTAATGGACAAGGCTCAGAGTAGTGGGGATAGAAAGAACGCCAAGCTATCTGCTGATGCACACGTCACGATGCTGGACCCGCAGAACATATCTCTCTGACACATATGCTACATCGCTGGGCCCAAACATGTTAGCAGTTTCTGAGAAAACAAAAAAAAAATTATTCGTTTTGAATACTCTAAAAACCACATAGTGACATGAAAATGTGTTGAGACTAAGGCTTCATAAATTTTTGTTACATTTTAAAAAGAGGAAGTATTAAAAAATAATGACTTTATTAACAGACAAGAGTGCTTCAGAACTGTTAAATATAACTTGTATTAACAGCATTTAGCTCTTACCACCCGAGTTAAAATTCCGCATTGAGACTGAATCAAACAACTCTCTTCCTTTCCTGGACTTACTCCTTATAAGAAATCCTGACGGCTCCATATCCACTGATTGGTATACCGAACCGACCTATTCTGGACAACTCCTGCATTACAAGTACCAACATCCCACACATCAAATATGCAATACTGCCAGTAACTTAATTAATCAAACCCTCTCCCTATCAGATACCAAATTTCACCTTGCCAACAACTCCTGATTCTTTGATATCTTTAAATCCTATGGATTTTCCACAAACATCGTCACCCAGCCCATAAATTCTTTTAAAAAACCAAACCCCTCCCCATTACCCAAGATAATATAGTCCCCCAATTGAGGTCCCTCTCCTATATCCCAAATCTCTCCGAAAAATTCCAAAAAACCCTATGTATCACATTTTCCAACCTAAAACTAGAACTTTCTACAAAGAGTAAACTTATACACTACTTTAAAAGACCCAATCTCACAAAAAGACAGGTCCAACATCATCTATGTCCCATCATCTAATTCCATGTGTCACACCAAACTGCAATAGCAACTACATTGGACAGAAAAAAATACACATAAAAATGATGTTAGGAAGAAAGACAAAAGACCGCTTTACAGCAAGACATGCTATCATAGAAGGACATAACTTTGGCTTTGGACAGACCAATACTTCATTGAATCCAACAATGATAAACACCTTCTCTTCGAATCTATATTTATCCACCTAGAAAATAACCCTGTTTTTTTCCTGCCGCCCTGGAGAAAATTCCTGCCACCGGTGGGAATCGAACGAATATGAATCCAAGACGTTAGCCACTAGACCACGGAGAGACCCTGTTGACGACAAAATTGATAAAGAAGTCATCTCCTCTACCTATTCTAACATTGTAAATTTATTAAAAACATCTGGCTAAAAATAAATACCCCCTGTAATAAAAAAATAAAAGCATTCATACCTACCTCCCTTCCATTATGACACGTCTCGCAAGACCCCTGTTCCTGTACTACCAACCTCAACTTAATGGGTGATCAAAACGCCCCCTCCCCCCACCAGCTCCTTTTCTTGAACTTACCCCGAAACACCACATTCAGAAATGATCACACATCCGTGAGGCATAGTTCTCCTTCTTCTCATCGGTAAGCCTACATTCACCATGTACTTATTAATTTGATATCTGTGTTTATGTTACCCATTTAAGTTTTAAATCTATATTCATCTACCTCTAATTTAAAGCTCTAGCCATAACACACATTCACCCTCTTCCGTGTATAATGTTTCTATGTTTTTGACATTTCTTTTACATATATATTAGTATTAACTCTGTCTTTGTTTTATAGCCCTAATGAAGATTTGAATTTCATGCTAAACCATCAGCAAATAATGAAACTCATTTTCTTATAAAATATGTAGTTTTATTAAGATAACACGACCGAACCCTGACAAATTCTACCTTCACATCACCAACGGTCAACAATCTCCTCTCAATGAATTATGTACTAAGATTATTTTAAAAAGTCCAATTCGCAGGAACTGCATCATGTTAGCACATTTTCATAACATTTTTATCTCAAGTGTCATTTGAAAAGCTAGGAATAGATGTCTTAATATTTTATTTTCCAACATATTGCTATTTTGAGAAAAATTTACATTGATAAACTAATTTTACTATTGAAAAATTTAAATACCTACTTGAATCAAATCTCGAAAAAAAGCAATATTTTAGGAAATCAAAAGGAAAAACTGACAGTAGCCAACTGTATGTGGAGATTACTTAGTGCATCTCCTCGACTTTCATACTAAAGAAACACTTCATTACAAACAAAAAATAATACAAACTTATGAGTAACCAAACTGAAAAGTAGTTAGGAAACTAGTTTCATCCACTTTTCTCAAAAGTGTTTACAGATATCGCCTTGAAATGGTTTCATTTTTTCCCTACATTATAAAACATATAAAAAATATACCTGAAAGCCTATTGATGCAAGAACGTAAGCATTCTGACGAAGGCTACCAAAGAGTAGCCGAAACTTCCTGAATATCGATTTTTTTACAAAAAAATCGTATTGAGGTTTTTCTTTAGCCGAATCCCAACTATTCCCTGATTGCTTATCACCTCGACGGCTAACTATCTAATCTTCATTTCTTCTATAGCTTCTGAAATGTGGATTTCTGTAATTGGAGCTTTCAGATTGGATCATCAGGTCATAAGTAGGTTTTCTTGCTGTGGGGGCAGGAAGGAAACGTGAGACAAAAAAAAATGGCTTTGATTGATATTCCTTAACATATTCACTGCCCCTAAACTAAGAGTAGAAAATATAAGGAATTAAAATGCATTTTTAATAACGCTAACATCCAGTTTAAAGCATGGCTGCCAGGGTGAGAGCACTGTGTCGAGTGTGACCCCGAGAGCTTGGGCGAGGGAACCAACCCTCACATAGTTTCCTGAAATGGTTGGTATCATTGTAAAAAAGTGATATTTTACGTATTGTGTAGTTAATATAATATGCTTTTATTGTATAAATAAACACACCATATAGGTGTAATTTATTTTGCATTATTATTTTATTTTAATTATTTACAATTTCCTTAATTTATTAGCAAAACCTATAACTGCTCTTTATTATCTATCTTATGCTACTAATATTTTACCAACTAACATACTATTCTAACAATTATTCATTTCAATACTTTTACTAACAATAATTACTTATAATTATGAAATTCCCTAAACCAGGGCGCTAAACTAAGTCCTGGTTGATTTGGGCAATAAGTAAAGAAATACAATGGGTACAGGGTTTTTATCTAATTTTCTGTTTGTCCCAGCAGTTTTTGCATCTCGTCCTAATTGTTTCCCCTTTGTAGCCTTGGTATTGGTAAATTGATAGATACTGGATCTTGAATTTGAGGTGATCCGCTGACTAGTACTTCAATTATCGCCAACCTGAAATCATAGAGGGTCATAGATTTGGCAGACCCTCTAAATGCTTTGTACAAAAAATGTGAATTTAGCAGCATTACATGAAAAATGTGCAAATCCAATTTTAAAAATATATACAGAGTATGATAAATATATAATAAATATGCAAAACATGACACTAAAACGAATAATTATTTGTTAAATTAAATTAGTTCTATTATAATTAAAGCAACAGCATCTGTTATAAGTCTTATTAAGAGAACTGGTTACATATCTGTATATATATATAAAAAAATGACAACCTTGACCACTTTTCTTTTTTTTGTACATAGGATAGAAGAGCAGCCTATCCCAAAAAATCTTCTGGAAGGACACTCTAGTGGAGGACGAGGAAAAGGGCGTTTCAGATTGCGGTGGCTCAGGGATGTGGAAGATGACCTCGACGCTTGGAGTCTGAAGGTGGAGTAGAGTGGCTATGGACAGGGACAAATGGTGGAGAAGGCTAAGGTTCTACAAGGGCTGTAGAGCCGTCGAAAGAAAATTGCAACGCACAGGGAAATAGCTGAGGCTACTCCCAAGGAGCTAAAACATTTTGTGATAAGCTGCAAGTTTGAAAGGCAGTGAACAAGGAGCTTTAGCCACAATAGACCCATGGGGGGCAGTTGATCAAGAGCTGGGATGGCTGAAAGTCCCTTTTTTATTGAAAATTCAAATTAAGTGGTTAAATGTCAATTTACTTAATGTCAGAGATTAATCCTTTGTTAGAAGAGGCCAACTGTCATGCTCTTATACAAGGTTCTTCATATGGTTAAGGCATATTTTATATTAACCCTCCTCTATAAACATACAGGTCGTGTCTGACCCACTAGGCAGACAACTGCGCATGTCTCCTCAAACCCGCCTTCCAGCGTCAAAGGGCTTTTCCTGAACCAGGGTCGGATACGACCCAGTGTTTATGATAATGTACTTAACTAAAGATATTATTGTTCCAGGTTTTCATTTAAAAAATCATGGCTTCAGGAGAAAATAAATTATTCACAAACATAGATGAAGTTATGAAGATTAGATAGTCAGCCATTGAGGTGATAAGCAATCAGGGATTAGTTGGGATTCGGCTAAGAAAACATCGATACGATTTTTGTAAAGAATCTATATTAAGGACGTTTCGGCTACTCTTTGGTAGCCTTCGTCAGCTAAAATGACAAAAAAACAAAAGAAAAAAACAGAATTAATACACAGAAAAAAGGTTTACAAGTAAGATAAATGATAGGTCTATAAATACAAATCAACTTTTTTTTAAAGAAACACATGTGATATAATGTGTTCCTCAAGTTTTATTGTGATATTGAATTAATTATTTCATATATATATATATATATATATATATATATATATATATATATATATATATATATATATTTGTTATTACTAATTTTTTAACGTGTCCTAAACAATTTACTATATTTTTTTAGAATTATTTTACTTTCCTGAACTCAAATGCTTGTTTTATTTTATGAATTGTCTTTTATGTTTTAAAAGTTTATTGTATCCACCTAATATTTGAAAATAAATAAGTAAACCCCAGTAACTTATTGAATTCCTGGCCGGAAAATGGCTCTAACAAGTATGGGGTCGGATACGACCCAACGTTTATGTGTGAGTGTCAAGCTTAAACGTTTATAGAGGAGGGTTAAATAGGGGGACTGGGTTTGAATACAAACCAGGGAATTTCTCTATTCTAAAGGATGTAAACTGATAAAACTCTAATGGAATATGAAGTTATTTATAGAATTCAGTCGAGTGGAAGAAAATAAATACTAATTTGTTGAACATTGGGTACATATACATGGTAATAGTTGAGATCTAATACCCCTACCTGAATGACTATAAGGGGAAAACAACATAAGTTTTACATTTCATTGCTGAATTGAGAATTTGCTCAACTATTTATACATGATATTTCTTTATTCATCGTCAAAGTTACGCATTGAAAGCTACATGGGGGAAAAAAAATAAATAAACACTAAGATTTAACTATGTTATTCTTAAAGGGGTCAGTTCCAAAAAATGTAATTCTACCATGTAAATAATATATTTAATAAAAGTAAAACAATCCTATTGAGTTCCCTTAAGTAAACAACAGTACTTTGACAAGGGTGAGCAAATGTTAATACATATTTAATGCCATGCTATGCATCAATGTTTGTGTCACAAAAATAAACTTTAAACGCACTTATAAGAAATGAAAATTTGTCTTATTTAAATGAACTTTTGTCTTATTTAGCCTCAAAATATAATAAATGATAGAATAAGTAAAATTTAAAACTAAGCAGAGAAACTATTTCTTGCCAATGTGTTAAATAAGTATTTAGTAAACTAAAAAATGTCAAATGAATCATAAGAAAAATTTAAAAAATGGATGTATAAATCTGAAAAAAACGGCAAAACGAAAAACGGATTATATAATTAAAATATAAATGAATTTACTTAAAATGAAAGATGTATAAACATGACAGAAAACAGTTAACAAAAGACTTACCAATAAAACTTATGGATTAGCGCTTGGAAGCAGGCATAATCGTCTACATGGCCAATTTGAGTATTAATAAATACTATTATGCTTCGATATGTCCTAGCAGTTAAAATCATTTTTAAAAAAAGAAACAACAACAATTTTAAAATTAACAAGAAGCCCTCAAATTACAAAGCAGTAGAATCAGAACTGAACATTGTCCAAAGACGTTTAACGCTTGTAATGACGTCATTAATTCATATCCTTACCATTGGCTAGATCAAATAATTGTTAAAGTGTCAAAGGGGTTTAAATAAAAAAAAAAAAATTTGTTTCTTTATCTCCGTGGTTGTGAGTGTTATCTTATTATTAGGACGGAGATGGTTAGTAACATTACTTAATTATCTTTGAGGAAAACTTGGTAGCTTACCGAAAACGGGATTTTATTATAAAAACGAAGCAACATATTTGACGTATTCCCTTAAAAAGGACTTTTTTTTTTACTCGGTAACGATATTTAAATTTCAGAAATCATATGATTAAGTAAATTAAATTTTATCGTTAAGGAGTCTGTGTAATTTTACAACAAACAACGCGAAAAAAATCCTTCTCCCCAAACTAGATATATTTTCAAGTTAATTAAATACTATATTACGAAAAATAATATTCAATATTATGGCCGAAATACATATAATTTGCCTTGATACAATCGTAAATTGAAACGATTTCTTTTTACATGATTCACCATTAATAAAAGTTAGCCTTAGCTGATCAGTCTAATTTGCGGTACACCAAACTGAGTGGCTCCTTCAGTCTTTGTCCGTCTTAGGAACAGCCAAGGTCTCTGGCCCGGACAGCTTTGATAGATGTAAATGTAACCGCTAGGGAATTATATTTGAACATTAGCTGTTCGGTGCTAGTGGCATATAGTGGGAGAGATATAACTTGTCACTTCGGGAAAGCGCAGCGGGGGCTTGAAGTTGCCAGTTTTACAACTCTCCCAGCGCTCACTCTCCCATGCGCTCGACTAGGGGAGGAAAGAGTGACAATCCAGAAAGGCCGATGATCGTCGAGATTTCAGTCACAAGTTTTGTTGCAATCAGCCGTGGGTTTGAGTGTGCTTTTATTAAAATTGATCTTTCATCACATACAGTGAGACTCGTTGGACTCCTGATACGATGTTTTGCTGCCTAAGAGTAGGTTGTAGTATACCGATTTAATATATTTGATAAGGAGACATGGCTGAGGTTTACAATTTTTCAAATTCCTCGCAAGAATTTGCACTCATTATGAAGCGTAATTATAATGTTTTGCATACATTAGAGATTTGTCTTCCTTTCAGGCCAATGTCAAAAAATTGAACTAAAACAAAGTGATTGAAACACATAAAATATCAAGTCATCCTACAGGACAAAGTTCACCGATAAAATGGAATTAATGCCTTCGAAAGTACAATAATAAGGAAATCAGGTGTTCCAATACATTTTACGCATAGAATATTGCACTTTATTGTTAAAATGTTAATAAATAACACAAATACCATTTTTTGATGTTGATTTTTAGGGAATATTTAAAATATAGCTTGTCACTGTGTTATTGATGCCTTCTATTTACCTAAAGCACCATTATTTGTTCTCGTATGACATGGATTCAAAATCTTCATTAAATGTTTGCACCATACAACGTAGGTAACATCACACAATCATCACTTAAAGCACCAGACACCGCCGA
Source organism: Gonocerus acuteangulatus (assembly GCA_946811695.1). Taxonomy (NCBI): domain Eukaryota; kingdom Metazoa; phylum Arthropoda; class Insecta; order Hemiptera; family Coreidae; genus Gonocerus; species Gonocerus acuteangulatus. Next base: position 80,540,645 of record OX328132.1, read on the forward strand.
GTCAGCACCAGGAGTCTTCTTCCAGCAAACCTCTATATAATCCCCACTTCTTTCCTCTCCAGCATTCAGTACCGTTGTAATAGCCTTATCATAAACATCTATATTCTGTATTCTGTTTACCAATAAAGTTTTTTTTTTCGAAGTTCGTGAGTGTTAAAACTTAAATGGCGCCCGAACAGTGAAGCCGCACTGCGAAGTTCAAGTAGAAGCTACAAGCCCAGCTAAGTAGACTGCCGCCGCTTCAACCTAGAAGTATCCAGGGACTTCACACTTCAGCAGGAGTATATGAATACTTATCCAGCGGAACTCAACCCTCATCATAAGCTACCACAGGAGGACTTCGGAAAAGGATTTGACGTACAGAAAATCAGGCACTTTGACACTATTTTTAAGAATATTTTTTTTGTTTATATATATATATATATATATATATATATATATATATATATATATATATATATATATACCACCTACTTATAATCAATGTCAATTCATAGTTTACAAGATCGACTTGCCCAACACCGACAAATTAACCTTGACGATCCAATTGACAACCCCGTAGACATTCCAACAATCATGACTGCTTACTCAATGACCAAAGAGGATTACCACCATATTCCTACATAAGATGGTAATCCCGAAGACCTCATATATTTTAGTGATGCTGTACTTGAGGTTTTTGATGCTGTATGTCATGCAAGTAATACCTTTAAAGACCAAAATCATGCGCGACTTCTAACCTTTGTAAAAAGCAAGCTCACTGGTAACGCACGTCATTGCCTTCTTACCAATAAATTCACTACAGTTACACACCTAATAGACTGTTTACAACAAAAATTCAAAGACTCACGCACAATTGAACAGCTATCGACCCAATTGTTTAACACCAAACCTTATTATAGAGAACATCCCTTACATTTTTTAGACCGTATTGCGAAAATACGTGCCCTCATATTCTCACGGGTCAAAATGGACAACGAAATCAATCAGGAAAACTATATTAAATTCAAAGGTACCGAGATCAACTATCATATCACATCCCACCTACATCCCAATTTATGCGATTTCTTAAAACAATTAAAACTAGACTCGTTGGATGATATCCGTAATGCAATCATGAATGAGGCATCGCACATTTTGGATAGATTATATAACGTTCACACCGATTCGGAATACCAATATAGACCACGACGGCCCACGAGACAGTTTCCAAGACAGGGTCATAAATCACGACGCCAACCTGACGGCTACTTCGATCATTCAAGACAGAAATTTGACAGTTATCCTAGACAACCGTATGACTCATATCTTGAAGACCCTCGAAATAAATTTGACACTTATCCCCGACACCAGTATGACAGTTATGCTGATAAACCTAGACATCACCTTGACACCTATCATTCAGACCCTAAATATAGCCCTCCTAACTATCAACCTCGCTATAAATATGCCAGTTATGAGGAAGGACCTCAATAGTCTGATTCCAAGCCCCGTGATTATCAATGGAAACAACCACAATGGGACAGACCGAAACATACAATGCCAAATCATTCACACAAACCACATACTCAGGACTGGGACAAACGTAAGCAGGACGATTTTTTTCGAAATACTCCCCCTCGCCACGAATCACAAAACACGGTATACATGAGAACCGTTCGCTCAAACACACAACCTGTAAACCACATAGACGATGATGACAGACTCGCACGTCTAGAGACCCAAATATCTACACTTACAGACAAATTCCACCATTTTTTAGAACTCGGGGACAAACCACCGACCCCGAATATACACTAACACTGACCGTAAACCTCCCACATTTCACAGATAAAAAGGATACAACCTGGCTACTGGACACAGGGTCTACAAAAAACTATATCTCACCACGTTCCTTACCCGAGGGAACGCAAACTAACTCGGAAGACTTTTACGTAAAAACACCAACGGGACGCGAAAAAGGTACGCAGTCAATCGAACTGGACCTGGCTCCATATTTGGGGTTAAACTCTTCTTTTTTATTAAATTTTTTATATTTCCATTTAGTGAAAAATATGATTTTTTAATAGGCTTCGAAACTATGAAAAAGCTGCATTGGTAAATACACTGCGATGCAGAAGAAATTAACTTCCTTAACGGCAAAGTTATCATAAGAAATAATAAAATAATAACCGCACTTAATGATAATTCCAGAGAAAATCAACATAAAAATTTTACTGAAACAAAAAAATTAATTAGGTGAGACCACCTCAATAATGACGTTACAGACCGCTTAGCTGCCTTACTGGCAAAATACTCAAAAATATTAAAGGCAGAACATGGACCACTTCCTTCCACAAACTTACTTAAACATACAATTAAACTAAAAACGGACAAACCTATTTACACGAGTAACTACAGATATCCCAACCATTTTAAAAAAATTCAAAATTTATTAAACTCTAACATTATACGGGAAAGCAATTCTCCTTACAACTCCCCTATCTGGATTGTTCCAAAGAAACTCGACGCTAGTGGAAAACGCAAAATCAGAATGGTTGTTGATTACCGAAAATTGAATCAAGAAACTATTCCAGATAAATTCCCTCTTCCCAACATTGAAGATTTACTAAACAAGTTGCAAGGAGCCAAGATATACTCCACAATTGATCTGGCTTCCGGTTTTCACCCGATCGAAATGGACGAGGAATTTATTCCTAAAACGGCTTTTTCCACCGAATTCGGTCATTTCGAATGGCTACGTCTCCCGTTTGGTCTCTCAAACGCCCCTCCGACCTTTCAACGTGCTATGAATTCCATGATAGCTAACCTCCCTAACGCACTTGTCTATGTTGACGACATAATCATTTATTCTAACTCCCTAGAAGAACATTTCCTCCATCTAGAACAGGTTTTTAAACGACTAGAACAACACTCTCTCACTATACAACTTGATAAGACTGAATTTATAAGATCGGAACTACCATTTTTAGGTCACATCGTATCATCGGCCGGCCTTCGACCCAACCCTGACAAAATTTCAGCAATCCTTAACTTCCCCATTCCTAAAAATGACAAAGAAATCAGACAATTCCTAGGACTTACTGGTTACTACAGACGGTTTATTCAAAATTACGCCCATATAACTAAACCTTTAACTTCTGCCCTACGTAACGACTCCACCATTGATCCTAGTACCTACACTTCCTCTGTTCAGCAACTGAAGGATTTGATGACAAACGCGCCAATTCTGCAGTTTCCGGACTGGAATCTCCCATTCACCCTCACCACTGACGCTAGTAACGCGGCTGTGGGTGCTGTACTTTCACAAGTAATGGACGGCAGAGATCACCCTATCGCCTTTGCATCCCGGACATTAACTATGACTGAACAAAGATATTCCACCTTTTTCTCTTTGGATTCAACAGGGGGAACATCTTGCTATATAGCTGTACTGAAAATTACATTATTTTATGGGAATTTCATAGTGGAGTGTTGTGAAAACTACTTAAAATTGCTTACTATTATCTATTAATGGCTCATTTAATGGTGTTTGATGATTAGTGCAGTACAAGTGGAAATATTCTAATATAAATATCTTGCACGTGGGAGATAAAGTAAACATAACCCCATTGTGGGATGGTCGTTCACGAACGACGCATGGGGGGGGGGGGGAGTATCGATATATTGTAACCTATATAATCTGTTTTTCAGAGCTCCACTGCTCACTTGATTGAACTAGCCACACCAAGCATATATCGATTGTATATATCTATTGAATGTTTCTAACATAATGCAAGAGGCTGTGGGATTCTCTTAGCAAGGATCTGACTGGTGCTTCTAGATAAGCTTTAAATTATAATTAATATTATTTCCGAGTCTTAGTTCAGCTCGGTTTAGTATAGTATTATATTATACTGATTATTGAAAATCACTTATTGGCTTAAAATGGCATTAGATCGGCCCGAGGGATTAAAATTGCCGAAACCTCCCGACCCTCGTTCATTTAATTTCGAAATACCGGAGGGGAAATGGACAAAAAAATTTTTAGTAATGTCCATTAAAGATAATCACGATAAGAAGACCTTTAAAGATTTTAGTCCTTTTAAGGTCTGTCGATTTATTAAAAGCTATGCACCTCAAACAAATATTAGAATTTTACGATCTGGAACCATACTTCTAGAGCATAATCTAAAAAACGATTACATTAATCTATCAAATATTGTTAAGTATGATAATTACATTGTTAAATTCTCACTACACCGCTCATATAATTATTCTAAAGGAATTATATCCTGTGAAGAATTTACACAATGTACAAACGATGAGTTGATCTCAGAACTCTCCTCTCAAAATGTAGTTAATGTTCAGAGAGTACTGAAACGGTAAATGGTAACAAGATTGAGACTTCATCATATATACTGACATTCAATATGCCTGTGCCCCCACAAAAAATAATATTAGACTTCCTGAGCATTAGAGTTAACGCGTATATTAAACCATTAATGTGTTTTAATTGTTATTCTTATCGGCATGATAGTAGATTTTGTAAAAAGACAGCACTTTGCGGTAAATGCGGCGAGGATAAACATGATGGCCCCTGCCACCTAAAATGTCTCCATAGTTCTGGCCCCCACCCCGCTTGGTTTACCTCATGTGCAGTCTAAAAAAAAGAATGGGATATTGAGGAATATCGTAATAATAACAGTGTCGTATGCACAAGCAGAAAAAGTTGTTAGCCCCCCAGCACCAATTCAAGCAGGGCCTGTTAGTTATGCCCTTGCAACTAACCAACAATCCACCAACAATTTAGTCCTAACACAGTTTGAAAAACTCACATCTCTTGTTGAAAATTTAATTACAAAAGTTAATTATCTAGAATCTCATGTTTCAAACAAAACTTCAACACTTCAATTATTGTAATTCAATAGTTCAGTAATTCAATAGTCTACTTTCTGAGCAAACAGAAAATAAAAAGTCCGACTCGCAGGAACTGCCTCATCTTAGCGCGGTTCCGTTCTTATCCCTAGTCTAATTTCGAAAGATTAAAATAGAAGCAGTTATTATTTTGTTGAGAGGAGATCGTTGACCGTTGATGATGCAAGGTAGGGATTGTCCGGGTTAGGTCACTGCTACTTAATAATACATACCCCATATGTGTATGTATGTGGGCATATATATGTACATATGTGTGCGTGTATATGTGTATGTGTATATGCATATATATAAATATATATATATTATATATGTGTATATATATATATATATATATATATATATGTATATATATATGTTAGGTATATTTACATAGATATGTGCATATATTAGTGTTAAATATGTCCTACTTGTATTTACAGCCCTGATGAAGGCTTGAAGTTCAAGCCGAAACGTCGGCACAATAAAACCATTTTTACGATAAAATGTAGTTTTATTAAGTAGCAGTGACCGAACCCTGACAGTTATATTTTGGTTCCACCAGTCTTGAAAGGTAGGACTTACAATCTTATCTGGAAGGGTCGGCAACACTAGAAACCGTCCCGCTAGTTAAAAGGTCTTGGAATCTTGGAACTCTATATTTCTAACAATAAATTGTTATTGTTATTTTACTTAACCTGTTTTATTTTCGAATACATTATCCAACTATAAGCAATTAAAAAATAACAAGGAATAAAATACAGACAAAAAGAACACTTCGAATAAGCGAAATCAATTACTTTAAAGCTTTAAGCTCTTATTTCTCCGATTGACATCGCCTAATCAAAACTTTCATTAGAACTTTTTATGTAGAGCATTTAATAAGCTTTCTAATGGTATTCTTCCGTTTACCAAAATTCTCAACAGTTTTCGAGATATTAATGAAAGTTCCCAAAATTTATATTATTTCTAGCAACAGAAAATTGGCCTCATTTTTCATATCCTGTTTTACACACAAAATTTTCGCAACATAAGAAATTACAAAAATAAAAAGCAATAAAAAACGAAGGGAAAGAGACAAAAATTACAACAAGAACGACAAAAACCCGTTCATAAGAACAAAACAGACGTATTTGAAGTTTTAAGCACTTATTTCTCCGATTGACATAACCTAATCAAAAATAGTTTTAGAATCTTTTTTGTAGAGAATTTAGTAAGCTTTCAAATAGTTTCTATCCACTTACCACGATTTCCCAACCGAGTTCGAGATATTAATGAAAGTATACGAACTTCCCAAAACTTTTCATGTCTGTTCATAAAATATTTTATTCTAACCCTTCCTTAACTCCAAACGTAACAAAACTTTCAACATATTAGTTTTAATGAAAGTAGAACATGCAGATAAAGTTTCAACTGAATCCCGTAATTCTAAGTACCCAAACCAAAAACGGTATTCAAAAACTATTTTTCCAATTTTCTCGAAAACGGTTAAAGCGATCGCCTTCAAAATGGTTTCATTCGTTTTCCTAGCCCAGGAATCATATAAAACGAGTACTTACAAGCTTATGAACTCAAAAACGTAAGCGTTACGATTTTTTTTGCGCGAATTTCGCCCCAAACGCCATCTTCCAGTAGGCGGATTTTGCTGGTTAACGAACTTGACCTTTCAAATTGGACGACGGATTTTTGTACCAAATTTCATCAAAATCGGACCATTCGTCTTCTATCTAGAGAGCGAACAGACAAATATATATATATATATATATATATATATATATATATATATATATATAAATAAATATATACATATATATATATATATATATATATATATATATATATATATATATATATACAAATTTGAACCACCGTTATTTTCGGTCTCTAGGGGTTCTGAAACGCGAAATTTTCTAGTCGGCACTTCCGGATTGTTTCATTGTATCAACCCTATAAGCGGGGTTCCTCCCTATGGGGGAGGGAGGAACCGCGCTAAAATGTTAATATCCATATCCAAAAACCGGAAATTCCCATTAAGAAAACATTAAATCTTCAAACAGGCAAAAAGCCAAAAAAGTCCGATTCGCAGGAGCTGCGTCATCTTAGCGCGGTTCCGTCCTTATCTCTAGTGTTTATGAAGGCATAGAATAGAAACAGTTATTACTTTGTTTAGATCAATAGCGAAACACCTATCCAAATGAAATCTCAAACAAACCCGTCTTGAAAGGTCTTGATTTACAATCTTACCTGTATGGGTCAGCTATCCCAAAAGTCGGGCAGAAAGGCCTCCGCTCAGAGGCATTTGGAAAGCCTTGGGATCTCTCTCTTTGAACGCTACATTTTTAACAATAAATTGATCTTCTTATTTTACTTAATCTGTTTTATTGTCAAATACATTATCTGACTATAAGCAATTTAAAAATAACAAGGAATAAAACAGACAAAAAGAACAGTTCGAATAAGCGAAATCAATTACTTTAAAGTTTTAAGCACTTATTTCTCCGATTGACATCGCCTAATCAAAACTTTCATCAGAACCATTTCTGTAGAGCATTTAGTGAGCTTTCTAATGGCAATCTTCCGTTTCCCAAGATTCTCAACCTTTTTCGAGATATTGAGGAAAGTATACAAAGTTACCAAAACTTTTTATGTCTGTTAATAAAATATTTTTTTCTTACCCCTCCTAAACTCCAAACGTAACACAAATTTCAATATATTAGTTTTAATGAAAGTAGAACATGCAGAAAATGTTTCAACTGAATCCCATAATTCTAAGTACCAAAATCAAAGACAAAAAGAACAGTTCGAATAAGCGAAATCAATTACTTTAATGTTTTAAGCACTTATTTCTCCGATTGACATCGCCTAATCAAAACTTTCATCAGAACCATTTTTGTAGAGCATTTAGTGAGCTTTCTAATGGTCATCTTCCGTTTCCCAAGATTCTCAACCTTTTTCGAGATATTAAGGAAAGTATACAAAGTTACCAAAACTTTTTATGTCTGTTAATAAAATATTTTTTTCTAACCCTTCCTAAACTCCAAACGTAACAAAAATTTCAACATGTTAGTTTTAATGAAAGTGAACATGTGAACATGCAGAAAATGTTTCAACTGAATCCCATGATTCTATGTACCCATACCAAAAACGGTATTCAAAAACTATTTTTCCAATTTTCTCGAAAACGGTTAAAGCTATCGCCTTGAAAATGGTTTCATTCGTTTTCCTAGCCCAAGAAGCCTATAAAACGAGTACTTACAAGCTTATGAACTCAAAAACGTAAGCGTAACGATTTTTTTGCGCGATTTTCGCCCCAAACGCCATATTCCAGTGGGCGGATTCTGCTGGTTAACGAACTTGACCTTTTAAATTGGACGACGGATTTTTGTACCAAATTTCATCACAATCGGACTATTAGGGAAGCCAGAAATGAGCGAACAGACAAATATAATATAAATTTTAACCACCGTTATTTTCGGTCTCTAGGGGTTCTGAAACGCGAAATTTTCTAGTCGGCACTTCCGGATTGTTTCATTGTATCAACCTTATAAGCGGGGTTCCTCCCTATGGGGGAGGGAGGTACCGCGCTAAAAGCAATTTCAAAACTCTAACGAAGACCTACCCTTAAAAGAGACAGAAAGAACAGATAAAAGAGAAACCCCATCCCGAGAGCGTTCCCAGTCACCTAGTGATTCTATCTCACCTGATAGGGGTGAAGATCCTCCAAAACGCCGACGCACTAAGAAACCTTCACGATATGACTCCAATTAGTATAAAACTATAACCAGGCTACCGAAAACACTTTCTGATATTCACTTTCCCCTTCTATCTACCAAATGACTATGGTACTATTATTTATAAACTCATATTTCATAATAAAAAATGTCAAATATGTTCCTGGTACTGGTATAATACAATATAATAAAATTATATTGTTATCTAGTAACTTCCTTTTTTATCAATTATTAGTAAATTCATCTATCTATGGTAATCTAAAAACATCACTGCACTATTTAGGTGGTCAGATAATGCCTAAATTATTCATAGTGTTTTCAAAATTCTTATTCAAAATAGCCATGCAAGTCGTATTGGTTTTCTATTTTGTGTTAATATTTATTTCTGTCATATATGTTCCATACAATAACATCTCATATAATGCATGTCTCTCACAATGTGTTTATGTGTATGGTTACTTCTTCGAAGAGATTCTCTCTCATACAATATCTAGGCGCACGGTAGTGCGCCAGGCCAAGTTCCGGCCTAAGCATACTGTGTGTGTATTACAGGAAGTCTTAGAGCCGATTTTTACCCTCTCATAACTTTCAACCAGGTAAAGATAAAGTTATGAAATTGTACACAGGTATTATACTACTAGATATGAGTAAAACTGGAAATTTTCATAATTCTACCTCGAATAGTTTCTGAGATATAAGCGATCACCTTATGTTATAAATCGGGATTTATAGGACTCACTCACTGACTCATCAAACTTATTAGGCTCTTCCCATGGTGCTAGAGACTTGAAATTTTGCATGATGATAGATATGAAGGTGTTATTAAAGGAAAAGTCGAAAAATCCTGAAAAGTTGTGTTTGACTCTGCTTCCGGGGCGGGGGCGTGACAGTTTTGTACTTCCTTCGGAAACCCGTCATTCCGTTCGAAACCCATGATGTGGGGTATCAAATGAATCGTCTCGGTACGAAGAACCTATATTTGATGTTTTAAGAAACAATTAGACGCATATAGGCTCGGTCAAAATCTTATACCAGCTGTCTGTTTGTATGTTTGTTCCTTATACAAATCCGTACCGTTTGACTGATTTTGACCAAACTTGGGACACAGATGGGTCTTGATACGGGGAGAATCATAGGCTAGGTTAAATTGTCTATCAGCTATCTGTCTGTCTGTTTGTTCCTTATACAAATACACACCGGTTGAACGATTTTGACAAAATTTGACACACATGTTGGTCTTGATCCGGGGAGTGTCATAGGCTAGTTCAAAATCGTCTATCAGCTGTCTGTCTGTATGTTAGTTCCTTACACAAATTCACTCCGTTTGACCGATTTTGACCAAACTTGGCACGCAGGTAGGTCTTGATACGGGAGTGTCATATTACCTAAGACGTTTTGTACTTTTTGTTCCATCGGAAAGCCATCATTCCTTCTGAAACCCATCATGTGGGGTATCAAATGAATCTTCTTGGTAGGGAGAATCTATATTTGATGTTTTAAGAAACATTTCGACGCATCTTAACAACAACAGTTGTGATTTCATTCTTAAATGTAGTAAATAAAGTCGTAGGGGTTAACTGCATAATGTACTTGAAAGCAGATACTAAGTTTTTCAAACATTATTCATATCGAGCCATCTCAATTACGAAGTTTAGGATTACAAACCCAAAATGTATCGTCTTTGTTCTTATCTTTTTCTTGAAAGCCTTTACACTTTCCCTATTGTGATCTTTATCCTCGGGATAAGGTTCCTGTGTTTTACAGTGTAATAGTTTAGTTAAGAGAGCAATCAATTTGCCCTCTAGAGTACTGTCATCTGGAAGAGCTTCTAACTTTTCTAGTCTAGTGATTAGATGTAGATAGGTATGCTACTTATTGGTATCAAATATCAAGCAGTAAGGAGAACTTTATGCAGAATCCAAAGACCCTGGTTTTATATGAAGTACAAAAGCCAGTAGGTATGTGGCAACTAAATTTTAATTAATACTCAGAAAAAAGTAATGAGATCCCCCCAAAAAAAACATAAATGTGAAATAGAGGCCAAGTTCCTCCCCCCACAAAGAAACACTCCCTTCCCCAAAAATATTCCCTCCTAAAACCCCCCCAAAAACGCCATGCCGTCCTACACTCCAAAAAAGTAGTATGAGTTAGTGTATTAAGTGCACCATATTTTCAACCAAAAATATTTGCCAATACAAGAGATAATACAAGAAAGAAATGTCCAAGTTCATTACTTGGAAGACCTCATAGTTACTTACTAAGAACAGTAAAGACACTTCAACTGACCTTTAAAAACAACAATAAAAATACTTATATCCAGTTACTAAAATATCACTTTCTTCAAACAGGTATATTCTTAAACTTGGCACTGTTTTATTTGTGCCGAAATTATCTTTAGAGAGAAAACTAAACATTGCAAAGTTTAAGAATATACCTGTTTGAAGAAAGTGATATTTTAGTAACTGGATATAAGTATTTTATAGATGGATATAGATCCTCTCCGGACTTGTCCACAACATATGTAATTGTAACAAAGTATACGAGTAGCCTTGTGAAGCTGGGGTTGCCTCGCATCAGCTGAGAGTGGTAATCTTAGTCAATATAAAATACTAATTATTATTTTTTCTAAATTCTCTTAATCCATAATAAACGCATATTTCAATAAATTCAATTCATACTATTCAAATAAAATCCAACCATAAAGTTTTTTTTTTTCTTTCTCCTTTAACGGTGACCATGACCCATGTGGTTTATTTCACCCAAAAAAAAAAGAAGAAGAAAAAAAAAGATATTCCACCATTGAAAAAGAGCTACTTGCAGTCGTATGGGCATGTACTCACTTCAAACCCTACCTTTACGGCCAACACTTCACGCTACACACGGACCATAAACCACTTACCTGGATTTTCACAATGAAAAACGCAAATACTAGACTGATGAAGTGGATTTTTCAACTAGCCGATTTTGAATTTAACATTAAACACATCGAAGGGTAAACTAACTACGTAGCCGATGCTTTATCTAGAATTCCACAAACAAACGACAACACTTTACTCCTAGCGACTAACGAGATTGCCCCAGAGTTAGAATTAGACAGAGCCCTCGAGGAAGCTATGCAAATCGAGACGACTTCTTATTATGAATCTCTCATCGAGGACTTAGACAACGCACTACGTACCAACAATATTGCTGACACACACGATACAGACCTCGCAACAGTTCATAGTCAGGAATCCTCAAACCAACAAGTTTGGATAGTCGACGAGGATAAACCAGTAAATATTGAAAAATATCAAATCTTATACAACGGGGAGACAGACAAGTAGATGTAGCTCGCCCATTTAACAAATTTCGGTATTGCCTAACCACCGCTTATCCATGGAAACAGGACCTCGAAGAATCCCTACTGGAAATCCTGAAACCTAATACGGCGTACGGACTTTACTGTGAACCTAACATTGAAACTGTACGTGACGATTACGAAGGTATTTTTAACACTATATCCAAAATTATACAAGATTCCTACCCTATCAGTTAAAATCAAACGCTACAAAAAGAAAAGTTTAGACATCGAAACAACAGACGAATAAAAAGAGCTTATTGACCAATATCATGTGGGTAAAACCTGTCATCGAGGTGGACTAGAAACATACACCAAACTAAAACGACACTATTACTTCCCTCGGATGAAGGATCACATCATGACATACATAAATAAATGCGACACATGCCAAAAAACAAAATATGACCGTAGACCCATCAAAACTAAATACTGCTTCACTCCTACACCTGACAAACCTTTTGAGGAAGTAATTATTGACACTTTACACTTCGAACGGAAATATATTATTACGATTGTCGACACATTTTCTAAGCGACTCTTTGCTAAAAACACTGAACGGTACGAAAATCGCGGAAATCATCATTAAATACTTGGATACATTTCCTGCTCCAGAAAGAATGAAAATGGATAATGGTCGGGAATTTAAAAACGGTCTCATCCAGAACCTCTTGGAATCACAGGGCATCGAACCAATATACGTAACCCCTAATCACCCTAATTCTCTTGGCCTTCTTAATAGGACTCATTCTATTCTTATTGAAATATTAAGGACTGTCAACGAACAATTTCCTACGGACACACTAAAACAAAGAGTACGATCAGCTACTATAGCGTTTAATAACAGTTTAAATCGACATCTTAAACTCACCCCAAATGAGATAACCTTTGGCCTTAATAACCATTCCCCTAATGATATTCAAGTAGAACTTAAAGAAAAATTGGTAGAGCAATACCATAACAAAATTAAATTACTGCGCTCCTGTATTAAGAACAAAATAATTAGTGAAAAACAAGACAACAGACAAACTCAACGTTAACAGAGAAGACCCCGTCATCCCTCACACAACGTATGCCAAAGTACAGACACGATCTAAAGGTCAAAACCCATACAAACCTGTAATGCGTATGCAAGATGGAAAAAAAGACATTCTTGTGCATACAGATAACCTACAACGGGCACGTAAACAATACCTGACACAACCCATTGGAACAAACCGTATCATTTCTGTTACAGATGTCGACACTAATGCGGATCATGTCTCTATGCACGACGCTAACACTGACACACCAATACCACGTGACTGACGTTAGCAGCTCACCAGGAGTGATATCTGTCAAACTACCTGACTCTTATTTATTTCGAAACTACTACACCATGACATATTACTTTGTCTACAATAACCTCTACAAAGAACTCCTCGACACCGAACGAATGTTACCAAAATTTCATGACTTCGACCTGTATAATACTACTCAACACTTACTCCAATTTACGAAAGATAAAATTAGAATGCTTTTCAACATCGACAACCGACCTAGGAACAAGCGCGGTATAATCAATGGGCTTGGATCGGAAATAAATTGGCTTACCGGTAACTTAGACGCTGCAGACAAAGAACGATATGACAAGATACTACAAGAATTGGAAAGGAACGAATATCATATCGAACATAACTTCAAACATCAAGCCCAATCCAACAACGACTTAATTATGACCATTCAACATGATATAAACATACTCAACAAGAATAACGAACAAACAGCACACGGTATTAACTACATTGACATAGAAGAAACGTATACACCTTAACGAAATTTACAGCACCATAAACTACCTTTACATACGACTCACTGATATTGAAAATACCCTCGAATTTCGCAAATTAGGAGTTACTCACTCTTCAATAATGGCTGAACTTGATCTCACAAGCATCAACAACGTAACCTTAGCCTCTCTAGACAAAGAAATCCTATGGCTTACCAGTAAATTAACATGTTTCACTAAAGGAGGTATTTTACGTCTCTTTATCTCTCTTCCATTAAAATCAGAGGTCTTTGCTACCTTCTACTTTCTACAAGTCCCCGCAATACAGGACAAGACAGTCATAATATCACTAACTCCATATAAACTAATTTTAAGGAATGAAACAAACATGTATGTTGGACAATGTAAATACATTGTTAGTAATTATTTTTGAGATAAGGTTAGTTTAGTAAATAACACCTGTATATATAACCTTTTCTTAGGGCAATCTACTAATTGTACTACTATTACAGTCAATGCTTCTCCTTTTATTAAATATGTTGATGAAATTGATTTGTATCTTAGTTATAAGACTAATATTGTACACATATCCAATATCTTTAATCCTGCATTTCTACCCTCTTCAGCTCTCATTAGCTTAAGTAGTAATGAATCACTATTAGAACACCCAAAACCAACAACTTATACTATAGATTCTGAAATATTACTTCTAAACCATAAGCCTAATAATATTGAAATGTTTAACATAAGTTTTACTAATCTAGAACTACCTAAACTTGACAAACCAACTTTTGTGAGGAAAAGCATGGGAAAGGAAGGAACCGAGACACCAGTCAGCAATATTGGCCATCAGCAGCTAGAGACCTGCATTGCTCTATGATTCCCACGATTCCCCAATCCTACCTGCCTATTTAGGCTGGGCTAAATCCTAGCTCACTCTCAGTCTCTCAGTCTCTTCTCACTCCCTCACTCACACTCTCTACCAGACTCCACACCTCAACACTCCACTCTTCTCTATCATCCCGTCCAGGCCAGTTGTCCTACATATTTCACCCAGTTGTCACACTATATTTCACACTCGCTACATACGAACAAAACAAGACACAACACAAAAACAAAATGCCATTATCGAATCACACATAGAGAGACGAGCACGTACTAAATCAAACTCACCTACGTTTCGTAAAACAGGTACTGACCCACAAAATAAAGAAAAATCACCACACAGGACAAAATCCCCACCATATCCATGCAGATTTTGTCAAGGGAACCACTGGCATTCAGAATGCTCAATACGAAAACACAGCCCAACACGTCGATTCCCACCTAGAAAATCAAGGCAAGAATCACCTTCACCTCCTCGACGACATTCTCACGCAAATAGGTCATACATGCGATACAACAGCCCTAACACCTCAACACTCCACTCTTCTCTATCATCCCGTCCAGGCCAGTTGTCCTACGAATACACGATACTACTTACAAGCTGCCTTTCATTCTGAGCCCCCGAATCAACCATCACATTTGGTGGCAGCGGTGAACACGGTCAACACCATCACATTTGGTGGCAGCGGTGGTTCTCAGCCCCCGAATCTCCATCACATTTCAGCGGTAAGTACATATTTTCATTAGTGCTTAAATCAAGTGGCTTACTAATATATTTTTGGTAATACTGAAGGAGAGTGTCCTCAGCACCGATTTTCTTCAAAATTTGCACTATAACGTATTTTGATGCACTAAACACGAATCCGTTGAAAAAAAAAGTTGCTCGCAACTAGGAAAGAAGTTATTAAGCACTAAAGTTCACTGTTATGGAGGTTATAAAAGACGGGGTAAACAGCTTATATGTAAACACGCGCCTGCGCAATAGTCCTTAATGACGAAGTGTAATTGAAATTTAGACTCACCTGTGGTAGCTGACTTGGTCGTAAACTGTCGCTTTTGGGCATACGTGCTATGCGTTTCCGCTCGCTCAAGAAAACATCAAAACCCCTAGTCAATCCAACTCGCAGAAATGAAAAGAATTCTACGGCCCAAAAGTCGTCCAAGGCAGTCTTCCCTAACCTTCATAACAGTGAAATTTTTTTTAAATAACGTCTTTCCTAGTTGCGAGCAACTTTTTTTTTCAACGGATTCGTGTTTAGTGCATCAAAATACGTTATAGTGCAAACTTTGAAGAAAATCGGTGCTGAGGACACTCTCCTTCAGTTTTACCATATTTTTTTTTTTTTTTATGTTCAAATCTAACCCATTCTTCTGGACTAACGAAGACATACATACATATTTACTAACACACAATTTAAGCACACAAGGAAACACCCTTCAATTAAAAAAGCGAATCTATAAACACATCAACTCACCAACAATGTCTTTTGTAAACGAACAAGGACAAAAAATGTCAACACAGGAAGCCATTGCTGCTTTGCAAGACAAAATTAAAGAACTTTCTGCTCAATTACAAGACAAAAAAAAACAAACATACAAACTACACCGCACATCCCACACTCCACTCTACCGACACTAGCAGAAATTCCTGTATTTCAAGGATCAGGAACGTCGCTAGTTATAACCGAATTTTTTCAACAACTTGACAATCTAGGAAATATCGTAGGCTGGACTGACCAGGATAAATTAAAAATTTTAAATATTAGACTGGCGGGAGAAGCAAAAATTTACTGGGACTCATTAAACTCAGCAGGTGTACAACTGACTTACAAAGACGCAAAGGAATACTTAATCCAACGATTTTTCACTACACAACACCCCGCAGTACTACTCCAACTAATACTACAATACACGATCAAACCCGGCGAATCAATCAGAACAATGGGTGATCGACTCAAAGGACTTAACAACAGACTACACACAATGATGGCTAAAGATCCCATCAATACGATGAACACGATACTCGACAAAATAAATACAGACAAATACATGGAAAACCTAAGTCACATATCACCTGACCTACACAAAGAAATGAAATATCGGTTACCAAAAAACCTGGACGAGATAGAGAAGAGCATTATAGCGTACAGCGACATTGACACACCGAGCACAAAATCGATATTTCACACTCGCTACATACGAACAAAACAAGACACAACACAAAAACAAAATGCCATTATCGAATCACACATAGAGAGACGAGCACGTACTAAATCAAACTCACCTACGTTTCGTAAAACAGGTACTGACCCACAAAATAAAGAAAAATCACCACACAGGACAAAATCCCCACCATATCCATGCAGATTTTGTCAAGGGAACCACTGGCATTCAGAATGCTCAATACGAAAACACAGCCCAACACGTCGATTCCCACCTAGAAAATCAAGGCAAGAATCACCTTCACCTCCTCGACGACATTCTCACGCAAATAGGTCATACATGCGATACAACAGCCCTAACACCTCAACACTCCACTCTTCTCTATCATCCCGTCCAGGCCAGTTGTCCTACGAATACACGATACTACTTACAAGCTGCCTTTCATTCTGAGCCCCCGAATCAACCATCACATTTGGTGGCAGCGGTGAACACGGTCAACACCATCAAACTTTCGAAGACTTAGAAACAATTAATTATGTTAATGCTAATATCACCCATGTATTCTTTTATGGCATAACCATTTATCTTCTAGTATTTAACTTAATTTCACTGCTTAATCACCATTGTAAGTCAAAGTGTCTGTCATCATCACCTCATGAATCGCCTTCTTCACACTTACAACTTTCACCAGGAATTCCACTTCAGACCTTCAACCCTAATATGTCTTCAAGTTACTACAGCCCTTGGAAACTACCATCTTAAAATTCTCAGAGGACTTCGAATCTTCAGGAGGGAGGACTTAAAGCACCAGACACCGCCGAGTCAGCACCAGGAGTCTTCTTCCAGCAAACCTCTATATAATCCCCACTCCTTTCCTCTCCAGCATTCAGTACCGTTGTAATAGCCTTATAATAAACATCTATATTCTGTATTCTGTTTACCAATAAAGTTTTTTTTTCGATTTCGTGAGTGTTAAAACTTAAATATCCATTAAAAACACGTAT
The DNA here is from genome assembly GCA_946811695.1 of Gonocerus acuteangulatus. Lineage (NCBI taxonomy): Eukaryota > Metazoa > Arthropoda > Insecta > Hemiptera > Coreidae > Gonocerus > Gonocerus acuteangulatus. The sequence continues at coordinate 80,558,429 of OX328132.1, forward strand.
TAAATGTTACATAAAGAACTACCTATTTTGAGGGGTCTTGATAATTATTATGAAGATCTATGATACGTAGTGAAAGTAAAGACTGGTAACTCGTCCTTTATTATACTTCTGGTACGCTAGAAACGTAAAGCAGACACACTTAATGAAATTACAAAAACTGAAATGTATTCATTATCTTAAGAAGGTTACATTACTTAATAAACGAATAGAAGTAGAGGTTAAAATTTAATTAAATAAATTTTTGCTAAAAACATATAATTATCTTGAAAATGAAATATATAAATTCCATTAAATGAAATAATTATATAGTGATGTTCTCCTACAATATTGAGTATCGATAGTTTCTGTTGGCTTGAGATAATGTGCTCCATTGAGTTAGAAGGGAGGGGAGGGAGTCTAAACGATAAAAGTTGAAGCCTAAAATCGGCCATGTCAGTGTGACAAAAAGCGCGCGAAAAGGTGAATTTTTGAATATTGTTGTAAACAAACAATGAAATTAAACGAATTTATGTGTCGTATTCGTATAAATTAACATTTATGTATATGTATAAATATAAATCAATAAGAATAAGATATATATATTCGTTCAAATTCATCGCTTGTTTACGATCATATTCAGATTCAAATTTTCGCGCGTCACTACTGGTACTTTTGTCACACTGGCATGGCCGATTTCAGACCTACACTTTTTTAGCATTGGGAGATAGATAACACTCCCTCCACTATCTAGTAACTCAATGATGTGCTCTGTGTAAAAGGCGAACTGCTCGTTGCTGTTAGACCGCTCAGCATTGGCCGGCCTGCCTCCCAGCCACAGTTCGGGTTTAACACCTTTTATTTAGCTTTAGTTTTGCATTTCTGACCCTTTTTATTTTAGTCGATTTGTGTATTAACTTTCTAAACAATGGATCCAGAGGCTTTTCTTGACCTTGCAAATCAAGTTACAAAACTTAAAATGTTTCCCTATTTTGACATTGCACACAGTGTTTTGTGTGCTTTACATGTACGAGAGGACTTGGGAGCTGGTAAGAATATATTAATTATTTGTTTTTAGGTACAACTATTATTTATGCTATCTATTAATTTATTTCTAATCTGAGCAGTTAATGTTCAAGTTCAGGCTATTTTTGTTTCCTTTTCTAATGTTTAGAATTTCTGTCAAAATACAACATTTCTTTATTTGCTTTTTGATACAATTTTTAGAGAACAATGAACAAGGATTGTTCCTAGATATTTTCTGACCTGTGTCTGGGGTTGGAGATGTATTTTTAAACTTACTAGGCCCTCTCCTGCAGCCATCCTCAGATCAAAGCTTCTCACAATAAATTTTATTTTATCTTTAGTACTGTGTTTAAATACATATATTATTTTAATTTTAAACAATTACAAACATTTGTAATTTGTAACAAATAAATAAGAAAAAGATCAAGTGAGGAATTTTATTGACTTGAGCTGGAATGTATGAACATTTTTATATAATATATATATATATATATATATATATATATATAATATATATAATACATATATATATATATATATATATATATATAATATATACATATATATATATATATATATAATATATACATATATATATATATATATATATATATATATATATATACACACACACATACACACACAAATTGAAATTGAAGGAAAAACTATTTTACTATTGATACACCGTTAAACCTTAGAAAAACAAAAAAAAAAAAACTATTTTTGGTATAAGTGGAGATTGAAAAGAGGATTAAAGTATCACAAAAATGCTTGGTAAAAATAATGATATATTTTCTTAAGTAAAAAATATTTTCTCTTTTCTTTTTTTGGTGATAAAAGAACTAATTATTTTAAACTTAATGTTTCTCTGAGTTAACATTTCATTGTTCCTCTCAAAACAGTTGTTTTGAAAAAGAAGGATTAATCTTTTTTTGAAGCTCAATCAATCCATTGACTGTAAAATTATATGAATTTTACTTGTTTTGAGGCGCTGAAAAACTAATATTTTATGGGCTGAATGTATGTCAGATAAAAGAAGCTACAAACTATCATAATTCATTGAATTTCATATAAATAAACGTAGTTTTCATTTGTTGATTCTCAAACTAAACTGTTATTGCATATAGATTTCTAAATATTAAAACATATATAAACATAAAAATACATCTCTTGTACCCACATACTGACAATTATTTTTCTTGTTTCATTTTACCAGATTAAGCTTTTTTTTGCTAATATATTTATTTCTAATTTATATAATTATTTACTATGAATATAGCATATAATATCTTTCAAATATAAAGCTACAATACATACTTATGAGGCTATGGCTCATAGTTATGTATTACTTTCATACTTATGTATGATTTGGTTAACATTTTAGCAATTATAATCTTTTTTCAGGTGCACAAACATTTTCCAGAAAGCATCCTATGTCATGCTGGCTTTCAACAATGCTTGTTGTTTTTGCGGGAGGTATGCTGAGCAATGGTCTTCTAGGTGAACCTATCTTGGCTCCTTTGAAAAATTCACAGCAACTTCTGGTTGCAACTGCTGTTTGGTAATGCGATTTTTGGAGTTGTCCTATATGATAACTTTATAGTTCATATAGAAGCAATATTGTATTTAAATGTGATTTATACAAATTATTATTGTTTGTCTTCAGTTAAATTGAATTAAGGATTATTGTATTTTAAAACAATTATTTGATTTTAGGTGAATAAAACATGAAGCAATTGGTCCATGTTTTCATAAAAAAAAAAGAGTAATTAATTAGAGGTGCAATAAATTAAAATTTTTTGAGTAATTATATTTAAAAATTAGGCCATTTTTGAGGCTTAACTCACATTTCCTATTGATATTTAACTGTCAACACAACTGTCTTAGGGCCGCCACACACTATCAGGTAGACCAGGTGCACCTGTCCGGTCTACCTCATAGTCTGTGGGGGACCTTAACTACCCCCTCTCTACCCTTTCCGGCGACCTGACACCTGTTGAAAATTCGATCAGTTCCACCTGACAGGTGAGTAGACCTCGTGTGTGTGGGGGTTGTCAGGTGTACCTGATCAGGTCTCAGTTTTCCGTAACTCTGATTTGTGTTGATTTGTTTTATTGTTGTGGCCTTTTTATTTATGAAATCAGTTTAAAGTGTAAAATGTCTCACAAAATTAACGAAGTTCTTAGTGATTTCATTGATAAAAATGAACCATGTTTATGGAAAATAAAAGACGATGATTATCACATTAGAAACAAAAGGGATGCTGCATATCGCAAATTAGTATCCAAACTGCGGGAAATATATCCAAATGCTTCTTCTTCAATAAGAAGAATATAAGCATTATATTCAAAATGTTTCTTCTTAATAAAAGGAGATACAAGTGACAATAACTCGTAAACTGATTCGGTCATGCGCAGATAATTGCGATAATCCGTTGGTTCGTCTCTAAATTCATTCAGTAGATTGATATGGGTGAATTTATTTCTTCTCTGCAACCATTCCTTACACCATTGTTTGCGTTTTTTTTTTGTTTGTTTTTACATGTCTCAAATATTACTGCAAATAGAGAGAGATAAAGTAGATCATCTCCTGGAGGATCCATGTTGAAGACTGACAAACCTGTCAGGTACACCTGAACAGTGTGGGTCACAGGTAGACTGGACAGGTGTACCTGAAAAATTGAAAAAAAAAAAAAATTGAAAAAGTTGATCTGCTTTAATGTCCAAAAATTTGTGATTCGCATGACTGGTATGCATTGTTTAGTGCTTAACATGTTGATAACTGAGAGCAAATCACCCGGCTAGCCTGGGTGGGTGATGCAAGATAAAGCTTGAAGAGATTGACAGTATTGCTTAATTTTTTTTTATTTTTTTATTTTTTTTTTTTTTTTTTTTTTTTTTTTTTTATTTTTTTTTTTTTTTACGGCGCATCTACTTCTAGGTCAAGTATTGCTTAATACTAAGAATAAGGTATGATTTAAGAATCTGGTGAGGCTCTACAAGAGTAATTTGTATCAAGATGGTTCTACTTGTTTATATGAAGATTCAGACTGTGTTACTCTCTTTTTTTAGCATTAACTTTTAAGTCTACTGTTACCATTAACAGGAAAACTGCTAAAGAAAGTTATGCTTGCAGTTGACACTATGGTATAGTAATTTTTTTTAATTTATTGCTGGTGAGGGTTTCAAATATATATTTTGTTGCTTAATTGTTTCAAACATTTGAAGAAATACTTCTAAATTAATAAATGCTAGGTTTATTGAATTGTAAAATTGGAAGACTATTTAAATCAAAATGACTAAGTTTTTATTACTTTACAGGTATGTAGTTTTCTACACTCCATTTGATATTGGTTACAAATTGTGCAAATTTCTACCAGTGAAGCTTGTATTTGCCACCATGAAAGAAATATATAGGTATATATTCCCATCCTTACTTGTATTTTTATTGTTAAGAGTTGCTTGAGTACAAAATCAGACTCAACAGAAACAGAACATTTTATTTCCAAATGATTAGTTTAAGCAAACTTTTTTCTATGAGTTGATTATTACTTTGTCAATTTCTAATTTTAATTGAATGGAAATTTTATTTGCATTCCATTTAGGTACTTGTGATATTCAAATAATAACTGCAGGAAAGGGCATTATTTTTTTATTGCATTATTAAAGGTAAATGTTATACATTTTTTATGACCCATCTGCATCTAGGCAAATAACGATGGGCTATCTATAGGTTGACTCCCATCCTAAACATCAATGGTGAAGCAGGGAATTCATTGAATAGGCCAATACATAAAAACTTAAGGAACGACTCAAACCCACATATCCTTAGGTAGGAATTGGATACGCTATCCACCCTACCAAGGGGAGACCCTTTTTTTATTCTTAATAGATGTTTTCTTTTATTAATAATTGTCAATCTAATTGATCAATTTTCTGTTTTGTTATTTTATGTTTATTGACTTGAGCATAGGAACAAGGCACTTATTATAAGCAAGGAATAGGTGCCTGATTATCTTACCCAACATATTTACTGTTGTCCCTCCAGAAATTAGCTAGTTTTCCCACTGTTTCTACCAGTTCTGCCTGCTGAGCATCTTTAATTATTTCCTCTGAGAGATTATAGTAAGCTGTTGTGGTAAAAGTAATTTTTGAAATTAGATGATTCATTGAGATAATAAGTGCTTTTACTCTTACTTATAAATATGAATATTTGATTATTACAATGGGCTGTCTGTTATCATCAATAATAAGGGTTAACTGGGTCAGGGATGGAAAAGGATGGTACAGGTAGTTAGGGAAGGGTTTGGAGAATGAAATCCTCAGGCCACCAGGACATCCCAGCATTTTGACGGGTTTGAGAGCTCGAAAACTGAGCCTAGGGTATTCAGTCCCCAGGCGCCTGCTGGAAAACTAAAGAAACTCTAAAAATTATTGTGATTCCCTTATGGTCAAATCATGATCCAACATCATACCTAATTCTCGAATGCTTGTATTAATTCATTTCAACCCTTTCCGGATTGGACTAGTCAGACGGCTCACTCTTCATCCCGTCTTTCTCCTCAAATGGGGCCCCTATAAGCCCATAAATGCTCCGATTCTCACTCTTCATTCCATGCTATTCCTGCTATTCCTTACTCATTTATTTATATTTAGATTCTCTTTATTGTCTTTACTTTACAAATTGCCCAGTTACCCTTCTTTTTTTAATTAGAAATTATAATTATTACATTAGCAATAAGAAAAGATTAATTCCAAATAATTTAAACTAAAATTATTACTTTAAAAATAACTTTTTTTTCTTTTGTTAGATTTTTGTGTTCACTTGTTAGTAATATATATATTCTTTAATTACTGCAAAAACCTTTACATGTAACACCTTTGTACAACTGAAAGAAAACTTAATTTCCTCGAAACTGTAATGCTTCCACAGCAAATTTAATTGTTTAATTGTACTCGCTTTGGAAAAGGCCAACTGTCTTCCTCAAAATCCTAAATGCTCTTCAATAACACTACTGGGAGCTGAGAAAGGACCAGACTGCAATTTATCTTCTTCCTAGAAGTCTCACACGACTGACGGACTGAAATGCTAATGCCAATATATTGGTGCTTCATCATCTGGGCCAAAGCTGCTCACCACCAATATATTGGCACTTCGTTGTCTGAGCTAAAGCCGCTCACCACCATTATATTGATGATTCGTCATGAAAGAGTTAAAGAGGGCCTAAGATATATTGTAAAATATTTAAGAAATTATATATTTTTTATACTAACCTACTTTTAAAAGTGTGCAGTACAAATCTAAATTACGTTAAGAGATTAGTAAAATTGTTTATTGGTAAATTATGTTGTTTATAAATTGTTTAAAGTTAAAGGTTGTTTCTTTTCATATATTTTTTTTTAAATGAGGGATTGTTAAAAACTAACTTGATGCAAATTCATTTTAATTACAAGATTTATTTAAATTATTATAAAAGCAAAGTATTTTTTATTTTACATTTATTCCATACAATTTCTTTAATTGAATTAAATTTCTTAAATTAAATTATTCTTTAGTTTTTAAACATTTTACTTATAATTTTTTAGGTGTAAAAAAGTATATGATGGAGTTACTCATGCTGCTAAACTCTATCCAAATGCTTATATTATTATGATATTAATTGGAACATTGAAAGGTACAACTGTTTAGTTGAGGTTTTCTGTTTTGCTTTGCAAGCAGTCCCTTTGTAATTTTCCAGTGCACGTAGTTTTGCTGTTTCAAATATAATCCATTGCTTTTTCTTTCATTTACAATACTGTACAGCATCAATTTTCCAGGGTTACATTACTTTGATATTATCATCTCTTAATGTTCTTCATTTTATTTTATCCCCTTCCTGAATTGAATATAATAAAATTTAGTTAAGTGGATGATAATTTTAATTAGCTCTTAGTACTAAATAACTAACTGGTATAACATATATAAGTTTTCTAGGACTAAAGATGGAAGAGTTAACCATTATCAAGTAAGATAAATATTTTCATATCTCACAAAGTGTTCTCTTAAATTCACTTAACTTATGATTTGATCTAATTCACCTCATACTGTTGTTTTTTTTTTTTTATTCATATTTTTAAATTAATTTTTTTATTCTGTATTATGTAGAGATTGATAATATTTAAAAGGACTTTAGAAAAATCTAAATATATCTGAAGGGTGTTTTGGTATTCCTTCCTCTCGAATTTTATTCTGGAAATCAGAAGCTGAACTGTATTTTTAATGAATTAGAATGGTCTTGGCTTATTAATTTTGTCCTATTAATTATGATTATTCCATTTTATTCTGGATTCTAAGTTCTCATCTCTTAGATATTTTTGTTTCATATATATATATATATATATATATATATATATATATATATACAAACACACACACAGGGTGTCCCCAAAATAAATGGCCAAACTTCGGGAATCAATGCAGGATGAAAAAAAGAAAGAAAAAAAGTCCTTTGGAATATTTCTCGTTTTTGTTTCAATTCTGAGAAAAGTGCAAAAAACTAAAACACAATAGTGAAAAGGTATTCTTTCATAATGCCTATATAAAAATCCTTCTTAAAAGTATATGTTTTATCTTCCACCCCCTCTAACCACCCACCTCCCCCCCCAAACAAAACTACAAAAATCTTCAGGGTCGAAAAAATTAATGTATAGTGTGTAAAGCTAGGTCAACTAAGTTCAACATAATTTAAAATAGCTACTTTTTTTCAGAGAGTAATAAAACACAAAACAAAAAATTTTCAATTCTTAAAACATTTAAAATTTAACACTGGATGCATACATAATTATAAAATAACAATTTCTTTTTCTAATAATTCCTAAACATTGATTTAAAAACCGGTCAAAGGCTTGACCCTTTGCAGCAATACAGGCACCACATTGACAGACTGGATGGCATTTGTGCATTGCTCTGCTGTAATCTGTCCCCAGGCCCTTTTGATGCAACGGACTTTTGATAAGTCCCCATGTGCAGAAATCCAAGGGTGTGAGGTCTGAATATCGAGTTGGGCAAGATACCAGTCCACCACGTCCTATCCAACGCCATGGATAGTTATTGTCCAACCAATTTTGGACGGCCCAGCTGGACGGAAACAGCTTCCCAATCACAGTGCCAAAAGGAGTTTCTCCAAGAGCAACAATATTTTATTATTGAGGAATATGTGGAAAGACCGTGTAAAGTCGATGGGTCAAAAATTAGGGACCTATTATTTTATTATTCCACACAAAATCAGAGGCATACTCACTCATATATTTTTGGGGTGGGGGAACTGCCTTTTCATAATTTATTATAGTTTTTTGGGTTCTCTCGGAAACAAAGAAAAAACGAGATATATGTCAAAGGACTTCTTTTTCTTTCTTTTTTCATCCTGCACCGATTCCCAAAGATTTGCCGTTTATTTTGGGAACACCCTGTATATATATATATATATATATATATATATATATATATATATATATATATGTATGTATATGTATAAATTTATACACACACATATATATATATATATATATATATATATATATATATACATACATACATACATATATACATATACATACAGACATGTGCATATACACATAACATATCCCAACATCATGCTGATTTTTGATTAAGCTTGTTTACCCTCTACTCTTAAGTTTTTGAATCTTTTGCATGTTATTTTTAAACTTTAATTTAACCCATTTGTTTTAATTCAATTTCAAGTAGTGGTGTGCTATAGGTATTTGTTTGTTAACAGTGCTACAGAATGTTTTCTTTGGGTCATAAATAAATTAAGCTATGTGTCCTGTTCTAAATATTTTGATAGTGTTGAACTGATCCAAAATTCTGTTCTCTTGGTGGTGTTTGTCTTAAAAGCCAGGTTATAATTGATTTTAATCTTTAATTTGAAATCTCAATGATGTGAATAATGAGTTATTCTTAATTTTTTTTTACAGATATATTTCTTGTTTTATTAACTAGCATAAAGTCAGTAGGTACAGTATGAATGAATAGATATTTAAAGTCTAGATGATATTGAAAGTTATCTTTTATTTTACTCATTAACCTCTTTCCTATGTATTTATAAGTAACGCACAACTTTTAATTTCTCTTTCTCTAGGGAAAATTTGCTGGTACATACTTTTTGCCCTTTCTCATTCTTTACTTTTTTCATTTTGAAACTTCGCTTATAAAAAGTCCAACTCGCAGGAACTCTCGTTTTTGTTCTTATCCATAGTGACAGTTGTAAAGGAATAGGAACAGTTATTATTTTTTTTTGATAATTCATGAATAATTAAAAATTTATTTCTCATTTTCTTACCTTGTTGTACTAAAATACTCATTTTACTGTGTTTAAATGCAATTAAAAAAAAAACAATTAAAAGTGAATGAAACTGAGAAAAAAAAAAAGTTCAAAAGAATGAAACCAACAGCAATACAGTAATAGAAAATACTCACACTTCGAATATCACTGGGAAAGCTCTATTTCAAACAACGAAAAATTGTTTCTCATTTTACGTATCCTGTTTTACTGACAAATACATTTTCTTCCTATAAGCAATTACAAAAATAACAAGCAATTAAAAATTAAGGTAAACATATATAAAAAACCATTAAAATAAATGAAACCAACAACTTCAAAGTTTTAAGTACTTATTTCTCTGATTGAGACTGTCACATGGAAAATGACTTCAGAAACGTTTTCTTAGGACATTTATTAAGCTTTTGATAGTTACTGTCCATTTACCAGCATTTTCTAACCATTTTAGTGATATTTAAGAAAATATACATAAATTCTAATAGTGTTTGTTAATAATTTCTTTTTTTTTTTTTTTTCAAAAATGCAACCTAAATTTAGATATCTTAGATTGGATAAATTTTAAACACGTAGAAAATATATCGATTGAATCCAACGATTCCAAGTACCAAAACCTGATTTTATCTACTTTTTCAAAAACGGTTACAGATTGCCTTAAAAATGGTGTCATTAATTTCTCTGTTTTGGTTGAATTCGGCCCCCTGACCATCCCTAGGCCAACCTAGCCTTTAATTAATTTAATTAATAATGGGTACCATGGGTGCTAATGACTCTAGGCAGTCGAAGCAGCCAAGGGTAAAATCAGGCGGCCGGAGAATAGTTCTGACCACACTATCTCCCTAGTGTGCCGTATGGTCATGAATCAGATACCTCTATAGTATCTGCCCCTCAGGGCCCACATGGCCTGTTACGGGACTGATTTTTTTTTTTTTTTTTTTAATTTTTCTGTTAGATCTATAAAAAAGTGTGCCTGGAAGCCTACCAACTAAAAGGTGAAAACTCAACACTTTGTTTACATGAAATTCGTCCATTTTTAATGAAAAAAAAAGTTATTAAAAATGAATACAGCTTGTTGAGCTTCTACCGGAACAGCATTATGCTGTAACAACATTATCGAACATGCATGCCAGCACCTGATGATGGCACATTTGTGTTGAAAGGCCTAGTGTAAAATAAAAAAAATTTGTGGGAAGACTGAATTTTGTTTCACCTTCTGGATATATATATATATATATATATATATATATATTTATTTATTTATTTATTTATTTATAAAATTATACAGTGGAGTCTCACTTATACGAAATATTCAGTTATACTCAAATATTCACTTATACGAAAGCTAATTTGTTCCCCTGGTGTAAATACTATTCAGTTATACGAAGAGACAACAGCTTTTCCACAAAATGTTTACAGAATTACCAGTAACTTACCCCCACCAATCTCTCTCTCTCTCTCTCTCTCTCTCTCTCTCTCTCTCCCTCCCTCCCTCCCTCTCTCTCTCTCACTCTCACTCTCACACTCACTCACTCACTCACCTTCCTTGTCATTCTAGTAATCCAGCCGTGTTCTATGCACTCTCTCTTCTGTGATTTCCATCATTTCCGATCTAATAACACGATTATTCATCCCCCTCCACTCTTTCGTTTTTAAGTTCTCTATTCAGTAGTCATTCTAGTAGCCATATTCTATTTTGCTTTTATCTTTTAAAATGATTAAAAAACAAGAACATAACTTTCGCTTGAAGACAAAATAAAAATAATTAAGGAAGTTGATGACAACCCAAACGAGAAAAAATGGACTAAAAAGTTGAAATTACCTTTGTCAACCCTCGCGACTATTATCGTTAAGAGGAAAGGAATGGAGGAGAATTTTCTGATATGAAACTTGAAAATATAATAATGTACAATGTTATCTAACAACAAAATAAGGACAAACAATAAAATTGTGACTTTTTACGAAGAATTTATTTTATTTTAAAATAGCCATGAAACATAGTATTATTCATTTATACGAAGTATTCACTTACAAACACCACCCCACCACCATCATTGACCCTTCTGAATTGTACTGTCCCCACTATGTTTCATTGAGCGTAGCGTTCCCCATTTTTTCTCCACACTTTGATTTGACCGTCCGAAGTGTACAAACTAAATCTGGACTTATCAGAAAAGAGAACAGAGGTCTTACTTACATGTTGGACATCCTGGAAGAATACATAGTACCATTTCTGCCTTTTATAGATAATTTTATTTTTGTGCACGGAAATTATGAAGGAAAGGAGGAAATGCGCTAAAAACATAAGTTTTGTAATCTCACGCTTTTCTTGAATCAACTGGCATATAATAGAATCACTTGAATGTTATTAGTGTCAAGCATCACCATTATCAGGAAAGTAATTTTTATACTGTGATGCTTTGAACAAATATTACATTACAAAGCTGTGTTTATCAATTGCCTCCATTGTTTATCAATCCTTCTACACATTGGATAAGACTTAAACTTCATCACTAATTTTTCCTTACTTCCTCTTTCATTTTTGAAGAAATGATCATGCATTATTGAGCACTAGACAATTATATTTTGATAACATTGATTTCATTCTTGAATGTTTTAGTTGGAATTGTTTTTCTGTAGTAGCTTAGAAAAATTTTGGAATTAGAACTGTTAAAAGCTTCTTGGGTAATTTGATAAAGTAAAATAAAATATTATACACCGGAATGCCTTCCAGTCAGAATGTAACATCAGTAGAGACATTTATTTTATTTAAATGTAAACATATTATTTACTATATTATACCACATTTAAAATGTTTTTCAGAACTTAGCTTTTTTTTCAATATCTCTCTCTGTTAAATTTCATATAAGTTCTGAAATGGTTGTTTTAGGTATTAACATTTTTTTTTTTATTTGTAGTAGTGCAATCTACTTCATAAACAGTTTGGGCTTTTGCTATAACAATAACTCCAGTCAATGGGAATTTCATTTTTTTTTTTTTTTTTTTTTTTTTTTTTTTTTTTTTTTTTTTTTTTTTTTAACAGTTAACTCTTTCCTTATTAAAGAGAAAAAATGTTTAGCCATTTGTGTAAACAGCATTTTGTATTACTTGTAATCTCTTAGTTTTTCTTCACATTTTTTACTGAATTAACATTTAATTATTTTAGTATTTTATTAGACATCACAGGAACTTTGTTCAGAACTGTACTGTGCTTTACCACGTTTTTGGTCAAAGGCAACTATTAAACAACTTATTTGATTTTTTATGTTTCTAGGTATTGATACAAAAGCATTTTACTTGTTGTACTACATCAAACAATTCTTTACATTCAAATTAACATGTACATGTACAATTAATTTTTTTTTTTTTTTGTGTTCATGGTTGAGACTTTTTCGAGAAATGGAAACATTTTTGAGAAATGGTTATGGTAACAGTTAAATGTAACGTTCAGTATTCTTTTGTTAATATTTTAAACTTCAATGATTATCTATGGTTTATGTGTATTCATATACACATAAACCATATTCTATATAGGTCAGTAACCAGCTGGTTTGTCTTCAAGATTAATAACGTGATGATGGCTTTTAATGGTATTCCAAATTGTTTCAAAAATGAAATATGAACTAATCTACATATTAAATGCTTTATGGTATAATCCTTTTCTCTTGCATTGATATAGAACTTACTTATAACAACTTTATGATTGTTTTATAAAAATATTTATGGAGCTATAGGGATCAAAGGAGTTGATGGCCCATCTGACAGCTTGAGGAGTTATAATCCTGTAAGCCTGCATCCTTTTGCCTCCAGATTCAGCCTTTATCCAGCCTACCTCTTTAGCCTGATCTTTGTATCTTTCACTTCTCCGAAAATGTCCTCCAGTGCCTGTCAAGTACTGATTGCGTTTCCATCGGGTCCTTTGAGAGACCCCAATTTGCAACTGGCACCACTTTTGACCAAGGTCTTATGAATCCTGGCCCCATATTCTCGTCCTCGATCTCCTGAAAGAAATCCTTCTATGATTGTCTCTTGGACTTTTTTATGAGCATATTAAAATCACCATTAAATTTGCCAATTTTTTCCTTGTGACATCCAAGCCGGCCTCTGATAAATTAGAGACCTGGGAATCAACAGACTACACAGGTGTTATAGTTGCTACATTAGTTGAAACTCACATATTGGTCATCACAGACAGAGCCCTCTATGTCTGCGTAAGGATACATACAAAGGAGTGTTTGTGACTCCTTTGTTTCATCACTCCTTAACCTTCATTCATCAGCACGATGTCCACCTTGAATTAGGGGAATCTGGAAATAAAAGTATGGATTATGGGAGTCACACAACCAGAAGGGAATAAACAGGGAGAGAATCCCCCCCCCTGGTGTGAGCTGGAAAAAAAAGGAAAGAAGAGATTAGAATAAGGATTAATTGGATAGGAAGAGAGGTCACGAGGATCCCCTCAATTGGCTTTTAACCTCTAGACTGTGGTTCACTTCTGTACAAGTCTAGGGTGGCCATGCCCTGGGTGCAGATGATTTCTCAAGTTGGAGAGAGCCGTGGTGCTGCTTACTTGTCCAGCAATTCAACAAGTAAACAGCACCACGGCTCTCTCCAACTTCAGAAATCATCTGCACCCAGGGCATGGCCACCCTAGACTTGTACAGAAGTGAACCACAGTCTAGAGGTTAAAAGCCAATTGAGGGGATCCTCGTGACCTCTCTTCCTATCAAATTAATCCTTATTCTAATCTCTTCTTTCCTTTTTTTTTTCCAGCTCACACCAGGGGGGGGGGATTCTCTCCCTGTTTATTCCCTTCTGGTTGTGTGACTCCCATAATCCATACTTTTATTTCCAGATTCCCCTAATTCAAGGTGGAAGGACATCGTGCTGATAAATGAAGGTTAAGGAGTGATGAAACAAAGGAGTCACAAACACTCCTTTGTATGTATCCTTACGCAGACATAGAGGGCTCTGTCTGTGATGACCAATATGTGAGATTCAACTAATGTAGCAACTATAACACCTGTGTAGTCTGTTGATTCCCAGGTCTCTAAGTTATCAGAGAGTTGATCTCGCCAGGTTGCAAAGCTGCAGGCAACCTGGCACATACCCAGATGGGTGGTGGTTAGGGGGAGGGAAGTCAGAGAAATATCTGGGCTCCAATGGTCATTGGGCCATGCGAACCAAGCAGCAGCAGTTGTCAGATGGCATGCGGAGACCACTGGTGGTGCAGTGGACTACCAGAAAAGCATACAAGCTCGAGGAAGACATTATGATGAGGTAACCCACAAAGTGAAGCAAATTTACCTGGCCTAACGATGCAATACTTGCCCCGAGCGCGGCATACTTTTCTGAGCATCGTAAATTATTTTCTCATCCTCCTTTTTGATGGCGGGCTATGGTCCGGCAACAGTGGAATTAAAGATATTTAAACTATTTAAAATATTCATATATTTATATTATTTACAAATCTGAGTTCCCCCCACTGTTTCAAAAATCCCCTAGATAGGAACAAGAACAGAATTTGTCTTGAAGTCATTCAAGGCTAGGCCAGGTAAGACAACCAGAAGGTTGTCAGATCTGGTTGGTCAGAATAATAATTATTAACATTGTCCTTTAGATAATAACAAAAAAATTAAAGCTAAGCGATGTCTAAAAATATGATTTCTCAATGTTCCCAAGTAGACCAATCAAATATTTTATCCATCTCCACTAAATTTCAAAATCATGGTTATTTAAATTAATTTTCAAGTTAAAAGGAATGGATTAATGCCAACAAATATTAAGAACATTCCTCATAGCTCTCATCAGTCATGCTCAAATTGAGTATCAGGAAGTTCATTAAACTTATTGGATTATGCAAAATTGTGATTTCTTGCTCATATTTATTTTCACACCTTTAGTATTTTTTCAACCCGAAACTTAATGTCATCCAATAACTCCTAGTTCCAGTAAGAAAAAACAATTATTAGAACTTTTTTTATACTCTTCAGTCCTACTCTGGGAGGATCAGACTTTTTTAAATTTAGAGCATTAGTTATTTTTTTTCATCCAACTTACTATCAGTCTGCCAGCTGTCCCCTTCCTTACAGGAAGAAAAATGTTTTCAATTGTGAAGTATTCATTTTGAAGTTATCGCTTTCCTTTTGTTGTGTGTGTAACATTTTAAACCAATTACTCCTTCTGAAAACAATTGTTAACTGTAATTTATCAGGTTTTAATTGTCTATGTTAGTTTTATGAACAATATTAATCTTCATTTCAGGTAATGGTGCTGGTTTTACTAAACTTTTTGAAAGACTTATCAGAGGTGTATGGACCCCCACTGCAATGGAATTCATGCAGCCTAGTTTGTATGTATATTACTTCATAAAATGGTCTCAATAATCTATGTATATAAAACTCACGTGTCTGTCTGTTTTTCTGTTTGTCTGTTTGTTTGTTCCTTATACAAATCCACACCGTTTGACCGATTTTGACCAAACTTGGAATAATGGTAGGTCTTTTTGGGGTCTCCCGTAGTCTAATGGCTAGCGCCTTGGATTCATAAGCGGGAGATGGTGGGTTCGATTCCCAACCTCCGGCAGGAATTTTATCATCCCATCATCCCACGGCTCGCTGGTAAAATTACTCGCTGCACCCTGGATGTCGGCGCTAATGACCTAGATGTAGATGCACCGTAAAAAAAAAAAAAAAAAAAAAAAAAAAAAAAAAATGGTAGGTCTTGATACAAGAAATCTCCTAGGCTAGGTCAAAAAAATCTACCAGCTGTCTGTCTGTATGTTTGTCCCTTATACAAATCCACACCGTTTGACCGATTTTGACCAAACTTGGAATAATGGGAGGTCTTGGTACGAGAAATCTCCTAAGCTAGGTCAAAAAAATCTACCAGCTGTCTGTCTGTATGTTCGTCCCTTATACAAATCCACACCGTTCGTCCGATTTTGACTAAACTCGGTACACTTGTGGACCTTAATCTGGGGAGTGTCGTAGGCTAAGTCAAAAACGTCTACCAGCTGTCTGTCTGTATGTTTGTCCCTTATACAAATCCACACCGTTCGTCCGATTTTGACCAAACTTGGAATAATGGTAGGTCTTGATACGGCGATTGCCAGAGGCTAGGTCAAAACGGCTACCATCTGTCTGTCTGTATGTTTGTTCTTTATACAAACCCACACCGTTTGACAGATGTTGATCAAACTGGGCACACAGGTTGGTCTTGATCAGGGGAGTGTCATAGGCCAGGTCAAAAACGTCTACCAGCTGCTGTCTGTATGTGCTTTTTTTTTTTTTTTTTTTTTTTAAATAAAAATCCACACTGTTAGACCGATTTTTACCAAACTTGGCATACATGTATGTCTTGATACAGGGGGGGGGGTTATAGGTTAGGTCAAAGTCGTCTAGGACTCCCAGTTGGGAGGTCACGGGTTCGAAACAGTTACAGATTCGTGTTATTTGATTTTAATAATACTTATTTGGTTTCTAATTTATTTAGGCTTTTCTATATGCAGAAAGTAGGTGTAGCATAGCACGCCGGGTAACAGCTAGTCTAATATAAGAACAAACGAATTGAATTTTTTTTCCTTCTGATTAATTTTTTCCAAGCTTTCATACTTTTTATATTTATACTTATATTTCTTCTCTATGTTGATTTACTCAGTTATCCAATTTTTTAGTCAGTGTTTTATAGGCAGTGTCAGTATATAATCTGAGTCAAGGTTATTTTTTAATTTGAAATGTATATTTATTGTTCAGAATATCAAGGCTATGGAGTCAGAAAAAAAAAACACTTTAAATGTCTGTTAATTTTATAAGTTATGTTCATGTGTGGTTATATTGCCTATTTTTCCCTCTAAAAAAACTATCTAATTTATTTGATTTAAAGCTTGATATTTTATACTTTTAACCAATGTTTGAACCATCAATCCTAACTCAGTTATCTCTCTGATTAAATAGCAGTAAAATTTATATTTTATTGTCTATGAACATTGTGACTCCAGTTCAACATAAGATATATTTTATGTTATAATTAACTATTTATGAACTATATTGATAAATTTATTTTTATTTTTTAGCCCTACAAAGGCTTGTATAGTGGCATCTACAATTTTTGTACTAGACCAGAAAACAGACCTCATTTCAGCTCCTCATTCACTTGTTTACTTTGGCATTGTCATCTTCTTTGTGTACTTCAAGGTATGTCTAACTTTTTCTACCACATATTACCCATTCTAATACTCCCATATTAGAAAAAATACGTTCTCCCCCTGCAATTCCCTCACTGGTGCGGGCCAACAAAATAACACTCTTCCTCATTTGTGCATGCTGTATTTTCTCCCTTAACACTTTCAGGACTGATGGCTTTGAAAAAAATCTCAGCAAACATAGAAAAAAATAAAATAAAATAAGTGAAGAAACTTTTGAAATTATGTACTCTTAGTGGATTAATTAAAATTTAGTTGACTCGAATATGCCACGACAGCGGGCCAAAAAACATAATTCTCGTGCTACCTACGGGGCTTTATCTTGTTATTCTATTGTTTTACCTGTTTGCTAGTTGATAGCACATAATATATAACTTGCTCCTTTCTTCTCTGTGAGGTCTATGCTCTCAATACAACCTGTCAACCCCTTTTTACCTAATTCCTTACCGAAATATTCTCTTATTATTCCTTCAGTTCTCTGAACTTATGTGAAAAATCAGTAGTACTTCTAAGATTTAAGATAAAAATGAAAACCTTATGCACACTTATATATATATATATATATATATATGTGTGTGTGTGTGTGTATATATATATATGTATAGATTATATATATTTTATATATACATAGAAATTTGATCTGTTGAAAGATGGAGGAAAATACTACAGACAAGTAACAATATAACAACTAAATCCAGGAGAAAAGGTGCTTAAAGAAGTGCGAAATGAGCTCCAGGTAGAGAGTACATCTAGGGTAAAATGAATTACACGTCAACCCACAACTCAGGTGTATTCAATTCATCATTCAAGTGATTAAAGGATCAACTGTTCCTTAAAATTTGTTACTATTTATTCTAAAGTTCCGAATACCAGTTTCCCTTAGAACTATCCCTGAGCAAGCTGACATAATGTTTGCTTAAACATTGGTCAACAAAACTGTGATAAAGTCAAATTCAAAAGAAATAATAAAGGTCTGACTCCCAGGAATTGCGTCATCTCAGCGTGTTTCTATAACTTCTGATACCTGGAATCGTTTTTACAGAAAATGTAGTAAGCTTTCAAATGGTTACTGTCCACTTACCATGATTTACCATGGTGGAACAGGGAACAGACAAATATATGTATATACATATATATATATATATATATATATATATATTTTATGGCGCATAGACATCTGGGCCATTAGCACCGACATCCAAGGGGAAGCGAGGAATTTTCTCAGCGAGCCACATTCAAGTTAACCCTCCTACCACAAGTAGGTGTCAAATACGACACCTTCCTTTTCCTTTCTTTTACAATAATTATCTGCCCCTAGGTTGAGGGTTGTAACCGTGAATTACCCTATCTATCAGTAGTCCTCTAGACAACAAACAACAAAGGAAAGTCATTCACCTTTATTCTTCCTCGTAATTTTTGTACATCTGTGGAAAACTGAGTTTCAGTGTCGGATACGACACAGCCTTGTGGTATATGTAATAACTTTTTCATGATGCATGTAGTGCTCAAGAGTTATTTCATAACTATTTACCGTTGTTTTACACGTTAATATAGTAAGTTATTTTCTTTCGGTTACCGATGAAGAAATTCTACAAGAACTGGCCTGGTAAGAGGCTGAAGGAACTAATGAAAAATTTCAAAGTGACGACATCGAGTGAAACCAAAGTCTTTTTGAAGACTTGCTTTCTCTTTAGTTACATATTACATGAATGAAAGATTAAAAATTCTCCTAATTCCACAAACATTCTCAAAATAAAATCTGCAGCATCCTAGGTACATCTCCTAGTGAAGACACACCATCCCCTTCAAGTTCAGAAAGACTTGAAAAATGCTCCTTCTATGGACGGAAAAAGAACAGGAAGGGAAACCAAACATGTCTTCAGTGCAATAAAAGTATTTGTGGTGAACATCAAAGAGTAATATGTCTGTCATGCCACATGAAAAATTATAAAAAAATCCATATTATTTTGTGGAAGTAATTTTTTTTAAAACTTTTGTAATTAATTATAAATATTATTTATTCTTATAGATGACCCGAAATATCCAAATTCTTTTTTATCCTAGGAGGCATGGGGTCATTAAAACAGTCTTCCCTTTTTTATACTACTTTATTTATTGGGCCCGACATGTTTCGTGCGTCTTTTCTTCGCACCTCTTCAGGGCACTTCTTGCAAGGAAGTCCTCTCGTTACCAAGTACTCCCTCTGGAGTCCGGCTTAATACTACGGAGTATTAAGCCGGACTCCAGAGGGAGTACTTGGTAACGAGAGGACTTCCTTGCAAGAAGTGCCCTGAAGAGGTGCGAAGAAAAGACATACGAAACATGTCGGGCCCAATAAATAAAGTAGTATAAAAAGGGAAGACTGCTTTAATGACCCCATGCCTCCTTGGATAAAAAAGAATTATAAATATATTTATAAAAACTATGCGGAGGTCTCCTGTGGTCTAGTGGCAAGCGCCTTAGATTCATAAGCGGGAGATGGTGGGTTCGATCCCTACCGGCGGCAGGAATTTTCTCGTCCCACGGCTTGTTGGGAAAATTCCTCGCTGCACCCTGGATGTCGGCGCTAATGGCCTAGATGTCGAAGCGCCGTAATTAAAATAAAAATAATTATGCCTTTCTTTTATTACACTTGTATTTATTTCAACCCAATTAACATAGTTATTTGCAATCTTAAGTAAATTTTTATACCAGGTGTCTTATCCGACACCGCCTTGTGGTATGTGCACTCAAACATACCTTGTGGGAAGGAGGGTTATATATGTACTCAAGTTTACTAATTTATGTATTAATAAGGAATGTAGTGAAAATTATTTTTGAAAAAAAAACATATTAAATATAATGAATCATAATTTAAAATATATAATCTGAAGTTTTCTATTGTTTCTTGGAATTATGTTACTTACTTAGCTAAATTCCTAATTTCCTTAGCAATATCTGTGTAGCATCAGCTTCCTTTTGATTTTCATGCCATAAAATGCAGCTACTTAACTTTTAACATTTTAAAAAACCTGGAAGGTCACAGTCATCCTGCTAGACGATGTTTTCAAGAAATGTTTTTCAGTAGCAGCTTTTTAGTGCTTCAATTACCCCTTGATGCATTGGCTGTATTTGTGACATTGTGTTGGACAAAAACATGGCAGAAATACCTTCAGAAGTTTGAAGTGTTTTAATAGGATGAACGTGTGCATTATAAAGGAGTAACCAAGCTTTTATTGGAAGCTCATTTCATCTAAAAATGAATTTACTCCCGGTACAAAAACATGAAATCACATTTTAAAGATATCTCTGCTCTTCCATGCAGTTTTTAAGGTTAATGTTTTAAAGGGAGTGTGTTAGTGTTTACATTTTTAAAAGCACTTTGGCTTGACTGACTTATCTACAAATTGTAGAGGGAGTCTATGTTTGCCAGCTGAATTGGCACAAACCATAGTTGTCAACTGCTCATTTCTGCCTCCCTGAACTAAAAATGAGGTGCAGAATAAACCCTTAAAGTTATGACATCTCAATGCGGGACACGCTTTATATATTTGTCTGTTCACACTCTAGGTGCCAGACAAATGGTTCGATTTTGATGGAATTTGCTACAAAAATCTTTTGTCTAATTCAAGTTCAATTTCGTTAACCAGCAGACTCTGTCCACCGGAAGATGCTTTTTGGAGCGAAATCCGCGTGAAAAAAAATTGTAACGCTTACGTTTTTGAGTTCATATGCTTGCAGGTACTCGTTTTATATATTTCTTAATGTAGAAAAATGAATGAAACCATTTTTACAGCGATATCTGTAATTGTTTTAGAGAAACATTGAAACACCTACTTTTCCAAACTAATTTTCAGTTTGGGTATTCGGAAACAATTAACTCAGTTGCAACTTGTTCCAGACGTTTGATATTCATCTAATCTATGATAGGTAAATTTTGGTTCCGTTTGGAGTTAAGGAAGTAATAAAAATAAAATATTTCATTAACAGGCATGACAAGTTTTGGGATTTCCGTATATTTTCTAAAATATCTCAAAAACGGGTGAGAAATCGTGATAAGTGGAAGGTGACCATTCAAAAGCGTACTAAATTCACTACAAAAAAGGTTCTAATGTAATTTTCGAAGGGGCGACGTCAATCGGAGAAATAAGAACTTCCAAAGTCGCAATTGTTAGTTTTGCTCTTTTGAACAGGTTTATGTATTTGTTTACCTAAAGTTTTAACTATTTTTTTTTTCTTTTGGTGCATCTACTGCTGAGGTCATTAGCACCGTTTTAACTAGTTGTTTCCCATTTTAATTTAATTTAACATTAAAACGAGTGTTTGACTAAAACAAGGTAAGAAAATGTGAAACGTTGTTATTGTATGCCCAAGAGCGAACGTTGAGAAGGTGGGGGCCATGACACTGTCAGTTTCATGTTGTGGCGAGTTCACGAACAATCAAACCCCACCAATAACTCCTACTCTTCCTTTACTAATAGCACTAGAGATATGAACGGAACCACGCTAAGATGACGCAGTACCTGCGAGTCTGACTTTTATTTTTTTCTGACGTTATTTTTTTTTTTTTTTTTTTTTTTTTTTTTTTTTTTACGGCGCATCTACTTCTAGGTCATTAGCGCCGACATCCAGGGTGCAGCGAGGAATTTTCCCAGCGAGCCTTGAGATGAGAAAATTCCTGCCGGAGGTGGGAATCGAACCCACCATCTCCCGCTTATGAATCCAGCGCGCTAGCCACTAGACTACGGGAGACCCCTACTGACGTTATTATATGTACTTTTAAGAAAACAACTGGTACACATAATCTGTGAGTGAAGACTGAGGCTAGTTCAACTGGGGAAGTGATGTTAAGGTACAAATGAGAGATGGGGAGGCAATTCATTTCTGAGAAATGTGTGCTTGGAAGCATAGGTTTTGAGTAAACAACAGATTCTTGGAGTCGAATGTGCCTATATAGGCAGTGCCTATGAGTCATCATGTTTATCTTCTTTTAAAATTGAAGGTAGCAATTTACAGAGAGTGGCGGATAATAGAGATACTGCTGTAGATCTTTTTTTTTATAATAACCTTTACCAAAAATTAAAAAATGAATTGTTTTATTCCCACAGCTTTCATCTATTTTGCTTGGAATACACGATCCATTTGTGCCATTTGAAAATCTGTTCTGTGCATTGTTCCTTGGAGGAATCTGGGACTCTCTGGCTAAAGTATTTGGCAAAGGAGGTGTAAAAGATGATAAATCTGATGCCAAAAAGAAAGACTAATTTTTAAACCTTTTTCACCTGTTGTAAGTACTTTAATTTGAATTTCATATTTTTGTTCTAAAATTTTCTGTTGTTTATTTTTTACTGTTTTTAGTCTTTGTGAGCTATATAATCTCCACAAGAAAAAAAAAATTAAATACTTTTATTTAAATAAAGTATTTATTTGATTTATTAGAGAGTGAGATCAAGATATGACAAAAATCCACCTTTTCCATCACTTTTTCATTTTGTGTCATCATATCTCTTGCAACATTATTTTGAATTTTTTTTATATAAACAAAAAAGAGTGGAGCAGCTTGGCCTGATGACAGAAATAGACAACAACAAGTCTGAGCACAGAGACAACTTGCCAGAACACCATTAAATTAATGCCCATATGTGAATAATTATAATATATATATATATATATATATATATATATATATATATATAGAGAGAGAGAGAGAGAGAGAGAGAGATAGAGAGAGGATATATATACATACACACACACACACACACACACACACACATATATATATATATATATATATATATATACATATACATATACATATACATATACATATACACACAACAACAACATGTTAAATGGTTGACATATTTAGAAAGCTTACAAATTTTTCCTCTGACATTGTTTTCTCAGATTAACCGTTTGAGCCGTCTTATTTGGGACACCCTGTATAACTTACGTGTTCGTGGACGAACACTGAGTTTTTAAAAAGGACGTAATAGAGGTAAGAGAGAAGTAATCAGCACGAGAGCTAGATAAATACTGAATTTATTTAATCCTGCTGGGCCTTATAAAGGCCCAGCTGTTTATTTACAGTCTAGGGCCCTTCCTCCCCCCTAATATATATATATATATATATATATATATATATATATATGCATATACAGTGGAACATGGATAATTCGAACTTCGATAATTTGAAATTGTGGTTAATTCGAATATTTCTCTCGGCCCCTAGAATTTAGGGCATAAACAATGTAAAAAAATTGTGGTTAATTTGAATAAAACTTTGGATAATTAATCGAATTTTTTACGAGTATTTACCTCCAATGGGAAGTGGTCGATCTTAAATCTTGTGAAAATATTCTCCCCTCGGATAAGAAGGATAGTAAGATACAGATGTAGGGTTCCTGCACAAGAAGCGCGGTGGTGTCTATATAGTCTATATATATATATATATATATATATATATATATATATATATATATAGTGTCTAGTTCTTGGACTCAAGGAGTTCTGCAAAGTGGTGGGTCGCGCTTCCTCCCATCCAGGGGTTGTTATAGTTCCATCATGTCGTTTTATCCTAGAATTCCCTTCCACCATCCCTCCCTTCTGCATTTCTTATTCTGTTTTAAGTCAGTCAGCGCCTAGATCTGTTGTATTGTTTGTACCTTGAATTTATGGTGTACAGTGGTGTTGTTGATTTAGGATGTCGAAGCCTAGAAGTTATAAAACTTTAACGTTGTCAGAGAAAATTGCTGCGATTAAAGAAGTTGAAAAAGGAATAAAGAAAAAATCTAAAAATGCCAAGGAATTCCTGCTAACACTTTATCAACTTACCTGAAAAATAAAGAAAAAGGTTCTTGCCCATGAAAATGGCTTTTTTTCAAAACAATAGGCTTTTATTTTTACTTTTTTGATAAATTATTTATTACTTATGTACGTAATCATCAATTTATGAAATATTTGTTATTGTTGAAATAAAATGTATATTTTTTTTTAAATTAAAATATGTGAATATATTAGATTTTTTAACCCTTTATTTTCAAAAACTTTTGTAATTCGAATTTTGGATAATTCGAACTTTTTTATCGGCCCCTAGGGGTTCGAATTATCCAAGTTCTACTGTATATAAATATTTAAAAAGTCTCTAAAGAATTAAAGAAAACTAGACTTTTTGTTTAGGATGCTTAAAAAAACGATGGACTAACTTGAAATGTTTTTCAATAAACAATGTTTAATTGTTTATATTGTTAAGTGAGAGGTAAAAAAATGGTGGTAACTTTTTAAGTGGTCCTTTATTTTGTTTACCAATGAAGTTATTAATGCAGCTATAAATTTTTATAATTAAGAATAAAAATGTGAGGATTTTTTTTTCTTTAGAATTTACTTGGCATAAAATTTATTCAGAATAAATACCAAAATTAGATGTCACAGAAAATTATGAGCTTATCAAACACAAGAAAAAAATATGCAGAACAATAGATTTTACTTACATGACATAGACATGAATTGTTTCCTCTCTCATTAATATGTGTATGTGTATATATATATATATATATATATATATATATATATATATATATATATATACACACATACACACACACACACATACATACAGTGTATACCCTTAAATACTACAGCAATGACCCTTTTCATTTATTAATGTTCCAAAACTACAATATTTTTTTGTTTTCAGCTCCACCAATCCTGTGTGCCGTATGTTTCTTGACTGAGGATTCAATTATGTCCTAGTCACATTAACGAGCGAACGATCCGAAGAAAGAAAGAAAGGAAATTTCATGAGATAGTTGACATGTTGGATTAATTCCACACCAATATTATTATTTTTTATTATTGATATGACTATTTGTATACATTGTTATAATTTTCTGAAATTGGGCTGTAAATGTACTTGGCTGAAGTGTTTTTTCCATAACTGGCAAGTAAGAAATTAGTTCAGCTGTTGTGGGTGCAGTTGGCTAAATTGTTTTAACTAATATTTACAATTCTACCAATTACAGATTATTTAGAATGTAACATTTTTTATTATTTATCATTTTTACAATTTAAAGTAATTTTTGATAAGAAATGTTAATGTTTAAACAATATAATTGTTTTGATCAAAATATATAATTTTTTCTAATCCTATTCCTTGATATGTATATATTTTTGTTTTACCTAGGTTTTTCTGTTTAAAATCTTCGTTCCATTTGAGTGCAACCATGATAACTAATTACATAAAGGTGTAAATAACATAATTCTTCAATCAACTTGAAATTTGAGATGTGACTGTATTGAGCCTTCTATAAATACTCTAAGGAATGTATTAACAATATTATTATCTGGCAGAAGGTCAAAATATAAAATACATGAAATAATAAAAATTATCTATTAATCCCAGCTCAAGTAGTTTCACACCTTTAGTGCTTCACCAGGAGCTTAAATTGAAAATATTTACAGCCAGAGTAAGCAGGAGAACCTTCCAATAATAAATTATTTTTATTGATTTATGTATTTAATTGTTGACCTTCCGTCTGATAAATGAATAAGTTGATTTAATAGGGTCACGTTCCAATAACTATAATATTATTTATCTTTTTCATTTATGGATATTCAGAATACAGTGGTCGCTTAATTATCACTGATAACAAATCTCACCTACTCGGATTATATTTAAATAATTGTGCCATGTCAATAATGTTTTATTGTAAAATACTCTTAAGTAAAATTTTGAGCCTTTAATTTTATGCACTATATTTCTCCAGAAAAGGTTCTATACAAACAACATAGAAAAAAATTGGTTTTATTTTTATTGAATTTATACCTACATCACATGATTAACCTCATGGTTAAATTTATGATTACATATTTTTGTTATAGTAGTTTTTAATTCTTATGTATTATGATTACAAGATACAGAATATACTAACGGCGTTTTCCTAAGCCAGTCCAAAGGAGTGAGGGATCATATCTGTGGGTACCTCGGGGCTCTGAAGAATCAACGAAATTTCTAATTTTGTACGATGGGCGTTGGCTTCGAAGAGCATGAAGATAAGCAGCTGTATCACTTGCCCTGGGGTTTAGTTCCCTCTCTAAGAAAAAAAAATCATATAACTTACCAGAAAAATACAATTGATCAATTAATAAATACACATTGACATTTTAACATATTGCTCATTTAATTTGACATATTACTCAATTTGTCAGTTTATATTTTCTAATCTTAATAAAGTATAACACATGGTGAAAAGCTATTATCATTTTATCCACACACACACACACACACGTACGCACACACACACACACACACACACACACACACACATATATATATATATATATATATATATATATATATATATATATATATATAACAGATATTTTGAAGAAATCTTGATTTTATTGCTGTTTTTAAAAAATGATTACTATTGAGTTAAATTCTATTTTTAGCAAATTTCCGTTAAGAAACATGCAAGACCTTTAGGTGTTGCATAAACAGTGTCGTCTGTAATAAGTATGGCATACTTGGAATTAAAAAAGAATTTCACCTGGTGCTGGTGGAGCTTTCCCGAGTAATATATCTCTCTCTTCTTCTGGCAAGGTTTCTAAGTAGTCTAGATTATTACGGAGATTTTCAAAGAAGGACTGCATATCGCTCAGGGCACCTGTTAAGTATTTTATAAATTATTTTGTAATTTTTAATACATTCCAAATGTAAACAAATAATAATGTATAAACATGTTTAATGAATAGCTGACCATTTTTGGCAACAGATTTTTAATCATTCGAAAGATTTTAGTTTCTTATATATTAGTCCAGTGCTCTACCACTGAGCTAACCTCGCACCCAAAGGTGATATATCATGTAGGTCCAAAGGTTTGTGCACATCTTTAGACATTTTTTAAATAGTGTCAATTATACAAAATTTAATCGGTGATATATTTCCCTCCACTATCTACAATTACATACACGCACATATATTATGTCTAAGGGTGGGTTTACACTTGCTAGTTATTGCAGGATATTTATATCGGAGAGAAATTGCGACTACTGAAACCCCATGTAAAATGTATGTCTGCAATAAATTGCTCATGGTAGCAATTTATTGCAGACATACATTTTACATGGGTTTTCAGTAGTCGCAATTTCCATCCGATATCAATATCCTGCAATAACTATCAAGTGTAAACCCACCCTAATGTTTAGTTATTATAAAGATAAAGAAAAAGTTTAAATTGTTCCTTGAGCTATTATCAAGAGCACATTTAACAAAATATTCCCTCAATGTCACTTAGCTTGTTGATATAATACTCACAGTAAGAAAGGTGTAATAACTAGATATTGAAAATTCTGTTCTAGAACATCTTTAGATCATCCACATAAATGGCTTTTGATGTCCAGAAAACCAATTTGTCTGTTTCTTTGTGTTTTTAGGTTGTTGAATCATGGTATATTAACCCTTTGACACATGATTTTTTTTTCTTTTATCATGAGAAAGTACAACGTTTAAAATCTTCCAGCCCCTTTGACACACGTTGCTGCTTATGGGAAATTAAATATAATTTGATGCCTGCAGGCATCACGATGCAACAAAGGGTTAAATAACCTTTACCGTTAGTTTTGGCAGGTTTTCTCTAATTCTAGAAAGAAACCACTTAAAAAGTTTACTTTGATATTAGCCATTATTATTAATGTGAAATGTAAATTTTTCATGACCCCTAAGCACCTACTAGTTGATTTTCACAAAATAATTTAAAAAAAAAAAAATCAGTCCCGTAACAGGCCACAAGGGCCCAGAGGGGCAGATACTGTAGAGGTATCTGATTCTTGACCATACGGCACACATGGGAGATAATGTGGTCAATACTATGCTCCGGCCGCCTGATTTTCCCCTTGGCTGCTTCGACTGCTATAGTCATTAGCACCCAAGGTACCCATTATTAATTAAATTAATTAAAGGCTGGGAGAGCCTAGGGACGATCTGGGACCCCAAATCCAACCCTCGAATGGCAGCACTAGAAGAAAAAATCTTTAGTACGCGCTGGGTTTTGGTCCTCCAGTTCATTAGTCGAGTGCTCTACCACTGAGCTAACCTCGTCCCCACAAAATAATTAAAAAAGGGTTATTAATCTTTGCTGAATGTTGATTAAATATCTTTAAAAATTATATGTTGCAATTTCAAATGTTCCTAGAACCAATACTGCGAGAGAAAATTCTCTCATTTGTTTTCTCTCTAATATTGCCCATAATTTCTTCTCTCCTTCACAAAAAATCGTCATATATTCCATCTCTTTTACTTAATTAATCTCAATTCAGATATTCTGTATGATTTAAGTCATTATTAAAAGTTAATTATGCGCTCATAGAAGATAAAATTTGGTTTTACAAAATTCTATGAAGGGGCAGTAAAAGGAAAATGTTATGAACTACTCTTCTTTGCTTTTTGTTTTTATATGATTTATATTATGAAAAAAAAAAAATTAAAAATAAATAAAGACAGATCTGGGTCAGACTTTAAGACATTAACTTGTACTATGTGTGTGTAATATTTCTCTACAAAATACCACCATTTTTACGAAGTTTGTACACAAAATTCATAGAATCATAGTTAATCCAGGCCTCCCTACCTTCAGTCAGTGTTGCCAGTCTCGCTCCTGGTGTTTTCAGTCCTCTTGAGAAAAAGAGGCAAAATTGTACTGATGTACAAGATTTTAAGAGTCGATATCGATTCAATGATTTGTTTTAGTGCAAACAGCCGTAAAAAATTTCTGAAAAGTCCGTAAATTCCTTAAAATCTTATTTCATTGCTATCAGCTTCCTGAGTAAAAATTGTAACATGTAGTTACATGTAACGTAGGCTAATCAACAGCCCCCGAAGACATTAAAAATGTGCTCAAAGATCTTGGCTGAAACATGTAGAGGATTTCGAATCTGCTACCCCCTCCCCTTGTCTTTAATTACGAAAACACTTAGCTAACAAAAGTCAAGAAATATTCTATTTACAATGCACGAAAATCAGTGTTGAAGGACTAAGTCGTTGAAAAGGACTAATATAATTCCTTGAATTCCAAGAGTACAGTGATATCCCTTCCAGCGTCATGTGTGAACTGAGGAGGAAACGAAACCGCTAACTTGAATTCAGACCCAACGAAACAGAGAAACCTACTCAAACCAGACACCTACCTAATTCAAAACCACAGAAAACGTTTCAGCATGTTCCTCAACTGCAACAAGCATTGACTTCATCGCACTCATCATTTCGAGGCCGAATATTTCTTACACTCTCTTCTGTCCTCATTCCAAAAGAAAATACAAAACGAATCCACTTCTATCCTTTGAAAGGAACAAGTTACACGAGTATAATAAGGATTCTTTCTAAAGAAGAAAAAAGAAAAAAAAAAAACTCTTTTGCACAGCCCTCAATCTCACAGCAACATGATTTCTGTAATAGCAATGAGAACTCTGAGAAAACCTATTTCTCCCAAATACCAATATCCTCTCACCATTAGGAAAACATCTATACATGTAATAAAATTGTAACGGATCGCTGTCTGTACATGGATTATATAAGGGAAAAACTATTGGGGGTCTTTATCAACGCAATAGTACCAACAACTACAATTGTTAGAATTGTTGTTTGGGGGGGGGGGGCTCCAGCCCCCCTTATATACGCCCATGGTGCACGCTAATCTCAGAAACGCCTTATCCGTTATGCCAATATAAAGAATCAAGTCGAACATTTGATGAACTATCGTTAACAAGATACACACTATTTTGTTTTTTTTCGTCACGAAACTTGGTATATATTACTCCCCTACCAAACGATGCCCAGCAAAATCGGTCCATCTGGAGGGGGGGGGATTACTCTGGACCCTAAGTAGTTATTTGCCCATACCTGGGAAAATACCTTTACTTACTGTAAAGTAGATTTCTTTTAAATACCCAAAGGATGGTATTTATAATCCAAAATAAACCAGAAGATATATCCAAAAACTGCTGCCCTAAGGCACTATTCCACGCGGGCACAGCGAGTTACTGAATATGCTAGAAACATTAACTCAAGATATTTTCCTCGTGTGGAAATGATTTGCACTCATGTGTTATTACTCTCCCTATACTTCTATGGAATGCAAACGGACTTACATCAGGTCCACATTTCTTGGAACTTCTACCCTCAGGAAAGGACATTGAGGACGCATTAATAAATGAAACTTACTTTCTCAGGAAACACCGTTTTGGAATACCATGATATGCATCTGGACTGAGAGGGCCATCCATTTGATCCCAGGATTCCTGAAGAATTGCTGGCTTTTTCCTACTATCGGCATCCTCGATAGTACAACTATGTTCTATATATTTCTCCTCTTCTTCCCAAAATGTGGCAGATAATTTTTGTGGCACATTTTACCCCTAATTTTACTGTCCATCAGGCCTATTTTCTACCACTATTTAAAACTTTTGGACATCGTTGTTTCCACATAGGAGCTGATTTCAACAGCAAAGTATGCCAGATGTCTCACAAGCAATCGTGGCAGAATTCATTAAGACATCTGTCTACCCCAAAACTACCAATCCATGTCAACAAAATCTCCCACATACTGGCCAATATTTCGCTTCCAAACACTTTACACGATTTCTTTATCTCTCCTCACCTACTATATTCTGATTACTCACGTATCCTTCTTATTCTTGATAATTTCCCTCAACCATGTGGGTATTATTTCAAATAAATCTCACTGCATTTGATGTTCTTCTAAAACCCCGTCATTCGTCGACAAGTTGTTCTAACGTTAACATTATTTATATAGAACACTGGTTGGAAACCGTTAGCCCGGGCGCAAATTGAGCCCAGGACAGACGTAGCAGAAATGGCTGGAGAACATGTAGAGGAGATCTGTAGGACCATTGAGTTAGTAGAGAGTGGAGGGAAGGGTAAACGACATAGTTTGAAGCCTAAAATCGGCCGTTTTAGTTTGACCAGCGAACATGGGCGTATATAAGGGGGGGGGGGGGCTGCAGCCCCCCCCCGAAATTTTCATTTGATGGTAAAATTTTTTCGTAAAACCCTTAAAAATAAATTAAATAAGATCACTTAGTGCATAAAAAATATTTTATTTTACGTGTAATGGCATTTTAGTTGCCTAAAACTATTCCAAGTTCTAAATTTTTATTATTCCATATCCCTGAAATGGTAGCATCCCCCCCCCGAAATTTTCCCAGCCCCTCCCGAAATTATTTTCTATATACGCCCATGCCAGCGACGTGCGAAAATTTGAACTTTTGAAAATGATTATTACAACCAATGAACTTATATATATATATATATATATATATATATATATATATATATATATATATATATATATAATTTTTGCGCCTCTGAACTACAAATGGGATGCAGAATAAACCCCTAAAGTTATGACACCTCAACGTGGGACACCCTGGAATATATTCATATTCGTTTATGTTCATTGCTTGTTTACAATCATATTCAGATTCAAATTTTCGTGCATCACTGGTCACAATAAATTGGCTGTATTTAGACCTACACTTTTTAGCACGGTTCCTCCCTCCCTTCATAGGGAGGAACCCCGCTTATAAGGTTGATCTCATGAAACAATCCGGAAGTGCCGACTAGAAAATTTTGCGTTTCAGAACCCTTAGAGACCGAAAATGACGGTGGTTCAAATTTGTATATATATATATATATATATATATATATATATATATATATATATATATTGATATATTTATATATATATGTGTGTGTATATATATATATATATATATATATATATATATATATATATTTATTTGTCTGTTCGCTCTCTAGCCCCTAGACGAATGGTCCGATTTTGATGAAATTTGGTACAAAAATCTTTCGTGTAATTTGAAAGGTCAAGTTCGTTAACCAGCAGAATCCGCCCTCTAAACAAAGTAATAACTGTTTCTATTCTAAGTCTACAAAATGACACTAGGGATATGTATGGAACCGCGCTAAGATGACGCAGTTCCAGTGAGTCGGACTTTTTAGCATTGGAAGGTCGATAACACCCCCTCCACCATTGAGCTAGTAGATAGTGGAGGGAGTATTATCTATCTAAAGAGAAGGATCCTTTTCATAAGCGGCTCTAGAAAAACATTTCTAGGGGGGGGGGGGGCTAATATGGGCCGTGCCTGGAGGTGTAGAATCAAATTTTTATAACCAGGCACCTGGAAAGCATTAAGGAAGTATTTGATAAAATAAGAACATAAATTAATTAGAACTTATTACTATTAATTTGCCTAAAAAAAAAACTATTTTTCTAACTTAATCAAAAAGATTCTGAACTTTCATTCTGGGGGGGGGGCTAAGGCCCCTCTTTGGCCGCCATTGATCTTTTGAGAAAAACAGGAACATTTGGAGTGACTCGTCAACATTTTTGTGAAACCCATGAATTCTATACAGTACCCTGACTGAAATTCATAATGCTTATTTTATTTTTATCGTTTATCGTCCCCTAAACTCCTGAAGTGTAGGGAACCAAAAAACTAAGACCAAAAGTCCTTTAGAGATTTGCTCGTCTTTGCTTCTTTTTGGAGAAAATTGCAAAACAAGAAACGAAACTAGTTTTCATTTTTATACATACTTTTTTACATTTTGAAGGGAAAAAAGTTGTCTTTGCGAATTGTTTCAAGAAACCAATTACTTAAATTCAATCTCTTGATACTGATATAGTTTTCGTGTACGGCAAAAACGAGCAAATCTCTAAAGGGCTTTTTGTCTTAGTTTTTTGGCCCTCTACATGCTCCTGGAGTTTTGCCATTTAAAATCGGGACACCCTGTATATATATATATATATATATATATATATATATATATATATATATATACACATGTATATTAATTCTCCTGAACGCTGACCCGATATATAGTTTTTTCACTTGTTCTTGTTTTTTTTTATGGCAGGGGGTCGATAAAGTAGTACACCTTTCGTTCTTGTTCAACTACTTTGTTTGCTATATTTTACCCGACATGTTTCGTGCCTTTGTGTCGCACCTCTTCATACATGACGAGAGGACTTCCTATAAGGAAAGCCCCTGAAGAGGTGCGACACAAAGGCACGAAACATGTCGGGCAAAATATAGCAAATAAAGTAGTTGAACAGGAACGAATGGTACTGCTTTATCGACCGCCTGCCATATATATATATATATATATATATATATATATATATATATATATATATATATATATTCTTTTGATGTTTGGTTTTTGGAAGGATGATGATTGATTGGATTTTGTATTCTCTTTTGCCTTCGTCTTCTGGTAAAGCTGGCTAAATAAAGTATAAGATTTGCACAAATGTCAATGGATGCCATTAATTTACAGAACTTGGAGTCAAACTAGGTCATGGAAGAATAGACAAGACATCATCAAAACCAGTTGGCGCCAGCTCTCAGTGACATTCAGCCATTAATTATCCACTTCATCCCATAAATTCTCCCCTTGGAGGATTACAGGACATCCCCTTTCTCGTTTTATACTGCTCCTTCAAGACTATTGACTTTTTATTTTGTGTTTTAGTGTTCTAGGATTCTGGCGATCATGATGTCCTGAAGTCTTGTGGTCTCTTCTAAGACCTTTCTCTGATTCCTGAGCTATTCTGGGGTTTTCGACTTAAACGCCCCTTGACGACTAGTTAATACGTTTATTATCTTCAGACGAACACCTGAGTCCCAAAAATTGCGGAATTTCAGTATATTTATTCTAAAAGTGTTAGAAGCTTCATTTCATTTTGCCCTCCACACCAAAACTCCTTATTCAGTAGCTTCACTACTTCAGGATCTATTATAAATATTGATGCCGTTGGTAGCTTAAAGTCATCCTTCTTACTCAAATGCATACCAAGAATGTTGATATTGATTTTCCTAATAGATTCTTCTTTCCTTATCATGCTATAAAATTTGATATCGAATTTCGAAATTCAGCCCATAATATCAAAATTTGTTGAGTCCCGTATCTTATTTTTTCTTTCTTTTTTTTTGCTTTTAGGGTGCTTCGACTACCTAGGCCATTAGCACCAGCCGTATCTTATTGTTCGGATTATTAATACCGTCAATAATATCATTGTTTAGTCTGATTCCATTGCTTCTATATAAAAAAGTCCGACTCGCAGGAACTGCATCATCTTAGCGCGGTTCCGTTCTTATCTCTAGACTCATTTAAAATGATTAAAATAGAAGCTGTTATTATTTTGGGTCCACATTTCTTGAAAGCATGAAGATTAGATAGTTAGCGATCGAGGTGATAAGTAAAGATGGAATGGTTGGGATTCGCCTAAAGAAACCTCAATACGATTTTTGTTAAAAAATCTATATTGAGGACGTTTCAGCTACTCTTTGGTAGCCTTCGTCAGCATTGAAAGTGCCGGGAGGCAGAGGAGGACCAAAGTTGACAGTTCCATCTTTACTTTCAGAATAAAAAACAGACAAAAAGAACAGTTCGAATAAGCGAAATCAATTACTTTAAAGTTTTAAGCTCTTATTTCTCCGATTGACATCGCCTAATCAAAACTTTCATTAGTACCTTTTTTTTAGAGCATTTAATAAGCTTTCTAATGGTATTCTTCTGTTTACCAAGATTCTCAACCTTTTTCGAGATATTAAGGAAGGTACCTTATAAGCGGGGTTCCTCCCTATGGGGGAGGGAGGAACCGCGCTAAAACGTAAGCGTTACGATTTTTTTTGCACGAATTTCGCCCCAAACGCCATCTTCCAGTGGACGGATTTTGCTGGTTAACGAACTTGGCCTTTCAAATTGGACGACGGATTTTTGTACCAAATTTCATCAAAATCGGACCATTCGTCTTCTACCTAGAGAGCGAACAGACAAATATATATATATATATATATATATATATATATATATATATATATATATATATATAAATATATACAAATTTTAACCACTATCATTTTCGGTCTCTTGGGGTTCTGAAACGCAAAATGTTCTAGTCGGCACTTCTGGATTGCGTCATGAGATCAACCTTATAAGCGGGGTTCCTGCCTATGGGGGATGGAGTAACCGCGCTAAAAGCTCCATCAGAAACAAACCCTGCCTCAATTGTTATAAGTGGTGTCGATCACATCGTTCCCATAATTAACCATTATAATGCTTCAAAGGTGTTAAATATTCCTTCTAAACGACTCCCTTTTAGTGAGATTCTTTTCTCACTTTGGGACGAATATCACGGCGACCCGGATGTTCTATACTCTCATTCCTCTTCCTCATTGTTTTCGCTAAAGAGCGCCACTGTTTCACAAATTTCCAAGGACCGAGGAAAACGTTATTTTTTCACTTTTCCGCCAATAAAGTAGAATTTTTACCCATAATCAGGGAGAAAGATCTTGTAATAAAGGAATGCTAAACTACTAACTGTCAAAATAAAAGTCAATAGTCTTGAAGCAGCAATAAATAAAGGAGAAAGGAGATGTCCTGTAATCCTCTAAGGAGAGAATTTATGTGATGAAGTGGATAATTATGAGAGATCGTGCGTAAGGTCGAATGAAAGTTCATTCGCCTACGTCCATGTCTTTAATAAATGGCACATGAATATTTTCTTTTTCTTCCTAATCTAGAAATAATTGTTTTTAGACTTTCGTGAAATTTAGCAAAATGTTGATCGTCTTTTATAACGATGTATTAATTTTTCTCTTTGCAATAGGGTATGTTGAATGGGGGATTTTAGGTGAAAAAAAAGTCCGATTCGCAGGAACTGCGACATCTTAGCGCGGTTCCGTTCTTATCTCTATTGTTTATGAAGGCATAGAATAGAAACAGTTATTACTTTGTTTAGATCAATAGCGAAACACCTATCCAAATGAAATCTCAAACAAACCAGTCTTGAAAGGTCTTGATTTACAATCTTACCTGTATGGGTCAGCTGTCCCATAAGTCGGGCAGAAAGGCCTCCGCACAGAGGCATTTGGAAAGCTTTGGGATCTATATCTTTGAACGCTACATTTTTAACAATAAATTGATCTTCTTATTTTACTTAATCTGTTTTATTGTCAAATACATTATCCGACTATAAACAATTTAAAAATAACAAGTAATAAAACAGA
Organism: Gonocerus acuteangulatus; assembly: GCA_946811695.1. NCBI lineage: Eukaryota > Metazoa > Arthropoda > Insecta > Hemiptera > Coreidae > Gonocerus > Gonocerus acuteangulatus. Next base: position 80,595,052 of record OX328132.1, read on the forward strand.
CAAAAAGAACCAGTCGAATAAACGAAATCAATTACTTTAAAGTTTTAAGCACTTATTTCTCCGATTGACATCGCCTAATTAAAACTTTCTTTAGAACCTTTTTTGTAGAGCATTTAGTAAGCTTTCGAATGGTAACCTTCTGCTTCCCATGATTGTCAACGGTTTTCGAGGTACTAACGAAAGTATACAAAGTTACCAAAACTTTTCTTGTCTGTTAATAAAATATTTTATTCTAACCCTTCCTTTACTCCAAATGTAACCAAAATTTCAACATATTAGTGTTGATAAAATTCGAACATGCAGAAAATGTTTCAACTGAATCCCATAATTCTAAGTACCAAAATCAAAGACAAAAAGAACAGTTCGAATGAGCGAAATCAATTACTTTAAAGGTTTAAGCACTTATTTCTCCGATTGACATCGCCTAATCAAAACTTTCATTAGAACCATTTTTGTAGAGCATTTAGTAAGCTTTCTAATGGTAATCTTACGTTTCGCAAGATTCTCAACCTTTTTCGAAATATTAAGGAAAGTAAACAAAGTTACCAAAATTTTTTATGTCTGTTAATAAAATATTTTATTCTAACCCTTCCTTAACTCCAAACGTAACAACAATTTCAACATATTAGTTTTAATGAAAGTAGAACATGCAGAAAATGTTTCAACTGAATCCCATGATTCTAAGTACCCAAACCAAAACAGGTATTCAAAAATAATTTTTCCAATTTTCTCGAAAACAGTTAAAGCTATCGCCTTGAAAATGGTTTCATTCGTTTTCCTAACCCAGGAAGCCTATAAAACGAGTACTTACAAGCTTATGAACTCAAGAACGTAAGCGTTACGATTTTTTTTTGCGCGAATTTCGCCCCAAACGCCATCTTCCAGTGGGCGGATTCTGCTGGTTAACGAACTTGGCCTTTCAAATTGGAAGACGGATTTTTGTACCAAATTTCGTCACAATCGGAACATTAGGGAAGCCAGAAATGAGCGAACAGACAAATATATATATATATATATATATATATATATATATATATATATATATATATATATATACATATATATATATATATACATATATATATATATATATATATATATATATATATATATATATATATACAAATTTGAACCACCGTTATTTTCGGTCTTTAGGGGTTCTGAAACGCGAAATTTTCTAGTCGGCACTTCCGGATTGTTTCATTGTATCAACCTTATAAGCGGGGTTCCTCCCTATGGGGGAGGGAGGAACCGCGCTAAGAAGTTGGTATTATCCCAAATCCTAAAAACAGTGCTAGTGGTATCGTACTTGAGTGTGAGGTTTTGTGAGGAATGTAGGGGAAAGGGACGAAAAAGTGCTGTGTGGATATCATTTTTCGATTTTTTTGAAGACGTACGAGATAGATATGGGGAAAGCTTGGGAATTGCTTGCCAGATGTTTTGCTGACTATCGTATTTCATTTGCCTTGCAGGATCATGGTACGACTGGAGGAATTAGTGGGATGCGAACGATAGACTTTTGGGTGACTATTCTACGCACCTACGCTAGAGTAGGGCTTGAAGCTTCTCTTACCAATCCCAACCCACGGGCCGTCCTCTCGAGACCCAGTTCCTGCCGCCGACGCCACTCCTCCTTCCTGCTCTGAAATGAAAACACACTATGTCAGTTTTAAATGATAGTTCACATTTATTTAATTTTATTCATAATGTTACACAAGATTAACCATTGAACCCTAAAATTGTTTAGATATTGTTCATTTGAAATTGCGTTTAGCGTACTTTTCACAGTTATAAGTATTTATCTATAAAAAGTCCGTCTCGCAGGACTGCATCATCTTAGCGCGGTTCCGTTCATATCCCTAGTCTAATTTGGAAAGATTAAAATAGAAGCAGTTATTATTTTGGTTCCACCAGTCTTTTTTTTTAAATTAATTATTATAATGGCGTGTCAACCCTTAAGGTCACTAACGCCATTCCTGTGAGTAGTAAAGTCTAAAGTCTTGAAAGGTCATGATTTACAATCTTACCTGGAAGGGTCTGCTACACTAGAAACGAACCCGCTAGTGACAAGGTCTTGGAATCTTGGAAATCCATATCTCTAACATTAAATTGTTTTTCCTATTTTTCTTAACTTGTTTTTTTTTTCAAATACATTATCCAACAATAAGCAATTAAAAAATAACAAGGAATAAAAAACAGACAAAAAGAACAGTTCGAATAAGCGAAATCAATTACTTTAAAGTTTTAAGCTCTTATTTCTCCGATTGACATCGCCTAATCAAAACTTTCATTAGAACCTGTTTTGTAGAGCATTTAATAAGCTTTCTAATGGTATTCTTCCGTTTACCAAGATTCTCAACCTTTTTCGAGATATTAAGGAAAGTATACAAAGTTACCAAAACTTTTTATGTCTGTTAATAAAATATTTTATTCTAACCCTTCCTAAACTCCAAACGTAACAAAAATTTCAACATATTAGTGTTGATGAAACACAAACATGCAGAAAATGTTTCAACTGTATCCCATAATTCTAAGTACCAAAATCAAAGACAAAGAACCCTCCCTAGGAAGGACGCTAGGCAGTTGAAAAGCTATATATCGTGGAAATCCATATCTCTAGCATTAAATTGTTTTTCTTAACCTGTTTTATTTTCAAATACATTATCCAACAACAAGCAATTAAAAAATAACCAGGAATAAAAAACAGACAAAAAGAACAGTTCGAATAAGCGAAATCAATTACTTTAAAGTTTTAAGCTCTTATTTCTCCGATTGACATCGCCTAATCAAAACTTTCATTAGAACCTTTTTTTTAGAGCATTTAATAAGCTTTCTAATGGTATTCTTCCGTTTACCAAGATTCTCAACCTTTTTCGAGATATTAAGGAAAGTATACAAAGTTACCAAAACTTTTTATGTCTGTTAATAAAATATTTTATTCTAACCCTTCCTAAACTCCAAACGTAACAAAAATTTCAACATATTAGTGTTGATGAAACTCAAACATGCAGAAAATGTTTCAACTGTATCCCATAATTCGGATGGGATAATTCGGGGGTTCCTCGCCCATAGGGAGGAACCCCGCATATAAGGTTGATACAATGAAACAATCCGGAAGTGCCGACTAGAAAATTTTGCGTTTCAGAACCCCTAGAGACCGAAAATAACGGTGGTTAAAATTTGTATATATATATAAGTTAAAAATGTAGCGTTCAAAGAGAGAGATCCCAAGGCTTTCCAAATGCCTCTGAGCGGAGGCTTTTCTGCCCGACTTATGGGATAGCTGACCCATACAGGTAAGATTGTAAATCAAGACCTTTCAAGACGGGTTTGTTTGAGATTTCATTTGGATAGGTGTTTCGCTATTGATCTAAACAAAGTAAAAACTGTTTCTATTCTATGCCTTCATAAACACTAGAGATAAGAACGGAACCGCGCTAAGATGACGCAGCTCCTGCGAATCGGACTTTTTTTAAATGAATAAATATTGTGGCTAAGGGCTCACAAAATTTGGCGGGACGCGTAACGCGAAAATTCAACGAAAGTTGCATCACTTCTCACTTCTGGGCCACATCCTGCATACTTACTGGAGGTGAGCAGGGAGTGGATAGTAATTAAACAGGATGTAAGAATGGTACTTTGGATTCTCATTTTTGTTCCACTCCCGCAAAACGTTTCCGGGCAGTTAGGTCATGGCTAAAGCATTGAGTTCACTCTTTTCTTGATGTTTTTTCGTATCTTAGACTAAACATGCTCTGCCGTGGTCAATGTTACCCTTGACTTTAAGCCATATACATAGAATGAAAACGAAAGAATGAGCACAAACAAAGATATGAATGCTTGAGTAATTTTAAATGACAAACTTCTTATAGTAGACACTAGTTTCAAGGGAGTTAGAATAGAAAACAATCAGTAACCAGATTTTGTAATATTGTATTTTGAGTTTTGTTGTTCGTACAGTCAGAGACATTAAACTAAAATCGACTATGAAAATTCATGACTTATTGGGTTTTTATATGAACTTTTTAGCGCGGTTCCTCCCTCCCCTATAGGGAGGAACCCCGCTTATAAGGTTGATACAATGAAACAATCCGGAAGTGCCGACTAGAAAATTTCGCGTTTCAGAACCCCTAGAGACCGAAAATAACGGTGGTTAAAATTTGTATATATATATATATATATATATATATATATATATATATATTTGTCTGTTCGCGGATTTCTGGCCTCTCTAATGGTCCGATTTTGATGAAATTTGGTACAAAAATCTGTCGCCCGATTTGAAAGGTCAAGTTCGTTAACCAGCAAAATCCGCCCACTGGAAGATGGCGTTTGGGGCCAAATTCGCGCAAAAAAATCGTAACGCTTACGTTTTTGAGTTCGAAGCTTGTAAGTACTCGTTTTATAGGCTCCTTTGGCTAGGAAAACGAATGAAACCATTTTCAAGGCGATAGCTTTAACCGTTTTTGAGAAAATTGGAAAAATAGTTTTTGAATACCGTTTTTGGTTTGGTTACTTAGAATCATGGGATTCAGTTGAAACATTTTCTGCATGTTTTACTATCATTAAAACTAATATGTTGAAATTTTGGTTACGTTTGTAGTTAAGGAAGAGTTAGAATAAAATATTTTATTAACAGACATAAAAAGTTTTGGTAACTTTGTATATTTTCCTTAATATCTTGAAAAAGGTTGAGAATCTTGGTAAACGAAAGAATACCATTAGAAAGCTTACTAAATGCTCTACAAAAAAGGTTCTGATGAAAGTTTTGATTAGGCGATGTCAATCGGAGAAATAAGTGCTTAAAACATTAAAGTAATTGATTTTGCTTATTCGAACTGTTCTTTTTGTCTGTTTTTATTCCTTGTTATTTTTTAATTGCTTATAGTTGGATAATGTATTTTACAATAAAACAGATTAGGCAAAATAAGAAAAACAATTCATTGTTAGAAATATATCTTGCCAAGAGAAAAAGATTCGATGACGTCTTTTGAATATTTTCAATTGCCTTCATGCTGTTGTTTTTTTTATTTTATTTTTTAATTGATTTTATTTGTAGAATTATTACTATAGTAAAAGAACACTGGAATATGTGAAAATTTTTGATATTTTCCAATTCATTGAAACGTATGAAATGAAGTATCGGTAGAAGAGGTTTCTAGGGTCTGGCGGACCCGACCCCAGGTATAGCCATAAAACCCTTTGAACAAAGGAGGAAAATATTATCTGTTTCTATTCTATGCTTTTCAAATGAGAATAGGGATATGAACAGGAACCGGGGTCTCCCGTGGTCTAATGGCTAGCGCCTTGGATTCATAAGCGGGAGATGGTGGGTTCGATTCACAACCTCCGGCAGGAATTTTATCATCCCACGGCTCGCTGGTAATATTCCTCGCTACACCCTGGATGTCGGCGCTAATGACCTAGATGTAGATGCGCCGTAAAAAAAAAAAAAAAAAAAAAAAAAAAAAAAATGAACTGGAACCGCGCTAAGATGACGCAGTTCCTGCGATTCGGACTTTATGTAAAGAGTACTAAACATGTTTGAAATAGAGAACAGTTTATACATTGTTGAACTTCTAAATCGTTGATGAACAGTACCCCTACATTTTCTTTTACCTCCTCAGACCGTTACTAGATAAACGCTATCTGATTAAATCTATTAATTTTTGTAGTTTTGAAGTAAAATTTGGATTCAAGTAAATTCTGAACATTTTAGAATCCGATTTGTATAGACATGTTGTATATTAATGACTTCTTACATGTGGTGTCGGTTAGATTGTACAAATGTTCTTTATAAAGCCTTCATTGAAGGATCATCAGCTAGTTAGTGGATAAAATGTTGTAATGATACATGGAAAAGGAATTAGATTAAGCAGCGCAGTTTGTATTCTTACTCTATTGAAATTCCGTCCTCTCATTTGTTCTATTAGCAGGTTGACTGCGGGAGGGCTAAACCCCAAATCACCTAAAAAAATGTAAATTTTTGTTTTCCATTTTATGATTTCTTGTCTTATTAATGTGAAAAAATAACTTAAACAGTGGAAATTCTTGATAATTTCCTTTAGAAACTTTTTTTTTTTTTTTTTTTTTTTTTTTTACCTTGACGCACATGTGGTGAAGAAACTCATGCAAAAATTCACCTAAAGTCTGAGCCCGGAACGATTCCAGAATAAGACACTGCAACACTCCATGAGACGACGGAGGAACGAATTAACGGGCCTGGAGGTTTGTAGCCGATCCCCAACACTTTTTAACAGTTTCTCCGAGCTTGCCAAGTAACCCCCATGACGCACATGCGGCGTCATGCCGCCACAGCTGGGGTGGTTCGTGATGATGCACATGCGGCGTCATGCCGCCACAGCGGGGGTGGTTCGTGATGATGCACATGCGGCGTCACGCCGCAGTTAAGGTGTTAAATGGTTTTACATTTCTACTGGAATATGAATTTCACGTCGGGAGAGCTGGTTAAATATATCAATATACGTATCTGCTATAAATGTTTCTGTCAACATAATTGAAGTGGAAATGGAATTTCATTTAATAAAAATTGAGAGTAAGGGGGAGGGGAGGGAAAGCGTTGAAAGGCCTGAGGGAAATTACGGTAGATACGCTATCTTGATAGAGCCATGGACCGGGGCTTGGTAAGGTGGTGTGCATACATCTTGGTTTGTGAATACGGAAGATTTGGAAACATTTTTAAATCAATCTGTCATTTTTGAGTGACCGAAACAGGAATCCTGTTTATCGTAATCTTCTCGAAAATGGTTAAATATATTGTCTTGATTTTAGCGCGGTTACTCCCTATCAAGTGCCGACTAGAAACTTTCACGTTTCAGACCCTATAGATCACGAAAATATAGGTGGCCCAAATTTGTATGTATATATATATATATATATATATATATATATATATATATATATATATATATGTGTATATATTTATATATATGCTTGTCTGTTCGCGCTCTAGCAAGCTCAAAAATGGTCCGATTTTAACGAAATTTGGTGTAAAAATCTGTCGTCTAATTTGAAAGGTCAAGTTCGTTAACCAATAGAATCCACCCACTAGAAGATAGTGTTTGGGGCGAAATTCGCACAAAAAAAATCGTAACGCTTACGTTTTTGAGTTTATATGCTTGCAGGTAGTTGTTTTATACGTTTCTTGACATAAGAAAAGGAATGAAACCATGTTTAAGATGATATCTGTAACCGTTCCTGAGAAAAGTGGAATCAATGTTTTTGTAAGTGTAGCGGGATTCAATTTAAATATTTTCTACAACTTGGAAATTAATCCCAACTAAGATGTTTAAATTTTGGTTATATTTGGAGTTAAGGAAGTATGCGAAAAAAATTATTTTATTAATAGACATGAAAAGTTTTCGGTTCTTCATACATTTTTCTTAAATATCTCGATAACGGTTGCGAAATCTTGGTAAGTGGAAGGTGGCCATTCGAATGCTTACTAAATTCTCTACAAAAAAGGTTCTGAAGCAATATTCGATGGGGCAACGTCAATCAGAGATATAAGCGCTTAAAACTTAAAAAGTGTTTGTTTTGTTGTTTTGAAAGGGTTTTTCTCTTTATTTATCTCACATTTTTAATGGTTGTTTCTTATTTTAAATTGCATTTATCAGTAAAATTAGTATAGTAGTAAAATAAGCTAAGAAACGGTGAAAGTTATTGGTAACAATAAGTTTGGAGTGGCTGTGCTAATCAAGATGGCTGTGGCTAATCATGATGACGTAGTTTGTTTTGAATTTTCCCGTCTTATAACCTTCCTCATAGCCTCCAACTGAAGTTTTCGTTATTTCTTATTTTATAGAATGATTTAACCCACGACAGAATGGAATTTTATGAAGCACATATTTACAGTTGATTATAACAGTAAAACGAAGTTGCTAGTAAAACAAGATAATTAAAATGACAACGAATTTTTGGTTGTTTATAATTCAGCAGTTGTCAATGAGTAAGTACGTTTTCAGTACATAATTGTATTGACTTATACAGATTAAGAATTATCCGCTTCTGTGTAAGTTGGCTACTGTCAGTTTCCTGTGATTTGTGATGCTAATCTATTCCTTCTCTTCGATATGTAACCGCGCGAAGATGACGCAGTTCCTGCAAGTCGGACTTTTTTTCAGATTTGATTGCTCAGTCAATTGTGGACTTCTCTGTGAGATGTTTGCTACATTTCCACGAAAGAACAAAACCTACCAATAACTGTTTCAATTCCTTCACTAATGGCACTAGGGATATGAACCGAAACGCGCTAAAATGACGCAGATCCAGTGAGTTGGACTTTAATTTGTTTTAGAGGCATTTATTTAGATATATATAAGAGAAACTCATAAGCATTTATGAAATTTCTAAGTATTTTAGTTAATATTTTGGCCAAACCTGAGTTAGCTAGAACGTTCGAAAGCTTATTAAGTTGCGTATGAAGAAAGCATCAATTGTTAATTTCGATAAGACAACCTCAGTCAGATGAAATTGCGTATGAATGTCTCAGTTATTTTAGGTTTCAAAAATTATGTACGGAGAATGGAACTTATTAAGGTCGATTCACACTATACGTACCGTCACCGGCAGGCCACCGTCCAGCCGCCGACCGGCAAAAAATTCTTCAATGTATTTCCAATGAGGTAGTTCGCACTAGAGCGTACCGTCACCGGCAGGCCCCCAGCAGGCCACCGGCTGAGCAATCTTGCTACCGGCAGGCCACCGGCATTTTTTTTTTACTGCATGTTATTATAAGTGTATATTTTCATTTATTCATCAATAATTTAATTTTATAATCAGGTTTTGATAAAATTATAAAAGAGACAATGAATTTTTGTACCAAAGTTCATAAAAATCGGACCATTTTCGAGCGTTTGAGAGAGTGAACAGAAATATATATATATATATATATATATATATATATATATATATATATATATATATATATATATATATATACATAAAAAAAAAAACAATTCTGGAATTTTGAAATGTCGAATTATTTATTTTTTTAACATTACAATTTTGTTGTAAAAAAAAAATAATAAATAAAAATAAAATTAATATTTCAAGATTTCAGAAATGTTTAAAAAAAACTTATTTCAGAAAAGTTTGTCTTGAATTGTTGAAGAATATATATATATATATATATATATATATATATATATATATATATATATATATATATATATCAGAGTTGGGCATTATTCAATAATTTTTTTATTCAATGATCATTCAAATAAATTTTTATTGAATAATAGTTTATTCATTGATTACGTTATTCATACACTGAATATTCTATGAGTAACAGGGTTGGATCATTATTCAATAAAATTTTATTGAATAAGAATTCATTCATTTATTCAGTTATTCATTAACTGATTTTTTTTTGATTTTTTAAATTTATATATATATATATATATATATATATATATATATATATATATATATATATATATATATATATATATATATAAATCACGTGTCTGCCTGTGAGTTTGTTCTTCATACAAAACCAGACCGTTTGACCGATTTTGACCAAACTCGGCACACAGGTAGATCTTGATCCGCGAAGTGTCGTGGGCTAATTCAAAAACGTCTACGAGCTGTCTGTCTGTATGTTTGTTCCTTATACAAATCTACACCCTTTGGCTCACAAGTACATCTTGATAGGGCGATTGTCATTGGCTAGGTAAAAAACGTCTACCAACTGCCTGCACGGAGAAAAAAAACAGGCTGCCGGCAGCCTGAGAACTGTGACTCAGTGCCAGTATTTTGAAATAGGACATTTTAGTCTAAAATAGGATTCCAGATATTTTAGCCTAAAATAGGATTCCACTAGTTAGAGTGTCCGCACTTTATAATAGAGTGCTGGAATGCTAATTCTGCATCCTATAGTAGAGTTCTCACACCCAAAGGTAGCATCCAACAATAGAGTGCTAGCACTCTACTTTCAAGTGCGTACCCCTAGACTTTAGATTGCTGGCACTCTGATACTGGTTTCTAGCAGCCTACCCATATAGGCTGCGAGCATCCTGATGTTTGCTTCCTGTATCCTACACCTATAGGCTGCTAGCATCCTATATGGATGGGTTACATTGACCCCATCCATATAGGATGCTAGCAGCCTACAGACAGATGACTTTACTATGTGGATAAAAAAGAACAAAGGTAAATTCAGAGTAATAATAATGAGATTTTATTTGGGTGTAATTTACATATACACTTCTTAACAAGTAGATATTTACAAGTAGGTATGAGGTATACACCTTTTGACAAATATAGATATTTACAAGTATTAGGTATTAGGTACAATGTACTTATGAACAATATTGAACAAGTAGGTCTAGAAATAAAATATTTTTTTTGTTTCATTCGTTTTCCTAGCCCAGGAATCATATAAAACGAGTACTTAGAAGCTTATGAACTCAAAAACGTAAGCGTTACGATTTTTTTTGCGCGAATTTCGCCCCAAACGCCATCTTCCAGTAGGCGGATTTTGCTGGTTAACGAACTTGACCTTTCAAATTGGACGATGGATTTTTGTACCAAATTTCATCAAAATCGGACCATTCGTCTTCTATCTAGAGAGCGAACAGACAAATATATATATATATATATATATATATATAAATATATACATATATATATATATATATATATATATATATATATATATATATATATATACAAATTTGAACCACAGTTATTTTCGGTCTCTAGGGGTTCTGAAACGCGAAATTTTCTAGTCGGCACTTCCGGATTGTTTCATTGTATCAACCCTATAAGCGGGGTTCCTCCCTATGGGGGAGGGAGGAACCGCGCTAAAAAAAAAAAAAATCAAACATAATAAGATTATTAATTAGAAATTACAATTAAAAAGTTAAAATTAAACTTAATGAATGTATAAAGATGATTAAATAAGTTAATTAAACTGAGAACATTATGTGTAGGAAAATAGATTATCTGTAGAAAAATAAAAATAAATAAATAAATACGATTATTAATTCAAAATTACAATTAAAACTTAAAATTAAACTTAATGAATGTATTAAAATGATTTAGTAAATTAATTAAACTGAGAACATCATATGTAGAGAGATAGATTAAATGTAGAAAAAAATAAATAAATAAATAATAAAATTAATAAGATTACTAGTTAAAAATTACAATTAAAAATTAAAATTAAACTTACTGAATGTATTAAACTGGTTCAATAAATTAATTAAACTGAAGACATTATATGTAGAAAATAGATTATATGTAGAAAAAATAAATAAATAAAAATTAAATAAAATATATAAATAAGATTATTAATTAAAAAAAATAAAAAAATAAATAAATGAATAAGTGATTCTTCCTATCTTGGAAGATTTCGGTCTTCCGTGATGTAGTTGCTGAAGGTAATCAGAGCCCCCTTGAAGTTGCTGTACAGCAGTGAAGGACTCGCCGGCCACTGGTTTCCGGCTCCTGTAACCACGCGTTCTAGCTCCTGTCTGTAGTCATTGGTGAGTCTACAGTCGTATAAGAGGTATAAGAGGTGTTTCTAGAGTTCCTTCATTTATGATCATATCCATAGACAAAAACCTTATTTTATATTTATTTTGTAATTCCCTGGCACCTTTGAATTTGCTGCGAAATTTTAAACTAGAAAAAATGCCTATTTATCTTTCTTTTTAATGGAGACCCAGTAGCCGTGAGGGTTAAGGCGTGAGCTCTTAACACTCCGTGTCAAAGTTCGTGGGTTCGATTCCCACTAGGGGCGGTGGCTTTTCTTTCGAAAAAAGAAAAGGCCTATCCTGGCTAGAAAAGGGTGGTAACTTATAGATAACCCGTCCTAAAATTCGTAGTTAATGATAAATGGACGTTAAAATGTAAATAAATTTATTTTTAATTATATAAAAAACACAACAGCAACAACTTTTCTTTTGTTATTAATCATAATTTATTTTTGTTTCTGTTTGAACAGATGCTGAAATCAACTGTCTTCGGCTTTATGAATACGGCTATAAGTGTCAGGAAAACAATAAAAAATATTTTATTTCTAGACCTACTTGCTCAATATTGTTCATAAGTACATTGTACCTAATACCTAATACTTGTAAATATCTATATTTGTTAAAAAGTGTATACCTCATACCTACTTGTAAATATCTACTTGTTAAGAAGTGTATATGTAAATTACACCCAAATAAAGTCTCATTATTATTACTCTGAATTTACCTTTGTTCTTTTTTATCCACATAGTAAAGTCATCTGTCTGTAGGCTGCTAGCATCCTATATGGATGGGGTCAATGTAACCCATCCTGAATAGGATTCTAGCAGCCTATATGGGTAGGATACACGAAGCAAACATCAGGATGCTCGCAGCCTATATGGGTAGGCTGCTAGAAGCCAGTATCAGAGTGCCAGCAATCTAAAGTCTAGGGGTACGCACTTGAAAGTAGAGTGCTAGCACTCTATTGTTGGATGCTAGCTTTGGGTGTGAGAACTCTACTATAGGATGCAGAATTAGCATTCCAGCACTCTGTGCTAAGTGTTAGTATGTGTGTACTACTGCAGATATCTGGTCTGCAAAGCGCAGATGTTTTTTTGGCGTGACTGCTCACTCGTCTATCCAGTCAGTCCTCGCTTCCCGCCCATTTCGAAATTCCCATTCATATGATAGAATATCATTTATGTTGAGTGATATCCATGCGGAATTCAAACTTGACGAAATTATTGGATTTTTCAAATAAAAAGTTTTAGAAGAGGTAAATGCACTAACTGAGGTGACACTTACAGCTCGCCTATCTGAAGTTAATGATTTTTTTGTTTTTGGAAATGTCGATACCGTAACAAGCGACGATTCTCTTACGAAAGCAGAAGTCCAGGGTTGCAATTTTTTGAAAATCAGGAAGAAGAGTATGTTAAATAATTTTAAATATATAAAAAATGTGTTTATCAAATTCAACACGCCCCTGGCGACATCAGCCGATGGCCCCAGAGCCATAGCTCTGGTCTTGGTTTATAAGCCTATCATCAACATTTAATTTTCATGGCAGCAATCATTGGAATATTCTTTTTTACCGTTACAAGTAAATGTTCACTTTTCATAACTTGAATTATGTGTGTGTTTATTGAACATTATGCTTATCAATTTATTATTATGAGTTAAAAAAGTAATTGGTGATATTTGGGTTGATGGAAAAAAGTAGGTAAATTATTCTTTTTTGACCAGTATTGTACCCAAAACATATTTTTTAAAGATTTCCTTAATATAAAAGAAATAATGAATGTGAAAGTTTGTCCTGTAAGAAAAATATGAATTACCTAATTCAATATAACCTCCAACATCCTGAATTTATTTCATTATTATCCATTATGAATTTCCGTCATTATTTCAAAATTATTATCAACCAGGCATCTTTAACTTTTACAATATTTGTTTTTAAAAATAATATTTTATTTTAAAATTAATTATTATTATTTTATATTAAAAGTACAAATTATTTTATATCAATTGAAATAATGAATGAAGAAGAAAAAACAATTAATTACCCGGCGTGCCATGCTACCTGCATCTAGAACAGCAACAATAAATTACAAACCAAGTAAGTAATATTAAAATCTATTAACAAAAATCTCTAACTGTTCGGGTTCACAGTTTCGAACCTGTGACCTCCGAACATGTGCGTCAAGTTTGGCCAAAATCGGTCAAACGGTATGGATATGAATAAGAAACAACCAGGCAGACAAACAGATGATACACGTTTTTGACCTAACCTATGACACTCCCCAAATCAGAATCTATCTGTGTGCCAAGTTTGGTCAAAATCGGTCAAAAGGTGTGGATTTGTATAAGGAACAATCATACAGACATACAACTGGTAGACGTTTTTTACCTATCCTATGACAATCCCCCTATCAAGAAATACCTGTGTTCCAAGTTTGGTCAAAATCGGTCAAAAGGTGTGGATTTGTATAAGGAACAATCATACAGACATACAACTGGTAGACGTTTTTTACCTATCCTATGACAATCCCCCTATCAAGAAATACCTGTGTTCCAAGTTTGATCAAAATCGGTCGAACGGTGTGGATTTGTATAAATAACAAACATACTTACAGGCAGCTGGTAGATTTTTTTGACTTAGCCTATGATACTCCCAGTTAGACATGCGCGCCGAGGCTGAATTTTCCGGTGGCGGCGCGCTGGACTAAAATGGTCGGCGGCGGCGGCACGCGCGGCGTGGGCTATTTTTTTTAACCCCCAAGGGAGACGTTACAATTTAAATATACATATATATATCTATATATATATATATATATATATATATATATATATATATATATATATATATTTGTCTGTTCGCTCATTTCTGGCTTCCCTAATGGTCCGATTGTGATGAAATTTGGTACAAAAATCCGACGTCCAATTTAAAAGGTCAAGTTCGTTAACCAGCAAAATCCGCCTACTGGAAGATGGCGTTTGGGGCGAAATTCGCGAAAAAAAAATCGTAACGCTTACGTTTTTGAGTTCATAAGCTTCTAAGTACTCGTTATATATGATTCCTGGGCTAGGACAACGAATGAAACCATTTTCAAGGCGATAGCTTTAACCGTTTTCGAGAAAATTGGAAAAATATTTTTTGAATACCGTTTTTGGTTTGGGTACTTAGAATCATGGGATTCAGTTGAAACATTTTCTGCATGTTCTACTTTCATCAAAACTAATATGTTGAAATTTTGGTTACGTTTGGAGTTAAGGAAGGGTTAGAATAAAATATTTTATTAACAGACATACAAAGTTTTAGTAACTTTGTTTACTTTCCTTAATATCTCGGAAAAGGTTGAGAATCTTGGTAAACGGAAGAATACCATTAGAAAGCTTATTAAATGCTCTAAAAAAAGGTTCTAATGAAAGTTTTGATTAGGCGATGTCAATCGGAGAAATAAGAGCTTAAAACTTTAAAGTAATTGATTTCGCTTATTCGAACTGTTCTTTTTGTCTGTTTTTTATTCCTTGTTATTTTTTAATTGCTTATTGTTGGATAATGTATTTGAAAATAAAACAGGTTAATAAAAATAAGAAAAACAATTTAATGTTAGAGATATGGATTTCCAAGATATATAGCTTTTCAACTGCCTAGCGTCCTTCCTTGGGAGGGTTCTTTGTCTTTGATTTTGGTACTTAGAATTATGGGATACAGTTGAAACATTTTCTGCATGTTTGAGTTTCATCAACACCAGAGTTGTAATGTAATGATTACTTTGAGTAATGATTACTTTTCAAATTACTTTCCTGTTTTAATAGGAATTCGCCTTAGGCACACACTAGACATGGCCAAAAATCGGAATCCAGGCGTTTTTACTAAAAATTACATAAAAAGTAATTGCCATTCCCATTCCCATTACTGTAATGGGAATGGGAATTGCAATTACATATTCCAATTAAAAGTAATGGGTACTGATTTTAGCGCGGTTCCTCCCTCCCCCATAGAGAGGAACCCCGCTTATAGGGTTGATACAATGAAACAATCCGGAAGTGCCGACTAGAAAATTTCGCGTTTCAGAACCCCTAGAGACCGAAAATAACGGTGGTTCAAATTTGTATATATATATGTATATATATATATATATATATATATATATATATATATATATATACATATATATTTGTCTGTTCGCTCTCTAGATAGAAGACGAATGGTCCGATTTTGATGAAATTTGGTACAAAAATCCTTCGTCCAATTTGAAAGGTCAAGTTCGTTAACCAGCAAAATCCGCCTACTGGAAGATGGCGTTTGGGGCGAAATTCGCGCAAAAAAAATCGTAACGCTTACGTTTTTGAGTTCATAAGCTTCTAAGTACTCGTTTTATATGATTCCTGGGCTAGGAAAACGAATGAAACCATTTTCAAGGCGATAGCTTTAACCGTTTTTGAGAAAATTGGAAAAATATTTTTTGAATACCGTTTTTGGTTTGGGTACTTAGAATCATGGGATTCAGTTGAAACATTTTCTACATGTTCTACTTTCATCAAAACTAATATGTTGAAATTTTGGTTACGTTTGGAGTTAAGGAAGGATTAGAATAAAATATTTTATTAACAGACATAAAAAGTTTTAGTAACTTTGTTTACTTTCCTTAATATCTCAAAAGAGGTTGAGAATCTTGGTAAACGGAAGAATACCATTAGAAAGCTTATTAAATGCTCTAAAAAAAAGATTCTAATGAAAGTTTTGATTAGGCGATGTCAATCGGAGAAATAAGAGGTTAAAACTTTAAAGTAATTGATTTCGCTTATTCGAACTGTTCTTTTTGTCTGTTTTTTATTCCTTGTTATTTTTTAATTGCTTATTGTTGGATAATGTATTTGAAAATAAAACAGGTTAATAAAAATAAGAAAAACAATTTAATGTTAGAGATATGGATTTCCAAGATATATAGCTTTTCAACTGCCTAGCGTCCTTCCTAGGGAGGGTTCTTTGTCTTTGATTTTGGTACTTAGAATTATGGGATACAGTTGAAACATTTTCTGCATGTTGGAGTTTCATCAACACTAATATGTTGAAATTTTTGTTACGTTTAGAGTAAAGGAAGGGTTAGAATAAAATATTTTACTAACAGACAAAAAAAGTTTTGGTAACTTTGTATAATTTCGTTAGTATCTCGAAAACCTTTGACAATCTTGTGAAGCAGAAGATTACCATTCGGAAGCTTACTAAATGATCTACAAAAAAGGTTCTGAAGAAAGTTTTAATTAGGCGATGTCAATCGGAGAAAAAAGTGCTTAAAGCTTTAAATTAATTGATTTCGTTTATTCCAATGGTTCTTTTTGTCTGTTTTATTTCTTGTTATTTTTTAATTGCTTATAGTTGGATAATGTATTTGACAATAAAACTGGTTAAGTAAAATAACAAAAACAATTTATTGTTAGAAATATAGATTTCCAAGATTCCAAGACCTTGTCACTAGCGGGTCTGTTTCTAGTGTAGCGGACCCTTCCAGGTAAGATTGTAAATCATGACCTTTCAAGACTTTACTACTCACAGGAATGGCGTTAGTGACCTTTAGGGTTGTCACGCCATTATAATAATTAATTTAAAAAAAAAAGACTGGTGGAACCAAAATAATAACTGCTTCTATTTTAATCTTTCCAAATTAGACTAGGGGTATGAACGGAACCGCGCTAAGATGATGCAGTCCTGCGAGACGGACTTTTTAGATTCCCATTACTTTTAATGGAAAAAAAGTAATTGCCATTCCCATTCCCATTACTGTAATGGGAATGGGACTTGCAATTACATTTTGCAATTACAAGTAATGGGTACTGTTTTTTTAGATTCCCATTACTTGTAATGGAAAAAAGTAATTGCAATTTCCATTACAATTACAGGAATTGGAATGGAGTAATGGGAATGGCCATTACATGTCTAATTGGATTACATTTCATTAGATAGTCCGGGTTAGAAAAATTTTTTTTCAAGGGAAAGGGAGATTTTATGCAGTTTTAAATACTTTTTTTTTTTTTTTTTTTTTTTTTTTTTTTTTTTTTTTTTTTTTTTTTTTTTTTTTTTTTAAACCTGGTTTGTTATTTATACAAATTCACACCGTTTGACCGATTTTGACCAAACTTGGCACACAGATAGGTCTTGACCCGGGGAGTTTCGTAGGCTAGGTCAAAAACATCTACCAGCTGACTGTCTGTATGTTTGTTCCTTAAACAAATTCACACCGTTTGACCGATTTTGACCAAACTTGACACACAGATAGGTCTTGACCCGGGGAGTTTTGTAGGCTAGGTCAAAAACATCTACCAGCTGCCGGTCTGTATGTTTGTTCGTTATACAAATTCACACCGTTTGACCGATTTTGACCAAACTTGACACACAAATAGATCTTGACCCGGGGAGTCTCGTAGGCTAGGTCAAAAACATTTACGAGATGCCGGTCTGTATGTTTGTTCCTTATACAAATTCACACCGTTTGACCGATTTTGACCAAACTTGGCTCACAGACCTGTCTGTTCTTGAGGGAAAGGGAGATTATAGTTGTAGTGAAACTTGAATACACTTTTTTTTTTTATTATTGTTATCCTCCCAAAATTTGAATACAGGAGTTTTGAATGTGCTAAAAACAAATCTGAAATCAGTTTTGAAATCAAAAATTGTTTTACTACTATTATACTGACTTTTCACGGTTAAGTTAAGTATAAATTAATTTTACGGGACCCAGTTTTTGTGAGAGAATAACGAGAACATAGATTCCAGGCGCTAATGACCTAGATGTAGATGCGCCGTAAAAAAATAAAAATAAATAAAAAAAAATAATAAAAATAAAAACATAGATTCCAATAAATTCAATTTCTTCTTGCGGAAAATCATCTGAAACTTTAAACAAACTGGAATTTTCGAGATTATATTTATACAATTCAGATAGCTCTATCGCCACTGATGAGCACAATTTTATTTAGAAATACAAATACGAAGTTATTCTAAATTTACATATTTCTCAATACGAATATAAAGAAAGTCTTATTACATAGGTGTGAATAGAATTTATTTATATAAGTGTATTAAATATATAAATACAAATGAATTTTCATTCACAAATTTTTCTGTAAATACAAATGAAGTGACAGGAAAAGTGTAATTGTTCACAAAAACTGTGATTACTAAAAAAAAAAAAAAAAATAATTACAATATAGACATACAAATGTTTCACATTATAACTTGTGAATAACAATGTATTCATTAATACATTCATATATTATAAATTTTTGCTCATTAACGATAAGATGATATTACGAAGGATATAGAAAGTGGTTTTATTAGGAAGATATAGAAGTATTAGGAAGGGTATAGACGGTAATAATAGGAAGGGCATGAAAAGAGGTATTAGGATGGTTATAAAGGGTGATATTAAGAAGAAAATAGAAGCTATTATTAGGAAGGATGTTGAAGGTGGTATTTGAAAGGATTTATAAGGTGGAATTAGGAAGGGTATACAACCTTCAATATCTTTCCTAATATTACCTACAATACCCTTCATAATACTACCCTCTATATAAACTCTACAATATCACCTTTAGGATGGAGGTCCAATAATAAGAGAGAAGTACTGCTTGTTTATGATGAGGAGCTGTTTGCATCGTCAAACTACATTGCATGGGAAACGTCTCGTATTCACTACATTTCAACGAATATTTATCCAATAATAATATAAACCAATTTGAACGGTCGATAAAGCTCGAAAGTAACAGATTTTAGTTCAATCGTAGTATGTGTTCTGGAATTTTATGAGCAAAAACGTTGCACTCCCCCGATCAAGACCTACCCATCTGCCACTTTTGTTAAAAATTGGTCTAACGGTTTGGAATTGAATAAAGAATAAACATACAGACAGACAGCTAGTAGACGTTTTTGATCAAGCCTACGACACTCTCTGGATCAAGATGTAACTGTGTGTCACGTTTGATCAAAATCAGTGAAACGGTGTGAATTTGTTTAAGGAACAACCATACAGAGAGAGAGCTCTTAGCTGTTTTTGACCTAGCCTACGACACTCCCCGGGTCAAGACCTATGTGTAATCCAAGTTTCGTCAAAATCAGTCAAACGGTGTGAATTTGTTTAAGGAACAAACATACAGACAGACAGCTGGTAGGTGTTTTTGACCTAGTCCACGAAACTCCCCGGGTTAAGACCTATCTGTGTGCCAACATTGGTCAAAATCGGTGAAACGGTGTGAATTTGTATAAGCAACAAACATATAATAGGCAGACAGCTGGTAGATGTTTTTGATCCAGCCTACGAGACTCGCCGGGTCAAGACCTATCTGTGTGCCAAGTTTGGTCAAAATCGGTCAAACGGTGTGAATTTGTTTAAGGAACAACCATACAGACAGAGAGCTTTTAGCTGTTTTTGACCTAGCCTACGAGACTCCCCGGGTCAAGGACCAATCTGTGTTCCAAGTTTCGTCAAAATCAGTCAAACGGTGTGAATTTGTATAAGCAACAAACATATAATAGGCAGACAGCTGGTAGATGTTTTTGACCTAGTCTACGACACTCCCCGGGTCAAGACCTATCTGTGTGCCAAGTTTGGTCAAAATCAGTCAAACGGTGTGAATTTGTTTAAGGAACAAACATACAGACAGACAGCTGGTAGGTGTTTTTGACCTAGTCCACGAAACTCCCCGGGTTAAGACCTATCTGTGTGCCAACATTGGTCAAAATCGGTGAAACGGTGTGAATTTGTATAAGCAACAAACATATAATAGGCAGACAGCTGGTAGATGTTTTTGATCCAGCCTACGAGACTCGCCGGGTCAAGACCTATCTGTGTGCCAAGTTTGGTCAAAATCGGTCAAACGGTGTGAATTTGTTTAAGGAACAACCATACAGACAGAGAGCTTTTAGCTGTTTTTGACCTAGCCTACGAGACTCCCCGGGTCAAGGACCAATCTGTGTTCCAAGTTTCGTCAAAATCAGTCAAACGGTGTGAATTTGTATAAGCAACAAACATATAATAGGCAGACAGCTGGTAGATGTTTTTGATCCAGCCTACGAGACTCGCCGGGTCAAGACCTATCTGTGTGTCAAGTTTGGTCAAAATCGGTCAAACGGTGTGAATTTGTTTAAGGAACAAACATACAGACAGACAGCTGGTAGGTGTTTTTGACCTAGTCCACGAAACTCCCCGGGTTAAGACCTATCTGTGTGCCAACTTTGGTCAAAATCGGTGAAACGGTGTGAATTTGTATAAGCAACAAACATATAATAGGCAGACAGCTGGTAGATGTTTTTGATCCAGCCTACGAGACTCGCCGGGTCAAGACCTATCTGTGTGTCAAGTTTGGTCAAAATCGGTCAAACGGTGTGAATTTGTTTAAGGAACAAACATACAGACAGACAGCTGGTAGGTGTTTTTGACCTAGTCTACGAGACTCGCCGGGTCAAGACCTATCTGTGTGCCAAGTTTGGTCAAAATCAGTCAAACGGTGTGAATTTGTTTAAGGAACAAACACACAGACAGACAGCTGGTAGGTGTTTTTGACCTAGTCTACGAGACTCGCCGGGTCAAGACCTATCTGTGTGCCAAGTTTGGTCAAAATCGGTCAAACGGTGTGAATTTGTTTAAGGAACAACCATACAGACAGAGAGCTGGTAGATGTTTTTGATCCAGCCTACGAGACTCGCCGGGTCAAGACCTATCTGTGTGCCAAGTTTGGTCAAAATCGGTCAAACGGTGTGAATTTGTTTAAGGAACAAACATACAGACAGACAGCTGGTAGGTGTTTTTGACCTAGTCTACGAGACTCGCCGGTCAAGACCTATCTGTGTGCCAAGTTTGGTCAAAATCGGTCAAACGGTGTGAATTTGTTTAAGGAACAACCATACAGACAGAGAGCTTTTAGCTGTTTTTGACCTAGCCTACGAGACTCCCCGGGTCAAGGACCAATCTGTGTTCCAAGTTTCGTCAAAATCAGTCAAACGGTGTGAATTTGTTTAAGGAACAAACACACAGACAGACAGCTGGTAGGTGTTTTTGACCTAGTCTACTAGACTCGCCGGGTCAAGACCTATCTGTGTGCCAAGTTTGGTCAAAATCGGTCAAACGGTGTGAAATTGTTTAAGGAACAACCATACAGACAGAGAGCTTTTAGCTGTTTTTGACCTAGCCTACGAGACTCCCCGGGTCAAGGACCAATCTGTGTTCCAAGTTTCGTCAAAATCAGTCAAACGGTGTGAACTTGTTTAAGAAACAAACACACAGACAGACAGCTGGTAGGTGTTTTTGACCTAGTCTACGAGACTCGCCGGGTCAAGACCTATCTGTGTGCCAAGTTTGGTCAAAATCGGTCAAACGGTGTGAATTTGTTTAAGGAACAAACATACAGACAGACAGCTGGTAGGTGTTTTTGACCTAGTCTACGAGACTCGCCGGTCAAGACCTATCTGTGTGCCAAGTTTGGTCAAAATCGGTCAAACGGTGTGAATTTGTTTAAGGAACAACCATACAGACAGAGAGCTTTTAGCTGTTTTTGACCTAGCCTACGAGACTCCCCGGGTCAAGGACCAATCTGTGTTCCAAGTTTCGTCAAAATCAGTCAAACGGTGTGAATTTGTTTAAGGAACAAACACACAGACAGACAGCTGGTAGGTGTTTTTGACCTAGTCTACTAGACTCGCCGGGTCAAGACCTATCTGTGTGCCAAGTTTGGTCAAAATCGGTCAAACGGTGTGAATTTGTTTAAGGAACAACCATACAGACAGAGAGCTTTTAGCTGTTTTTGACCTAGCCTACGAGACTCCCCGGGTCAAGGACCAATCTGTTTATTTATTTATTTATTTTTTTTTTTTTTTTTACGGCGCATCGACATAATTCTTGGCCATTAGCGCCGAATTATTAGTTTGTTTAAGGATTTGTTTAAGGAACAAACATACAGACAGACAGCTGGTAGGTGTTTTTGACCTAGTCTACGAGACTCGCCGGTCAAGACCTATCTGTGTGCCAAGTTTGGTCAAAATCGGTCAAACGGTGTGAATTTGTTTAAGGAACAACCATACAGACAGAGAGCTTTTAGCTGTTTTTGACCTAGCCTACGAGACTCCCCGGGTCAAGGACCAATCTGTGTTCCAAGTTTCGTCAAAATCAGTCAAACGGTGTGAACTTGTTTAAGGAACAAACACACAGACAGACAGCTGGTAGGTGTTTTTGACCGAGTCTACGAGACTCGCCGGGTCAAGACCTATCTGTGTGCCAAGTTTGGTCAAAATCGGTCAAACGGTGTGAATTTGTATAACGAACAAACATACAGACCGGCAGCTGGTAGATGTTTTTGACCTAGCCTACAAAACTCCCCGGGTCAAGACCTATCTGTGTGTCAAGTTTGGTCAAAATCGGTCAAACGGTGTGAATTTGTTTAAGGAACAAACATACAGACAGTCAGCTGGTAGATGTTTTTGACCTAGCCTACGAAACTCCCCGGGTCAAGACCTATCTGTGTGCCAAGTTTGGTCAAAATCGGTCAAACGGTGTGAATTTGTATAAATAACAAACCAGGTTTAAAAAAAAAAAAAAAAAAAAAAAAAAAAAAAAAAAAAAAAAAAAAAAAAAAAAAAAAAAAACCGTATTTAAAACAGCATAAAATCTCCCTTTCCCTTGAAAAATACAATTTTTCTAACCCGGACTATCTAATGAAATGTAATCCAATTACAGACATGTAATGGATTACATGGAGACATGTAATGGATATAATGGCCATTCCCATTACTCCATTCCAATTCCTGTAATTGTAATGGAAATTGCAATTACTTCTTTCCATTACAAGTAATGGGAATCTAAAAAAACAGTACCCATTACTTGTAATTGGAAAATGTAATTGCAAGTCCCATTCCCATTACAGTAATGGGAATGGGAATGGCAATTACTTTTTTTCATTAAAAGTAATGGGAATCTAAAAAAACAGTACCCATTACTTGTAATTGCAAAATGTAATGGCAATTCCCATTCCCATTACAGTAATGGGAATGGCAATTACTTTTTTTCAAAAGGAATGGGAATTTGTAATGGGAATGGGGATTACATTTTTAACAACTCTGATCAACACTAATATGTTGAAATTTTTGTTACGTTTAGAGTTAAGGAAGGGTTAGAATAAAATATTTTATTAACAGACAAAAAAAGTTTTGGTAACTTTGTATAATTTCGTTAGTATCTCGAAAACCGTTGACAATCTTGTGAAGCGGAAGGTTACCATTCGGAAGCTTACTAAATGCTCTACAAAAAAGGTTCTGAAGAAAGTTTTAATTAGGCGATGTCAATCGGAGAAAAAAGTGCTTAAAGCTTTAAATGAATTGATTTCGTTTATTCCAATGGTTCTTTTTGTCTGTTTTATTTCTTGTTATTTTTTAATTGCTTATCGTTGGATAATGTATTTGACAATAAAACTGGTTAAGTAAAATAACAGAAACAATTTATTGTTAGAAATATAGATTTCCAAGATTCCAAGACCTTGTCACTAGCGGGTCCGTTTCTAGTGTAGCCTACCCTTCCAGGTAAGATTGTAAATCATGACCTTTCAAGACTTTACTACTCACAGGAATGGCGTTAGTGACCTTAAGGGTTGACACGCCATTATAATAATTAATTAAAAAAAAAAAGACTGGTGGAACCAAAATAATAACTGCTTCTATTTTAATCTTTCCAAATTAGACTAGGGATATGAACGGAACCGCGCTAAGATGATGCAGTCCTGCGAGACGGACTTTTTATTAAGCGCAGCGAGTAACAGGAGGGGGGGATCTGGAACTCTAAATTGTTAGTCTCCCCACTTTGTTAAAATAAAAAAGGAAATTTTGCTAGTTCTTGCGTTTGCTCTCTGATTACAGTTACAATCGTTCTCATTTCTTTGGTACTGCATTCATTGTAGAAAAGTAAACAATTAATAAATGATTCTTAAAAACTAAATCCATTACTTTATACATCTTAGTCGTGTAATAGCTTTCGAGTGAGACACAACGTTCCTTAAAAACTCTCGTTTTTATCAGTGCAAAGTGGTGGTCAGTGGTCACATTTTCTTACGAAAATTGGCACACTGATGGTCATAGTTTCAGTGCACACTTCAGTGAAATATCGTTCACCCAGACATCGTAGTTTACCTACAATCTGTAAGTGAAGTTACAATCATTTCTAGATTATCTAGCCCTCGCTGCTAGTATGCCTAGTGGTGGGGGGCTTGCCTGTAGAGTCCCGCTCCTGGTGCTAGGAGCCCCTGCACAGTGGGAGATGCTTTTACCAGCAACACCCTCTATAGACAGTCAGCTGGCAGCCAGCCTCCTTGGCTCAGTTACTCCGTAGTCGACTCTCGGCTGAAGATCAGTGGTTCGATCCCACATTTTTCACAAATTTTTTTTTTACAAAATTTTTTTTTTTTCTTTCTAAAATGTCTACGACAATGGACAGTGAGCAACAGTACACTTTCTTGGAATCTACCTCTACTCAAGACGGCGAAAATTTTACTCAGGGAAGACGTAAACGTCTTCGTAAGAAAACTTCTACTAATTTATCGCCTAAAGCCAAACAGCAAAAAGGATCAAAAATAACTGAAAATCAAAACGTATCTCAAATTAATAAAAATCTCCTTTCAGTAGCAAAAACAGACCAGAAGCCGCCTAACATCTACGTCAGAAACATTAAAAATTACAAAAACCTCTGCTCTCGTCTCAGTCAAGCTGCTGGAGAAAAATCTTTCTCTTGCAGAGCCAGATTTAATGACATAGCGATCAGTGCTACCGACAGCGGTGCCTACAGGGCAATTATTAAAAGTTTAAACCAGATGGAAGCCGATTATCACTGCTATCAATTGCCAGAGGAAAAAGCATACAGAGTCGTCATTCGCAATTTGCATCATACCACACCTCCTGAAGACATCGCAAATGCTTTGAAGGATCTGGGCTATAACGTTAAAAGAATAATTAATGTTCGCCACCCGACAACGAAAGCACAACTTCCTCTCTTTTTCGTGGATCTGGAAAAGGCCGAAAAAAGCAGGGAAATATTTAAAGAACAATATCTTCTCTACACCAAGATATCAGTGGAAGAGCCCCGCCGTCGACGCGAATTAACTCAATGTCACAAATGCCAAGAATATAACCATACCAAAAGCTACTGCAACCACGCACCTAAGTGCGTTAAATGTGGCGAGCAGCACAAGTCTGAAGACTGCGCTAAACCCAAAGACGCACCTGCAACCTGCGCCAACTGTGGCGACAATCATCCAGCCAACTACAAAGGATGCGATGTCTACAAGGCCCTCAGAACTCTTAGGACTCAACGGCAGAGGACGAGCAGCGCAACCCGTCTGACCAACGTACAGGCTTTTGCCATCAAAGATGCCACACATACTCAGCCTCAGCAGCCATCCACATCAGCAACTTCACCTCGGAGGCCAAATGTCTCGTATGCCTCTCTTCTCTCCTCTAGGCAAAAGAATGTGCTGGTAAATCCTCAACCCAATCCAATGCCAGCACAAAAACCACCAACCACCCCAACCCCAGCACAAAACCTCACACCTCCTTCCCAAACCTCCCAGAAGAATATCCCATCAGTTTCCTCTCCTAAACCTATTAATGCTCCCCCTGTCCCTCCCACTCCTATACCCCAAGATCCCTTCAACCTGTTTTCCTCGTTCCTAAATAAGTTGGAAACATTACTAACTCCTCTTATCTCCCTTATGACCTCCCTAATTTCCGACATTCTTCCGAAACTTCTTAAATGATTTCCTTTAATCCCAATTCCCTCACCATAATCCTATGGAATGCTAACGGACTTATCTCACGACGACTCGAGCTTGAACTCCTACTTACAGAAAGAAACATCGACATCGCACTGATTACAGAAACACACCTACTTGCCACAAACTACTTCTCAATCCCAGGCTATGTGTGCTACAGGGCAGACCATCCCTCCGATTCCCGGCATGGAGCAGCAGTAATGGTGAAAAGTTCTTTGGCTCACTTTTCGCACTCCACTCTCTCGACAGACAGCATGCAGGTAAGTTCAATTTCCCTTTCCCTTTCATCCTACAATATAATTGTTTCTGCGGCGTATTTCTCTCCAAATTTTACCATTTACCAACCTGAATTCCTCACTCTATTCCAATCCTTTGGTCCTCACTTTCTCATAGGGGCTGATTTCAATGCGAAACATCCCAGATGGGGAAGCCGTCTTACCAATCCTCGTGGCAGAATTCTTTATGACATCCTTCAATCCCAAAATTATGACACCATTTCCTCTGATTCTCCTACATATTGGCCAACCGATCCCTCTCGCACTCCCGACCTTGTCGATTTCTTCATCACTTCTGGCCTACGAGGAATATCATACTCGGTTCAGTCACTGCTTGAACTCTCATCCGATCACTCAGCCATCCTACTCGTCCTGAATACCTCTCCTCTACCACGCTCCAGCAATCCCACTCTCACACCAGGGCCTATGAACTGGGAGTTGTTTCGTCAACAACTCTCTCAACTCATAGATCTCAATGTTCCCTTGAAAACTTCATCCGAAGTGGATGAGGCTGTTTTGATGTTCACAAAAGCCATACAAGACAGTGCTCTGAGCTCAAGCAGGCCAAGAACTCGTCTCCCTTTTCACCCTAAGCCTCAACTCCCAGACCACATCCTTAATCTCTTGTCAGCTAAGCGCCAAGCAAGGGCTCGCTGGCAGAGGTCTCGTTACCCATCCGACCACACTTCCTTCAATCGACTTACTCGCCTCCTAAAAAAAGCCTTATCCGAATTCCGATCTGAATCCTTTAATGATTACCTCCAATCACTCACCACCGAAGACAACTCTCTCTGGCAAGCCACCCGTAAAATCCTAAAATTCCATTCCGTTCCTCAACCTCTTCAACGCAGCGACGGAACTTGGGCTAGAAGTGATGAAGATAAAGCCGAACTATTCGCTTCCCATCTGGAATCTACTTTTTCCCCTCATCCAGAAACCAGCTCCTCCCAAGACCTAGAAATACAAGATTACCTGAATACCCCTCTTCCACTCTCCCTTCCTCCTAAAGCATTCCATCCTGCAGAAGTTAAATACATTATCAGACACCTCCCAAGAAAATCTCCCGGTTATGACCTTATAACAGCCCTAATCCTAAAAAATCTACCTCACAAAGCAATTACTTTCCTCGCCTACATATTCAATTCAATCCTTCGTACTACCCACTTCCCAAATCCATGGAAACATTCGATAATAATCCTTATACCTAAACCTCAGAAATCTCCCAAGAATCCATCTTCCTATCGCCCTATCAGTTTGCTCCCAATTATATCCAAGATATTTGAAAAACTTCTCCTTAAAAGAATTCTGTCCACGATCCCTCCAAATTCCTTACCAGATCACCAGTTTGGTTTTCGTCCTCAGCATTCAACCATCCAACAATGCTTCAGCGTTGTTGACACCATATCCCACGCGCTTGAAAGTAGAAACTACTGCACGAGTGCCTTTCTCGACGTCGCCCAAGCGTTCGATCGTGTTTGGTACCCGGGGTTGTTATACAAAATAAAGCGCATACTTCCTCACACATATTTCCTAATCCTGCAATCCTATCTATCTAACCGCTCCTTCCAAGTAAGATCCGGTTCCGCATTGTCTAGTTCCCATCCCATTTCCTCCGGAGTACCCCAGGGAAGTATTCTTGGTCCTCTCCTCTACCTTTTATACACCGCAGACATCCCTACCCACCCCAGCACCCACTTAACTACCTATGCTGATGATACAGCCATATTTTCCTCCTCTCCTGACCCCGTAACTGCTTCCTGTTATCTACAAGAACATCTGGAATCTGTCGAGCACTGGTGCAACATGTGGAAAATAAAGGTGAATCCCGAGAAATGCTGCCAAATCACATTCACCCTCAATAAGAGAACCTGCCCTCCAGTCATCATATTCAGCCACGAACTCCCCATATCCAACGAGGTGCGCTACCTGGGATTATTACTGGACAGTAGACTCACTTGGAACCCACACACCCGACTGAAAAGACAGGAACTGAACAGGAGATACGGACTCTTACGACGACTACTGGGACCTTCATCAAAACTGACAATACACAACAAACTCATTGTTTACAAAACCATAATCCGACCTATTTGGACTTACGGACTTGAACTCTGGGGTACAACTAAAACTTCTAACATACAGAGAATACAGGCATTCCAATCCAAAGTCCTCCGCAAAATAGTTAATGCTCCTTTCTATGTTTCCAATAAAACCCTTCATAGTGACCTCAACATCCCTTTCGTTCAAGAACTGGCAAAATCCCGCTTCCTAACGTTTCATTCCAAACTGTCCTTCCATCCCAATCCTAGAGCACAAACACTTTCCTCCCAAACTCACCCCAAAAATCCGCCTAGAAGGCTCAAGAGACATTGGCCTCGTGATCAATTAACTGAATAGGGACAAAACATTATTCTAAGTAGGAAGTGCCAGTATTGATTGGCTCCTTCCAAAAGTGTTATTATTATTGTGTTATTATTTTTATTATTATTTCCTATTCATTGTTTTTGTTTGTTTCGTTTTTTATGTACTTTTTCTTTCTTTTTTTTATTTTTTATTTTATTTTTTATTTATTTGCTTATTTGTTTTTTATTTATTTTGTATTTCAACTCAATTCTGTATATAATTATTATTTTTATCTGAGAGCAAACTTAACTAATGTACTCTCCAAATGTACAGATGTTAAATAAACGTATTACTAAAAAAAAAAAAAAAAAAAAAAAACTTTATACATCTTACAGCCTTTTCCGGGACATTGATAAACCCGGGTGGACCAGAGACAAGAGACAAATACCGGGACATATGGCAAGCATATATATATGTCTGTTCGCTACAAAATATCTCTATAAAAATGGTTCTAAAGGCATTTTCGATGGGGTGATGTCAATCGGAGAAATAAGGGCTTAAAACTTCGAAAGCGTTGGTATTGTTCTTTTTTAGGGGGGGGGGTCGGTTAGTTTATCTCACTTTTTAATTGATTATTTTAAATTGAAATTATCAGTAAAATTAGTCTTTTCTTAAAAGGAAGTAAGAAAATGAGAAACTTAGTGTTTTCGCAGGGTGATCGTTGTTGCGCCGTAAACATCCTTCTGTTTGAGATTTTGTTTTATATTCTTAAAGGTACATCAAAACCTACCAATAACTGTATGTATTCCTTTACTTATGGCACTAGAGATATGAGCGGAACTGCGCTAAGATGAAGCAGTTCGCGCTCCTGATGTCTCAAGAATGGTCCGTTTTTGATGAAATTTGGTACAAAAAATGTTTCTTAATTTGAAAGGTCGAATTCGTAAACCAGCAGAATCTGTTAACCGGAAGATGGTTTTTGGAGCGTAATTCGCGCGAAAAAAATCGTAACGTTCACGTTTTCGAGTTCATATTCTTGCAGGTACTCGTTTTATAGATTTCTTAACGTAGAACAACGAATAAAACCATTTTAAAGCGATATCTGTACCCGTTTTGAGAAACATTAAAACACCTCGTTTTCCAAAGTAATTTTCAGTTTGGGTACTCATAGACGATTAATTTAGTTGAAACTTGGTCCAGTCGTTTGATATTCATTTAAACTAAGAACGATACATTTTGGTTCCGTTTGGAGTTAAAGAAGTACAAGAAATAAAATATTTCATTAACAGACTTGAAAGGTTTTGGGATTTTCGTATATTTTACATATCTCGAAAACGGAGGGAAATCGTGGTAAGTGGAAGGTGGAAATTCGAAAGCTCACTAAATTCCTTACAAAAAAGGTTCAGATGTAATTTTTGATGGGGCGATGTCAATCCGAGAAATAGATGCTTCAAACTTCAAAATTGTTAGTTTTGTTTTTTTCAACAGGGTTTTGTCACTTACCAAACGTTTTAATTGGTTATTGTTTTTTTAATCGCATTTAATAGTAAAATTAACATTTTAATAAAATAAGGTATGAAAATGAGAAACGTATTGGTAATAGTGTTTCCCTTGGCAAACCTTGAGAAGGTGGGGGAGTCATTTCCGCTTAGAATACTATCAGTTTCCTGTTTTGGAGCCTTAAATCTTCTTTCTCTTTGAGATTCATTTTAAATTTCTCACGAAAGATCAAAACCTACCAACAACTGCTTCTACTCCTTTGCTGATGACACTAGGGATATGAACGGAACCGCGCTAAGATGACGCAGTTCCTGCGAGTCAGACTTTTGTTTTTCTCTTCAATTGAGAGGTTTTGAAAATATCTCCCACAAAAGCTGGATTTATTTTTTGAGTTAAATACCATTTTTATATACCTAAAATTATTTTAACTCTAAGAGAAGGTATGCCAAAAATGGCGGCAGGTGACCACGCACTACACTCGCTGTTTTCCTGCCCTAACCCACCCGCTACACCCTTTCGTCCCGTATGCGCCAACGAAATCGGCGCGCCGACTGATTAGGCTCGGCGGCGGCGCGCCACTCAAAACCCGACGTGGCGTAGCGGCGCCGGCGCGGCGCGCATGTCTACTCCCAGTATCGAGACCTGCCAGTGTGTCAAGATTGATCAAAGTCGGTCAAACGGTGTGGATTTGTATAAGGAACAAACATACAGACAGACAGCTGGTAGACGATTTTGACTTAGCCTATGAGACTTCCCGTATGAAGAACTACCAGTATTCCAAGTTTGGTTAAAATCGGTCAAACGGTGTGGATTTGTATACGGAACAAACATACAGATAAACAGCTGGTGGACGTTTTTGGATTAACCTACGGCACTCCCTGAATCAAGACCTACCTGTGTTCCAAGTTTGGTTAAAATCGGTCAAACGGTGTGGATTTGTATACGGAACAAACATACAGATAAACAGCTGTTGGACGTTTTTGGATTAACCTACGGCACTCCCAGTATCGAGACCTGCCAGTGTGTCAAGATTGATCAAAGTCGGTCAAACGGTGTGGATTTGTATAAGGAACAAACATACAGACAGACAGCTGGTAGACGATTTTGACTTAGCCTATGAGACTTCCCGTATGAAGAACTACCAGTATTCCAAGTTTGGTTAAAATCGGTCAAACGGTGTGAATTTGTATAAGGAACAAACAGACAGACACTTAATTTATATATATATATATATATATTCAGTAAACAATATCACTCAAATGTATAGTTTTCATTAAAAGAAAGAAAAATTTTAATGTATTTTAACGAAAAATTGCAATCAAATAAATCATTTTTATTCTATAAAAATTTTCATTCAAATAAATCAGTTTTATTCAATAAAAATTTTCATTCAATAAATTATTTTTATTCAATAAAAAATTTCATTCAATAAATCATTTTTATTCAATAAAAAATTTCATTCAATAAATCATTGTTATTCAATAATGAATAAAAATAAAAATTTACGTTAATCATTGAATTGACTGAATAATGAATGAAAAATTATTCATTATGAAATATCAAATTTATTCATTATTCTGAATGATTTTTGCCCAACACTGATATATATATATATATATATATATATATATATATATATATATTATCATTTCAAAAGGTCAGAAATGTTTTTAATTTTTTTTTATTTTATTGTTGGAAAAAAAAGAAAAAAAAAAATGATTTCAGAAAAGTTTGCCTCTCATACGCTCAAAAATGCTCCAGTATTGATGAAATTTGGTACAAAAATACCTTGTCTATTGTATTATTTTATCAAAAACTCATGATCAAATTATATTATTGATAAATAAATGTAAGAATACACATAAAATGATATACAGTAAGAAAAAAAAAAAAAAAACTTTTATAAAAAAGGTACGAAAGCAATTCAAAGCGCCGACCAAGACCGGCAAGTCAGAATATTCTCCCCGAGACGGCCTGCATAGGTGGAATTCACACTATACGTACCGTCTCCGGCAGGCCAGCGTCCAGCTGCCGACCGGCAAAATATTCTTCAATGTATTTCCAATGAGGTAGTTCACACAGGAGCGGACCGTCAACGACAGGGCACCGGCAGCCCACCAGCAGGCAACTAGTAGGATTCTCGGAAAGAATGTTCTGACATGTCGGTACAGGTCGGTGCATGTCGGTGCCTGCACGGATTGTGTGAACACTCTACCGGCACATTCAGTTCGGTTCTTACCTTTCTTAGAGAATGTTCTGACATGTCGGTACAGGTAGGTGCATGTCGGTGCTTGCACGGAGTGTGTGAACACTCTACCGACACATTCAGTTCGGTTCTTACCTTTCTTAGAGAAGGTTCTGACATGTCGGTACAGGTCGGTGCAGCGGTGCTTGCACGGAGTGTGTGAACACTCTACCGGCACATTCAGTTCGGTTCTTACCTTTCATAGAGAAGGTTCTTTTGTTACTGCGTATTATTTTAAGTGAATATTTTTATTTATTTATGAATACGGATGACGAAAAACTCATCGAACATGAAGAACTGTATAATATGGCTGATTATAAATACGGTGAAAATTTACAGAAAGATAAAATATGGTATCACGTTGGAAAGGATTTCATCACAGCAGGCATGAGACATACTTTATTAATAAATCATTAATTAGAAAACAAATGTATTGATGTTGCCAGGGGAATACTCCATTAGCAGACTTAAAAAAGGTGTTATAAGTTTCAAGCACTGTAAAAGCAGCTCCTTGTGCATTATTATATTGGAGTATTAAGTTCGACTCTTCTCACAATTACAATACCATTGAGTTTTGACAGACCCCAGGGAAAATCTTTGACCATTCTACAACAGTCATATCCTAAACACTCAGCGCCATCACCACGTTCTGTAGGTTCTACACAGAGTTATTATTATGAGAATTTCAAACCTCAAGTCTAAATAAGATATATGTACATATATTCTATAAATTGTATTTTTTTTTATCATAAATTGTACCTTGTATCTTTTTTTATGTCTAAAATTATATTTTTACATTATAATTAAAAATAAATATAAAAATGTTAATGTTTTATTTATTTATTTATCCTTCCCTTAGACACCCTTTTCTTCAGGACTAATTGCTTCACAAAAGGTTGTTTTTTGATAAAAGTATAAAATACTGTTCTTGAGACATTCTGAAATATGTGTAAAATGAAATTTCATCACCTTGCAGCTCTTTGAATATTTTCCTACCAACTTTCTTTTTGATAATAATTCTTCATTCACGGCCTCTTATTTACATTAGAGGTTTCCTCTTCTTCATTCAAATTTAAAGCTATCATTGCTAATTTTGTATTATTTTATTTAGACATTGTTAGAAACTAAGTCAACCCGCACAGACAACACAAATAATAATACAAATATTCATTATTCATGTATGCATTTTTTATAAGTATTTTTATTATTTAAGTATGGGTTCGGTACTACAAGACGTACAATTATCGCTGTTACAATTATAATTATAAGTTAATAATTGTTTATTATTTCAATTTATTTTTGCATAATTTCTTTAATTTGTGTTGTCCTTTGATTATCATGTATGTTTCTCTTGTGAATTCAGTCATACTTAAAGTTATTTTTCAATATAATATGTAATGTATGAGGGCCAATCCGTAAAAACGTAGTTCGACGTTGAAAGGGGGCAAGCTAATTTTTGCAGGAATATCATTGGAAGTCATTATACTACCATTATAGAGATATACGTGATTTGAAAATTTACCGGAACTTTTTTTAAAATTATTATATTTAAAAAAAAAACCAAGGCGCTAAATGTTTCAAAAACAATTTACAGATTGAAAATCGGTCAATTTGGTCGGGAAAATTTTTTAAAATATTTGAAATATGTAATGTGACATGGATTTTGGCACAATTGGAAAATATTAATTTTTTCGTTACAACCTCAATTGTGAAATTATTTATGCAAAATCTAGCAAACTAATTGAAACAAAATTTAGTGGATTGTTTTATTAGATTATGATAATTATTCTCCTAGAATATGAAAGACCTAAGTGCACTTTAAGTTGCCGAATAAAATTATATACAAAATTTATAGTTTTTGCCCTATTTTTCATAATTATTGCTATTTTGCTCAGCCCCGAATACATTTTAACGTAACGTTATAGAAATTAATAGTCCATATATACATTTTTTTTATTTGGATTTTTATTGAAAATTGCCAATGATTCTGAAGAATAGAGGCAATAGAAAAATATAAAAATAATACATATTCAAATTATTTCTTAATTAAACAATTTATTTTCTCCAACTTGCAATAAATCTCTCATAGCCTCAAATAAAGCAATTATTGCTAATTTTGTGTTATTTAATTTAGACATTGTTAGAAACTAAGTCAACCCGCATAGAAAACAGACTGAGAGATGTTTTCTCGACGTTGATGGACGGTGGCCCGTCGGTAGAGATCCGTATGGTATGAATTGGCTTCCATCTTGCCGGTCGGCGGCTGGACGGTGGCCTGCCGGTAACGGTACGTATAGTGTGAATCGACCTTTAGTCTCATTACGTAATCTTGTCAGTCCATTTGTTTCCTTTCGAAAAGAATATAAAACTATTTCAAAAAGACGCTAAGATGGCTTAGTTCTTGTCAATCTGGACCAAAATGTACAAGTTTGACCAAAGTATGCCGAAAATATCTTTGTTTTGGCCAACCGCCAGCGGAAGTAAATGTGAAATCAATTTATGTTTGAGAAAGTTCATGCTTTGGTTGGATATTGAACAATTTTATTCCATGCAAATGAAAATTCTTTCTGTAATGCTAATACATACCACCTTTTATATGCCAAAAATGACCACATATATTAAGTACATCCATATATATATATATATATATATATATATATATATATATATATATATATTTATTTATTTATAGATGCGTTCATTTTATGTGGTCATACATATATACAGGGTGTCCCGCATTGAGATGTCATAACTTAATGACATGGCGTTTTTTTTTATTAAAAGCCCGAGTTTTGAAAATAGCCAACACTTAGAGTAGATCTCCTACATGTTCAGATAGAACGCTCATTTCTGCGTCCCAGAGCTACAAATAAGGTGCAGAATAAACCCCTAAAGTTATGTACGGCCGAGTACACGATGAAATTTATCGTATAGCAACTTCAAATCATGCAATTTTATGTAAAACTATGCGGAGAGGACAGCTAAGTACCGCTTTTTTTCTACACCAAATAAACTAAGGATAATTGAGTTTCCTTACAAATATCTTCACAACCTAAATGCACCAAGTTCATGGTACATTTTGGCAAAAAAGAAAATTCTATTAAAACTACATATACACATGAAACTTCCTGGGTAATACCAACTTTTAAGATATAAAATAAGTGGTATAAAATGTTGTTTTATTTTTCACTAAAAATTGTAATAGTTCTACTCGGTGAGAAAACGGCCAACAAAAACTGTTTTGTGATGAGAACTATTAATAAACTAGAAAATCGATATTAGAGCAGTATTTTACTACTAATTAGGTATACAAAAATATTAGTTTAAACGCGATTGAACACTTTCGGTTTTGATGGGTTTTCCCTCTTAGCACCACTGTGCGGCGTTTTCAGTTTTTTAAAGTGTTCTGCTTTTGTTATAATCTGAAAATATTCTTTAATTTTGGTTTTATTATATTTCTTCCCCTAGAATTCTTCCCCATACATCGTGTTGTTATATTTAGAGAAACGCATGAAGATTGACAAGTAGATATTATATAAAGAAAGAAATGACTATGAAGAAGGAATATTTAATTATGATGTCATCCGGCAATTCCGTCAGTTTA
Organism: Gonocerus acuteangulatus; assembly: GCA_946811695.1. NCBI lineage: Eukaryota > Metazoa > Arthropoda > Insecta > Hemiptera > Coreidae > Gonocerus > Gonocerus acuteangulatus. The sequence goes on from OX328132.1 coordinate 80,631,304, forward strand.
AATTTTTGCCTGAATGGGCCATTCGAACTGGAAAATAATAACATTTTGTGAATTGACTATCGTTAATCCATTAGAGACGAATGCACGTGAAAGCGGATGTTGAGGATTGAGGAGTGGCTGGTAGAACAAACACATCTAATGGATTCTACTTCCTAGAAGCACAGGATTATTTCAAGATTTAGAAATTTACATAGCACACAGCAATAAAGCCCCGCCCTCAAATCATGGTTCAGACGTATCTACAGTTCCAAAGTCGGTTGAAGAAGTTGTTCCTTGTTCCACAACGTCCTATAATACTGGAAAATATATTGCTATAATAGGTCTAAAATATATTGGAAAGAATTATTAGTTGTTCAAAACATTAACTTAATTCTCCTCGAAAATGATCCGATTTTGATAAACCGAAAAGATAAAGTTCGTTAACCAGCAGAATCTGCCTATCGGAAGACTGCCAGAAATATCATTCCGCTGACCAGTTAATTTGAAACGCTTTGTGGGTAATTTGAATTTAAATGACACCATTTTCAAGGCCACATTTTTTTTGTGCATCGGCTGCCGAGGAAAATAGCACCTTTCAAGGCCATATTATAACCGTTTTTTATTAGAGTCGAAAATTCAAGTCTGTAATTTTCGTATTTGTTACTCAAACTTTGCGGACTAAGTGGATAAATTTAAATGAGAAACGTGCTTGTAAAAAAGCATTTCTTAAGAATCATTGGAATTGAATGAAGCGGAGTGGGTTATTTCCGCATAGAGTTGGCTACTGCCCGTTACATTGGTGCGCCGAAAATCTCGCTCGCCTCGAGAGGACATTGGAGTAGTAGTTAAAATTGTTCACGAAACATGAAAACAAATTATCAAATGTTTCTGCTCCAAGCTTTACAAATGACACTTGGAATAAGAACGCAATCGCTCTAAGATGACGCAGTTCCAGCGAGCCGGATTTTTTAAAATTACTAATAATTCTTTTGGGAGGTACTTTTTATTGTGATGTATTATTAAGCTACTTGCTGTGATATAGATTAGCATAATTCACGGATTTTAAATTAATTTACCTGGTGAAAGCGTCTCTAGACGTCATTGAAGTTAAGTCCTTTGAGCTTTAATCGCAAACAAAATTTTGGCTTCTTGGACCGATAAACTGTTACCGGCGTTACAAGGGATAAAATGATTTGGAAAGTTGTTTCATTGAGGAAAAAGCGCAGCTTTGATGTCTGGGTTATTGTCATTAAGGGCTCATTAAGGCTCAACCTGCGGGAATGTACTGAAAACCTCACTGAAATCTGGTCCTCTTTGTCTCCTTTTTTGCCCAAATTCATTCTATAGAAAAGTGAGTTTTAGAGCGTATATTCAATTCATTTGCCTTTTATTAGCGCGGTTCCTCCGTCCCCCATAGGGAGGAACCCCGCTTATAAGGTTGATCCCATGACGCAATCCAGAAGTGCCGACTAGAAAATTTTGCGTTTCAGAACCCCTAGAGACCGAAAATGATGGTGGTTCAAATTTGTACATATATATATATATATATATATATATATATATATATATATATATATATATATATATATATATATTTATATTTATATTTAAAAAAATCAGTCCCGTAACAGGCCACGAGGGCCCTGAGGGGCAGATACTATAGAGGTATCTGATTCATGACCATACGGCACACTAGGGAGATAGTGTGGTCAGTACTATGCTCCAACCGTCTAATTTTCCCCTTGGCTGCTTCGACTGCTAGAGTCATTAGCACCCAAGGTACCCATTTTTAAATTAATTAAAGGCTGGGTTAGCCTAGGGACGGCCAGGGAGACCGAATTCAACCCATGAACGAAGACACTAGAAGAAAAAATCTTTAGTGCTTGCTCGGGATTTGAACTCAGGTCCTCCAACTTATTAGTCCAGTGCTCTACCACTGAGCTAACCTTGCCCCTATATATATATATATATATATATATATATATATATATATATATATATATATATATATAGCAAAAAAAATCTTAACGCTTACGTTTTTGAGTTCATAAGCTTGTAAGTACTCGTTTTATAGGCTTCATGGGCTAAGAAAACTAATGAAACCATTTTCAAGGCGATATCTTTAACCGCTTTCGAGAAAATTGGAAAAATAGTTTTTGAATACCGTTTTTGGTTTGGGTACTTGAAACATTTTCTGCATGTTCTACTTTCATTAAAACTAATATGTTGAAATTTTTGTTACGTTTGGAGTTAAGGAAGGGCTAGAATAAAATATTTTATTAACAGACATGAAAAGTTTTGGTAACTTTGTATACTTTCCTTAATATCTCGAAAAAGAATGAGAATCTTGGTAAACGAAAGATTACCATTAGAAAGCTTACTAAATGCACTACGAAAAAAGGTCTGATGAAAGTTTTGATTAGGTGATATCAATCGGAGAAATAAGTGCTTAAAACTTAAAGTAATAGATTTCGCTTATTCGAACTGTTCTTTTTGTCTTTGATTTTGGTACTTAGAATTATGGAATTCAGTTGTAACATTTTCTGCATATTTGAATTTCATCATCACTAATATTTTGAAATTTTGGTTACGTTTGGAGTAAAGGAAGGGTTAGAATAAAATATTTTATTAACAGACAAGAAAAGTTTTGGTAACTTTGTATACATTCGTTAGTATCTCGAAAACCGTTGACAATCTTGGGAAACGGAAGGTTACCATTCGAAAGCTTACTAAATGCTCTACAAAAAAGGTTCTGAAGTAAGTTTTAATTCGGCGATGTCAATCGGAGAAAAAAGTGCTTAAAGCTTTAAATGAATTGATTTCGTTTATTCCAATGGTTCTTTTTGTCTGTTTTATTCCTTGTTATTTTTTAATTGCTTATAGTCGGATAATGTATTTGACAATAAAACAGATTAAGTAAAATAAGAAGATCAATTTATTGTTAAAAATGTAGCGTTCAAAGAGAGAGATCCCAAGGCTTTCCAAATGCCTCTGAGCGGAGGCCTTTCTGGCCGACTTAAGGGTTGGCCAACCCATACAGGTAAGATCATAAATCAAGACCTTTCAAGACTGGTGGAACCAAAATAATAACTGATTCTATTTTAATTTTTCCAAATTAGACTAGGGATAAGAACGGAACCGCGCTTTTAATATTTCTAATTAACAGCTAACCAAATCAGTTTACAGAAAAAAAAGACCCTTTCATAGAAACTGCGTCATTTTAGGGTAATCCTTATATCTTAAGTGGTTTCTAAAGGTTAGAAATAAAACCGTTAATAAGTGTTTTGATCTCAAACTCCTTATTTTAGACAAAAAGTTTATATTTTATTTATCATTATTTATATTTATTCATTTTAAAACAATAATTTAAAAAAAAATCGGCTAGAACGAAATTTATAAAGGAAACAAGATTTTCGAGGTTTAATTTGTCATAATACATTAGCAGAGAGCGATTGATATTAGACATACCTCAAATCCTCCCTAGGTTATTGTCTGTTGAATGTTCTACAACAGGGAAATAAGAACAACACATAAAAAAGTCCGACTCGCAGGAACTGCAGCATCTTAGCGCGGTTCCGTTCATGTCCCTAGTGCCATTTGATAAGCTTAGAAAAGAAATAAACTTATTTTTTTTATATATATCTCGTGAAAATTGTCAAAATCCTCTCGAACATCTCAAATAAAAGTGATATTAAGGCGTCAGGGACACCGACGGTAGCTAACTTTTACACAGAAGCGGAAATTACAGAATCTGGCTCTCATTCTAAAGCAAAGCTCTATAAATCAATACAAAATATGCCTAATAAAGCCTTTCTAGAGGATACAGAAGCATGGGCGTATATGAGGGAGGGGGGGGGGCTGAGGGGGCTGCAGCCCCTCCCGAAATTTTGAATTGATGATAAAAACTTCTCGGAAAACCCTTAAAAATAAATTAAATAAGATCACTTAGTTCATAAAACATATTTTATTTTACGTGTAATATCGTTTTAGTTGCCTAAAACTATTCCAAGCTCTAAATATTTAGTATTACATACCCTGGAAATGGTCTCAGCCCCCCCCCCGAAATTGTTTTTATATACGCCCATATACAGAAGGATCAAGAAGAAGTACACAAGATTGAGTAGAATACCCTGCCTAATATAGCCTATATAGAATAATATGCCGAATAAAACCTATCTAGTAAATACACAAGGACAAATAAAAGTCTCGACGAATAACAAGTCAAGAAAAAAAACTTTATTTAACAAAATAAAACAAAGTTTAGTTGCCCAACTACAATAGAATAATATACCTAATTAAGTCTATGGAGTAGACACAAATGACCAAAAACAAGTCTTCTGGAATATTGTTTTTTTTCTAATTAAATACTTTTTATCAATATTTAGTATATAACCTTTGTTGAAAACTATTGATTGCTAATTGATGAATCGGTTTACAACTAAGTAGTCTTTATGAATATTTAGTATATAACCTTATGTTTGGATCTGAGTTTTTGGGGTGCTCTCCGCCTAGGCTTTGTATTTGTGTCGGCAGATACCTGGGGTATATTTACAGCTCTTGAGGATTAACTCTTAGCAGGTAAATTTCCTGCGGCCCCCTTGTTTCTACGGGCATTGACCGCCATATTCGCTCATAGTATCTAACCGTTGTGAAGTTTATTTTTTGGATTTAGGACTTAATATACATATGTAGACTAAATCATAGCAAGAAGTAATCCTCCGTCGTCGGTTCTTAACTATGTAGACTCGCTAATGTTATCCAATCTTAGATACATCGTATTTAAAATCCACAGCAAAAACACGACATTTCATCAGAATCCCCTGCTGAATAAAACTTATATAAAATAATATGCAAAATAAAGCCTATCTAGTGAATAAAAATAGAGGAAAAAAGCCGTTCGTGGTGGTAGAAAATCTTAAAAGTATTTCGCTCAGAAATCTCCGAAATATTGTCACTAATTTTACGTATCCTGTTTTATAGCCAAATAGATTTATATTCAATAATCAATAAGAAAAACCTACTAACAATAACAAACTATGGGTAACAGATGAAAATAGGGAATACCAAGAATAATTCTAAAGAACGAAATCAACACCAGTACTGTAATCTAGATATTCATACGGCATCTTCGAATTCTAACAAACAAAATATTGATTCTAATTATACGTATCCTGTTTTATTGACAAATACATTTGACTACTATAAGCAATTAAAAACACTAAGGGATATGCCAAAGAACTCGGAGTAGGAGCCTCGACAGTTTCAAGACATTTGAAGGAAATCGACAAATCCAAAACTGACATTTCATACGGTACAGCCTGATATATTTTTAACAATGAATTGTTTTTATTATTTTTAATTAATCTGTTTTATTGTCAAATACATTATCCAACTTTAAGCAATTAAAAAATAACAAGGAATAAAAACAAACAAAAAGAACCGTTCAAATAAACGAAATCAATTACTTCAAAGTTTAAGCACTTATTTCTCCGATTGACATAGCCTCATCAAAAATTGTTTTAGAATCTTTTTTGTAGAACATTTAGTAAGCTTTCGCATGGCAACCCTCCGTTTACCAATATTCCTAACCGTCTTCGAGATATTAGGGAATGTATACGAAGTTCCCAAAACATTTCATGTCTGTTAATAAAATATTTTATTCTCATCCTTCCTTAGCTCCAAACGTAACCAAAATTTTAACATATTAGTGTTGATGAAATTCAAACATGCAGAAAATGTTTCAACTGAATCCCATAATTTTAAGTATCAAAATCAAAGACAAAAAGAACAGTTCGAATAAGCGAAATCAATTACTTTAAAGTTTTAAGCACTTATTTCTCCGATTGACATCGCCTAATCAAAACTTTCATTAGAACCTTTTTTGTAGAACATTTAGTAAGCGTTCTAATGGTATTCTTCCGTTTCCCAAATTCTCAACCTTTTTCGAGATATTGAGGAAAGTATACAAAGTTACCAAAACTTTTTTATGTCTGTTAATAAAATATTTTATTCTAACCCTTCCTTAACTCCAAACGTAACCAAAATTTCAACATATTAGTTTTAATGAATGTAGAACATGCAGTAAATGTTTCAACTGAATACCATGATTCTAAGTACCCAAACCAAAAACGGCATTCAAAAATTATTTTTTCAGTTTTCTCGAAAACGGTTAAAGCTATCGCCTTGAAAATGGTTCCATTCGTTTTCCTAGCCCAAGAAGCCTATAAAAAGAGTACTTACAAGCTTATGAACTCAAAAATGTAAGCGATACGATATTTTTGCGCGAGTTTCGCCCCAAACGCCATCTTCCAGTGGGCGGATTTTGCTGGTTAACGAACTTGACCTTTCAAATTGGACGACAGATTTTTGTACCAAATTTCATCAAAATCGAACCATCAGGGAAGCCAGAAATGAGCGAACAGACAAATATATATATATATATATATATATATATATATATACATATATATATATATATATATATACATATATATATATAAATTTTAACCACCGTTTTTTTCGGTCTCTAGGGGTTCTGAAACGCGAAATTTTCTTGTCGGCACTTCCGGATTGTTTCATTGTATCAACCTTATAAGCGGGGTTCCTCCCTATGGGGGAGGGAGGAACCGCGCTAAAATGCCAAGGTTTTTTATTTTTTCAAGCCTGGTATACGGGGAAAACATTATACTGCTAAAACCATTAATAATTAAGTAAATAAGACAAGTAATAAACTTGTTTATTTAGGACGAAACCAACACATTTGACACTGAGTCAATGTATTACGCTTTCGAGTGGTCACGTTTTACCACAATATAATGGTGACTTTTTTAGTGTCGTTAGGAAATGTGGAAGTTTCTTAAACCATACATCACAAAAAAAAGCAAAACAAAAAAAAAAAAACGGGTAAATATTCGATACATCGCAAGTTGGTGACTTATTAGTTATGAAACTTCCACAATAGGGTTAACGTCATAAGCGGGTTTCCTCCCCTCAGGTAGGCAGGGGCCTTGCTAATATACGAAATAAAAACTTTAACAATATTTTTATCAACTCATTGGAAAAAACATAATATATAAAATGGCTTGAAATAATGGAAATTTGCATCCGTAAAATTTTTTTTTTTGGTTTTTTAATATATACATATATATATATATATATATATACATATATATATATATATATATATATATATATATATATATATATATAAATATATTGGACTAAATTTCTTCTGAAAATCTCTGAATTCACTTTTGAAGCTAACTTGACTTTGGACTACGGATTGCCACTGAATGCACTGCACATAGTTAAATCCCACTCCCTATCTACACCTGTGTCATCAATCAGATCGATAGTATACATTATAATCCTAGTCGAGGATAGACCTACCAATTTCCCAAAGGCATGTGTGTATGTATGTATGTGTATATATATATATATATATATATATATATATATATATATATATATTTATTTATATATTTATTTAAAACTACAGCCAATCAGGCCCTAAATAAAGTTATTTTACTCGTATATGTCTATACCCTTATATATATATATATATATATATATATATATATATATACAAATATATATATATATATTATTATTCATATTATCATTATTAGACATACAATAAACAAAATAAACTATTTTTACTGTTAAACAATACTTTTACTATTCATTAATACTACTGTACTTTTTTTTTATTGCCTTAGAATTACCAATTTTCTTAAAGCTTGGCTAATACTTTACTATTTAATTATATTATTAAATATTATTATTATTTATTATACTTATTTACTATTAATTAATACCATTAAATTATTTTTTTATTTAACTCGGAGGCTTTCATGGTCCGAGTCATTTTAAACATTATGGCCTTCGAGTTTTGACCATCTCTTTACTGTCTTCACTTTCGCCAGTCTACTGCTGGCTTCCTCAGGGTTACGTGCGGTTCCATGGGCGTAGTCTTCTCTTCCACGATTCTGATTCTTCCGTTTTATCCTTGCTTGATCCTGATTGGTCGGTTACATCTGGATCGTTGATTGGTTCATCTTCTATCCTTCTTATTTACCGAGCTTGTAACCATATTCTTTGTTGTAATTCTCCGGTTGTTTCACTATTTCTATTGCTTCTCTAATAATTCGCTCTTGGTATATATATATGTGTGTGTGTGTGTGTGTGTGTGTGTGTGTGTGTGTGTGTGTGTGTCAATTTTGATTACGTTTGGAGTAGAGGAAGTATAAGTATTTTGTTTAGCCAGCTTGACTAATGTATGAAATATATAATTAATTTTAAAAGGAATGCAATTGTATATAGATATATTTTATCCCAGAATATATTCATTATATTCACATATAATATTGAATGATTGTAGGTTTGAATTACTTCTACGAGGAATGTGATTCTCAAGAGTGAACCTAAGCAAGAGAGGAACTGATCCGCTTTACCTGTCCGTCTCCAGATCAGGTCTCGTGCATTTGTCTCTTCCTTCATTGAAACCCAAGAGTGCCTCTGAATATGTGAAAATATTCAATCCAACCAATTCCAATTATTAGCTTATTTTATCCTAATTGTTGCGATTTTGATTTTCACTATTTTAAGCTAATTAATTGAGACTAAACAATTTTTCATTTATACTTACATTTATTAAATTATTATATATTTGTAGGGACGGAACACAATAGCAGTGAATTTAAGTTTAAATTCGTTACTTTAGAAAATTTGTCTTCAGAGGTCGAGATTCAAACACAGTTACTCCAAAGATGTTAGCACGTGCATGGTAAATAAAACGAGCCTTTTATGTATATATATATATATATATATATATATATATATATATATATAAACACACACACTGCCACTAACTACTAATGCCTTTAAGGGAGCGTTTCAACAATCCTAAGTTATAGACATTTCAGTCACGATTAAAGTTGAGTTAAAAAATAAAATATTATCAATAGACATGAACAGTTTCTCGAAAAATATTGCGAAACTTTGATATGTGCAAGTTAATCGTTCGAAAGCCATCTCTATCCAAGAAGACGGTTCTTGAAGTTTTCGATTCGTTGGCGCCGTTAAATTCTATGCATTCCATATCAAGCCAGATATTTGCATTTTACTGAATCAGGCAAAGATGACTGTGCGAATTTGACTTTCCATTTGTTTGCTTATTGCAGTTGTGTTTAACAGGACTAATAATAACACTTTTCAGAGAAACTGAATACCTGGAGGAACTGGATGAAGTCTTTTGGTCAATATTAAACTTTACCGGAATCCCGAAGTGATAATTGTTGAAAGAGAATTTGTATTTGCTGACGATGAGATCATAAATTCTTTTACCTCAATGACTTGACCGATGTGTACCTAGTAGTAGGTGCCAACTTTCCTAGACACGTCATTATCTGCAGGTTTCAGGGATATGAACGCAAGTCAGAGTCTATTTTCGAACGGTAGACGTTACCTGATGGCTTTTACAAAGTAGGTTTTTCGTTTATATTCTCGAATTTATCAGAAACAGATATTTAATGAGGCGTCAATGTTAACGCTTGTAGTATCTTAATTTTCTTTTGTAGCAGAAGATTTAGATAAATTAATAGTTATTGGAATTTAATAGTAAAATTAAAATAATAAATTTTGATGAAGAAATAGAAAGGGACAGAATAACAATGTCTGAACTTCGCCCCCTCAACATGACTCGCGTCATATTTGAGTTAACGAGAAGACATTATCCCTGCGTAGTAGGTGGATATTTATGGTGTAGTCATTAATCTTAGCATTTTAAATATAACTTACAATATTATTTATAAAATACAGAGTGCATACTCATCTTTCCTTGTGGGAGTGGAGTTTATTATTAGTGCCTGCGTGGTGGTTATGAGGGGAAATATGAAGCAGTGTCTATCGGAGTCTTGTCTTGGTTGTGGTTGAGTTAGATGTTTAAGCTTCTGGTGGTGTCGTAGGTGAATGAAGGTGTTGTACTTGCGGAAAGTGCTAATAAAGCAATTAGTTGTTTTGCAAATAAATAGTTGTTGGGAGGGTCACCCTGTGTGATCCAGTTGCTAACGCCATGGATTCTCATGCGGGAGATTCGGTCTCGAGTCCCTGCAGGATAGGTTTTTTTTTGTTTGTTTTTTTTTTACTTCAAGACCTACCTATAGATAGCCCGGCTCTTATGGCCTACATTTCGAAGTGCCTTGAAGTGAAGAAAGAATGTGTAATTTGGATGCTCATGATCGGAAATAGGCTACTTATTCATTACGAATGGAATTATAAACCATACTTGTTAGTACTTAGGAAGTTAGTATTATATAATTAGTCCTTAATAATAAACTATTTTCAAATTATTATGGCTCTAATCCGTTGCAGTAGGCCTAACCCGAATCCTCGTAATTTAACTAATATACGTGTATTATTTATTTTTGCGCATTCAAATGTTTGAATTTCTTTCAAGAGTTATGTTGTGCCTTGTTTTGTTTTAAGCATATACGAGTGTATACAATATTCTTTTGTCTAGAGTTATACAGCTACTGTTGAACAAAGTTTAAAGTGCTGAAATGACTTCGTGGAACCTATGGTACCGCAAACCGTGTTTTATTCATAAGCTTTTCAGAGTTAGTGGGTGTCGATTCAAGTTGGAGGAGCCAGAGCCTGGGAGCTCCCTTGTCCCAGTCATTCATGTTTTATCACACATGTTGGCTTCAGCCTCATTGGACTCTTCGCAAAAACACATTATGGAAACATTTAGAGGAACCTTTTGCTATCATTTGCCATGAGGTTTTAGGACGTCGAACATTCAAGGGAGAATTTTGGCTCTTAGGTAGTGAGACAATTCCAACTAGGACAGCTATTATAGGAACATTGATTAGTTCATCTCCTGATATTGATTAGTTCATTTAAGTGACGTCTTGTCAACTAAAACAAAATGGATGGACCGCATTTATAATGATTGGAATAAACTGCAAATAAATGAATTGGGTCTTTTTGCGAAGACCACATCCAGTTACTTTTGAAGTAGCAGTAGTGATTTATAACAGTTACTCGTACTCGCTGATAAGCTTACTGATTAGCTTATAGGTTCTTTGCTGGTTATCTACTACTTCTTGACTCGTTATCTACGGTTATAATTCATATTAGATAATGGCAAGCAATATGTATTAATAAAAAGGTTAATATGATCAAAATCAATTCTCTCAACTATTAAATAAGTTATTAAGCATTAAAGTTGACTGTTTTGCAGGTTATGAAGGATAACAAACAACGTCATTTGTGAACAAACATATTTTAATAGTTTTCTCTCTCTTTTTTGGATATTTTACATTTATTAGGTATTACATGCTATGCGTTTCCGCTCGCTACGCTACGCTCCGCTCGCTCAAGAAGATATCAAAACCCTAGTCATTTATTAAAATTTCAAGACTTCGTTTGCTTCCAACAACTTCGAATTTAGTAGAAGCGTTTTGTCAGAATATTCGCCAGATGGATGAAATAGCCGTCAAATCCAGGGGTCCATAAAACGAATTATCTTTGTTTGATTCCTACCAAGTAAACTATCAATTGCTACTATTAAAAGATTTGTTGGCATTGATTTATTTTCTCAAAGAGAAAGGAGACATTAATGTTGTACTAACACAGAGAGGCAGGCAGTGCTCTTGTACTGACGGAAGTTGACATGAAATCTAAAATATTGGAAAACTGCCACAAAAGGCTACATGAATTTCCAAGAAACAACGAAGTTAAATATATGATGTCCCAGGAAACATTTACCATAATGTTTTGTGGAAAAGGCCGTAGATTGCTTTAATAGCTGCAGGAAATTCACTCGAATGCCATGTACCTTTTGCCACTTCCTGAAGATTTACATCCGAATATGGGTAAGAAAAATCAAATCATAAGTGTTATGGCAAATCGAATGAATCCAGACCTACGGAAGCTTGTAGCTCCGTAGATCTGAATCATCAATCATCGATCATCTGGAGTTAGTTTAAGTCGAATTAATTTGGGAAGTTGGAAATAAGGGCAGTTGTGCGCTAATGGGGCGATGGAAGCCTGCATTAAATCAGCCACTTACTCTCTTCGCTAAGTACACAGTGTAGGAACCATCCCGAAGGCCCTCCTGCGCTTGTGATCCGTTCCTCGTATCACCCTTGTGGCCCTGGAAACATTTACACAATGTGGCAAAGTCTGATCAGAACCTTTATCCCTTCATGCGTGAGTCTGTGTACACATGTAGGCAAAACCGTCGACAGCACTCCTGATATTCGTTGCCTCGTGGAAGTCATTTACACATAGAATGCAGAACCAGTTTCTTAATATAAATTGATGAATATGAGTGCCATTGTTGAAACCGAGTCTACACTAGTGTTGTAAAAGAGCGCGCCTTTAAGGCTAGAAGGCTCAGCTCCTAAAGGCTCGAGCTCTCAGAGCTTGGCCAGGGCTCGATACAAGGCGCGAGCCTTGAAGGCTTGGCTTGGTAGAAGGCGCAAGCCTCGAAGGCTGGGCTTGGTAGAAGGCGCATGCTTTGAAGCCCTTTACTTTTCATTTCCAAAATGGCGAATGGCGGGCAAACAGCTGTTTCATGAAATATACTTTAGTAGGTTCGTTCTAAATTCATTCCGCCACATTGAAATTATTCGCTGGCAATTAAATTTACAATTTCATTGATAAACTAATTATATGGATCACTAATTGGGTAAAAATAGTAACTTTTCCTAAAAAATAAACTCCTCTGTGAGACGATGATGGCAACACTGTCGTACTTGTTCACAATTGCCATTCTCAACTTTCAAAATATTACCGTTTGTACGTAGTATGAAAAAAGTCCGTCTCGCAGGACTGCATCATCTTAGCGCGGTTCCGTTCATATCTCTAGTCTAATTTGGAAAGATTAAAATAGAAGCAGTTATTATTTTGGTTCCACCAGTCTTTTTTTAAAAATTAATTATTATGATGGCGTGTCAACCCTTAAGGTCACTAACGCCATTCCTGTGAGTAGTAAAGTCTTGAAAGGTCATGATTTACAATCTTACCTGGAAGGGTCCGCTACACTAGAAACAGACCCGCAAGTGGCAAGGTCTTGGAATCTTGGAAATCTATATTTCTAACAATAAATTGTTTTTGTTATTTTACTTAACCAGTTTTATTGTCAAATACATTATCCAACTATAAGCAATTAAAAAATAACAAGAAATAAAACAGACAAAAAGAACCATTGGAATAAACGAAATCAATTAATTTAAAGCTTTAAGAACTTTTTTCTCCGATTGACATCGCCTAATTAAAACTTTCTTCAGAACCTTTTTTGTAGAGCATTTAGTAAGCTTCCGAATGGTAATCTTCCGCTCCACAAGATTGTCAACGGTTTTCGAGATACTAACGAAATTATACAAAATTACCAAAACTTTTTTTGTCTGTTAATAAAATATTTTATTCTAACCCTTCCTTTACTCTAAACGTAACAAAAATTTCAACATATTAGTGTTGATGAAACTCCAACATGCAGAAAATGTTTTAACTGTATCCCATAATTCCAAGTACCAAAATCAAAGACAAAGAACCCTCCCTAGGAAGGACGCTAGGCAGTTGAAAAGCTATATATCTTGGAAATCCATATCTCTAACATTAAATTGTTTTTCTTATTTTTCTTAACCTGTTTTATTTTCAAATACATTATTCAACAATAAGCAATTAAAAAATAACAAGGAATAAAAAACAGAAAAAAGAACAGTTCGAATAAGCGAAATCAATTACTTTAAAGTTTTAAGCTCTTATTTCTCCGATTGACATCGCCTAATCAAAACTTTCATTAGAACCTTTTTTTTAGAGCATTTAATAAGCTTTCTAATGGTATTCTTCCGTTTACCAAGATTCTCAACCTTTTTCGAGATATTAATGAAAGTAAACAAAGTTACTAAAACTTTTTATGTCTGTTAATAAAATATTTTATTCTAACCCTTCCTTAACTCCAAACGTAACCAAAATTTCAACGTAATAGTTTTGATGAAAGTAGAACATGCAGAAAATGTTTCAACTGAATCCCATGATTCTAAGTACCCAAACCAAAAACGGTATTCAAAAACTATTTTTCCAATTTTCTCGAAAGCGGTTAAAGCTATCGCCTTGAAAATGGTTTCATTAGTTTTCTTAGCCCATGAAGCCTATAAAACGAGTACTTACAAGCTTATGAACTCAAAAACGTAAGCGTTAAGATTTGTTTTGAATTTCGCCCCAAACGCCATCTTCCAGTGGGCGGATTCTGCTGATTAACGAACTTGAATTAGACGAAAGATTTTTGTACCAAACATCAAAATCCGACCATTATTCGCTGAGATATGCCTCGAACAGACGAATATATATATATTTATATATATTCAACAAATATTTTTCCAATTTTCTCGAAAACGGTTAAAGCTATCGCCTTAAAAATGGTTTCATTCGTTTTCCTAGGCCAAGAAGCCTATAAAACGAGTACTTGCAAGCATATGAGTAAGCGCAACGATTTTTTTCGCGCGAATTTCGCTTCAAAAATCATGTTCCGGTGCTCGTGTCGGATTCTGCTGGTTAACGAATTTGACCTTTCAAATTAGACGAAAGATTTTTGTACCAAATTTCATCAAAATCGGACCATTCGTCTTCGACCTAGAGAGCGAACAGACAAATATATATATATATATATATATATATATATATATATATATATACAAATTTGAACCCCCATCATTTTTGGTCTCTAGGGTTTCTGAAACGCAAAATTGTCTAGTCGGCACTTCTGGATTGCGTCATGAGATCGACCTTATAAGCGGGGTTCCTCCCTATGGGGGAGGGAGGAACCGCGCTAATACGACGGATTGAGTATAAATATATTGTTTGGAGAAAAGGGATATTATAATCAAAAATAAATTACCAACCGATGTGAGCAGTTTTGGACTTTTCGTATATTTTCATTCACGTCACGAAAACGGTTAAGTCCAGGTAAGTGGAAATTGGTTTCCAGATAACACCAGGCATAAGCATTATATGGAAACACGCTAGACGTTTTGTTTCTAGTACTACATATAGACGAACATCAAATTAAGGTAGATAAATTATGTATGCGTTTGGATTAGATGAATAAAGACAAAAATATTTCATCAATAGAAACAAGGAATTTTGATCTTCGCGTATTTTTTCTTGAATATTTTGATGATGGTTAAGTAGTCCTGGTAAATGGAAGGTGTCATCCAACAGCCTAATAAATATTCTTCAAAAAGGGGTCCAAGCGATAATTTTGATAAGATTTTGATATTTTTTTAGCTG
Organism: Gonocerus acuteangulatus; assembly: GCA_946811695.1. Lineage (NCBI taxonomy): Eukaryota > Metazoa > Arthropoda > Insecta > Hemiptera > Coreidae > Gonocerus > Gonocerus acuteangulatus. Next base: position 80,646,580 of record OX328132.1, read on the forward strand.
ATGTCTTGTATAATTATATAGCGGGCAGTTGAAGAGAATGTAGTCAATATTTTGCAAAATTCTATGTTTAAAGTTACATATATTGTTGTTTCTCAGTCTAAATCACAGGTTCACAACGGGGGCATTAGCAGGTCTAAAGGCAAATGGGGGCTTGCGAGACTCAGGATGGCGGTCGCGGCGTTGGAATTTGTTTTCTTGTAAAGGGAGTGGTAGTTTATAAAGGGTTGGGAATCTATGGTTTAGATCTATGTAAGCTTTGTTTTTTTTTCTTTGCTTATACTGTTAAAACCTCTTTCCTGACATTATGTCTGTATAATGTTTTTATTTTGCGAATTGCTTAAATGAATTCGTATATTTGTCGTCCTTTTTGTGAGTTAGTCGATGCTCTGTCCCATGTAGGTAATGATTCATGCCTAAATTTATACTTCATTGTCCTTAATGAGAGTAGGTAAACGTAACTGATAATTCATTGAGAGGAGATCGTTGACCGTTGATGATGCGAAGGTAGGGATTGTCGGGGTTCGGTCATTGCTTCTTAATAAAACTACATTTTACAGTGAAAATGGTTTTATTGTTGCCGACTTTTCGGCTTGAAATTCAAGCCTTCATCAGGGCTGTAAAAACAAGCAGGACAGATTTAATACTAACATATACATATATTTATATATATATATATATATATATATATATATATATATATATATATATATAAATATACATACATATATATATATATATATATATACATATACATACACCCACATATGCACATATGAAATGATATGTATATGTCAGTATTAAATCTGTCCTGCTTGTTTTTACAGCCCTGATGAAGGCTTGAATTTCAAGCCGAAACGTCGGCAACAATAAAACCATTTTCACTGTAAACTGTAGCTTTATTAAGAAGCAATGACCGAACCCCGACAATCCCTACCTTCGTAACTGATAATAATTTGTCCGTTGCTGCTAGTTTGATTTGTACGTCTACTAATTCATTTCTGTCAAGTCCGGTGTATGCTTTGATCCACTTTATTGTAACAGTAATCTGCCTGTCCGAGCGTTGTAATATTTGCCGTCTAATTAACCGGGTCTGGAAGTTTAGAAATTCGCTAAGGTTGTGCAGATTCTGCGAGCCGCACTGTCATGCGTTTTAGCAAGCGGCGAGAGGCGATCCATTGTAGCCTTACGTTAAGATAAACATTTCTGATCAGCTGATGGTTTGACATCAATGGCGATAACCTATTTATCAGATAAATGATGGTGTACATTAGTTGAAGATTCTACGCGGAGTTTTGTTTCTCAAAACCAATATGCTTTGATTTGTTGATGATAAAGCGGACGGGTGATGCTGACAGGATTGGGCATTAGTGAGAGGCTAATGTATCCGAGGGGTTTGCATTGATAAATATCCACGGTAAAAACATCCCTTGATTACTTGGGCCACGGCCAAAGGGCAAAATAGCAGTCCACTTTGATTTGTGATCAGCTGTTTAGGATCATTTCTAGAGAAACGAGTTTCATTTGGAATGTTGTTAAACATCGGAATAATTGAATATTATAGATTAAAAATGAATAAGATTAATAAAACACGCAATACATTACGGCTACTATAAGACGCTTTTCTTTATTCATTTATCAATAAGCAAAAAAAACTTAATTTTTTAATAAGAATTGAGTTTATATGTATGACATGGTTTCGGCTTTATTTTAAAGCCTTTATCAGGGTTATAAAAGAAAACGTGACAGAATAAGTACAATATGACCTGTTAAATATTAAAATTAAATATAAGAGCCTTAAATGTCTTAACAATTATAACATAGGAAACTTAACATGCTAATTGTGTCAACAAGTTTTGAATGAGGTGAGTACTTCAATTAAAGTATGAATGAGAAACAAGTGCAAGCATGCAATTATATCACGAACAAAAACAATTACAGAATAATTGTGGACTTGCGAAGAGAGGAAAAACTGGTTTGATGAACGGATTGGTTGTTAAATCTGATATAGGACATTAAAAAGCCTTTGTGATATGATACATACATATAATTTGTATTTAAAAATTATTATCACATATTTTACAGTAATCGCTTTACTTATTCCTTGGATTTTTGTAGTATCAACCTGATGAAGACTTGAAAATGAAGCCGAAAGGTTGGTACGAATATATTCTAATTTTTATTAAAACAATTATAGTTTTATTTAAATATTATGAGTATCCCCCGTCAATTATCTCCTATGATATATAGTTACGAGTATATATTTTTTTTCATTGATGTAAACAAAGTTATATCAATCAGATGTCGGCGTTCCATGAGTATATTCAAGAATTCCAGCAACAGCCGAAACGTCCAAATACAGACTGAATGTCTGACGTTTTTCTCCTAGCCGAATCCCAACTATACCTTGTCTTCAGTTTTCAGTTTCGTGTGAAATGACAATGATCAGTGCCTGTTTAAACTTCCTCTCCGTTAAAGTTGTTGAGTGTTTTTTATTTTATTAATTTACAGGTGTGCTTCCCGATCGTTAATCGCCATTATTTTCTATGAATTTTTAATAAGAAATGTTATTCAATTTTGGGAGATTATGCAAAGACATTTTGTTATTACAAGACTTCATGTTTTTAAGAACTTTTCAGTACAAGTAAACTGTGCCTCTTAGAGCCCATTTGGAATGATTGCTCAGTAAAATGACGTCATGTTTACATATTCTACATTAATAATAAAAAAAAAAAAAAACACACAAATACTGCATCTGAGCTCAGTTTTAATGAATTAATGTTTTTCGCAGCGATGTACCCCACTCAGGATAAGAGAATGTTTTTAGAAAATTGATTCAGTGAAAAGAATGTATTAATCTCAGACTTATTGCTCTGAGAGTATTTAATACACAGAGGACTATATATTCAATTAACGATATGATTTTCTCAAAATCAGAATGGAAATATCATTTCATCATGACTTTTCAAATGCGCACTACCTTGATTTGTTTTTTCCCCTTTATAAACAATAAAAGTTTATATTCTTCATAGCATTTGAATTTATTTAAAATATAAACTACTTTACACAGGTCACCTGTGATGTGAGCCCTGATTATCACAAATACAGTATATATACAGTGTTAGGCAAAAATTATTCAGAATGATGAATAACGATTAATGAATAAATGTATTATTTTATTCATGAATGAAGAATAATTACTTTTATTCATTATTCGTTATTCTGTGAATGAATTTTATGTTTTATTCACAAATTTTTCGAATGATCAATCAGAATAAACATATTTTAGTGAATAATGATAGATTTATTATGATGTTGGCCGCCAGAAATATGTATATATATATGAGTGTTTAAGTAGGATTAATCAGTAGACCATCTAGAAATAAATAATAACGAATGATAAATAATGAATGATGAATAACGAATAATGAATAACGAATAATTCCGTGAATAATTCATGATGTACCGTGCAAATAAGATAATTCAGTGAATTATTCATCATTCACTAAAAATTTATTCGAATAATCATTCGAATAATAATTTATTCGAATAATGCCCAACACTGATAGCAATAAAATAAACCGTTTAACATTGTTTTAGCTATTGCTTGTGTTAGTTTTGTTCTTTTGAACAGGGTTATGTCTCTGTTTAATTAATTTTTTAATTGGTTGTTTTTGGTTTTAAATTGCGTTTAACAGTAAAATGAGTATTTTAGTAAAATAAGGTAAGAATATGAGAGTGAAAGTTAAGAAGGGGGAATCATTTCCGTTTAGGATACTGTCAGTTTCCTATTGTGGCACCTTAAAACTTCCTTCTCTTTTGAGATTTTATTTTTTTCACCAATGATCAAAATATACCAATAACTGCGTTTGTTCCTTTACTAATGGCACTAGGGATATGAACGAAAAAGCACAAAGATGACGCAGCTGCTGTAAGTAGCAATTTCGTGGTATAGGGAAGGTTATTGGTGGGATACGAATGCCTAATAAATGGCGTAATGGACCAACTGAGTCCGATAACTTGGTACACGAAGTTCGGGCCTTTCGTGTTGCTCACAAGCTCTCCATATCACAGCAGATTTAAGAATTTAACGAAAACACGCTAACATGACGCAGTTCCTGACAGTAGGACTATTATTTCCATCTGTGAAAGAGTGTTCTGAGCAGTCAACGAAGCTCAAGAAGGGCGGTTTGCTCTAAAGAATTGTTACTCATTACGAGTATAAGAAATATTACCTATATGAAGCACTGAAACATCTAGCCAATTAGGTTCTTAATGAGTGTGTGGATTGCCGTCTCTTCATTCATCGCTGTCTCCACCATCCTATTCAGATGAAGCGAAGAAATCCCTGGCAATAGAATTTGGATGGAAATAGACAAAGGAAAGCACCACCCACTACTTTTTGAATGGATCGACTAATATTAGTCACAATACCGTGTTTCAATACTTTAGATGTTTAAGGAGAATAATGCAGAGCTCTCAACATAAAGTGCCTTTTGAAGTTTTCAATAGAAAATTATTAAATTTGTTTATGTCAGATTTATGCGTCTTACACATAAATGAATGAAACGAACTAATTTCTAAGAACATAAAAAGGAATATATTTATACTTGCTTATAATATAAAATAAGGCTCTTTTATTCATTATACCATTGTGTAATGAACAGTACGGTATACCCGTCAGTGACTTTACTTTTTTATTAATTAACCCATCAGGCTGCGATTTATTCTAAAATATGAAATTTTAAAAATAAAGTCGCTGTCATTTTATAACGTCCTGTGTATTATACTGTGGTTTAAGCGGTAATACTACCTTATAACCTTTTTTTCTTCCAGTTTTTTAAGGGGTAAAATTCTTCCTTAACTAATCATCAATAATATCCAAGAGTGTTTAAGTGAAAAATTGTTTTTAAATGGGCAAAAAATACGATTTTCCGAATGAAGTCCCGATGAGGGGTGAACGCGATGCTGATTTGAAGACAGTTTTTTGAGCGAGCTTCGATTGGTCCCTTTTTAATTGTTATGTTTTTTTTGGTCCTCCTTCAATACATTTCAAAATTAAAACACATTTCTTTAATCTTTATTACAATAAATTATGGAAAAAATTAAATAGGAGAAAATAAACATTTCAGAACATTAAACTTTAAAGCCGTTTTCCCAAAACTATATTTTTAAAATCGGGCGATACTCTGGCGTCTTCAATTTTTGCCCGATCAACTTCAAATTTAAACTGCAGCTTTCTAATGGTATTTTCTAGTAAAGTACGTAGGATTTTTTTCCCCCGATTCATTGAATTATAATGATTTTATGACCGGTTTCGACTGATTGTTTAATAGAAAATGAATGATTGTTCACCATGTTCGAAAAAATTAATATTTCTTAATAATATACTGGATTTAACCTTCTTTTTTCGAAATAATTTGTAGTTTTTCGTTGGCTTAGAAAAACGAATGCAGCCATTTTTAAGGCGATAGCTCAAACCGTTTTCGAGAAAAGTGGAAACATAGTTGTCGAATAAAGTTTTTGGTAAGGGTACATACTTTGAATCAGAAATATGTTCTGCATGTTTGAAATTCAACCAAACTAAGATGATTAAAGTTTGGTTACGTTTGGAGTTAAGGAAGGATTAGAATAGAATATTTTATTAATAGATATGAAAAGTTTTGGGAACTTCGTATATTTTCCCTAATATCTCGAAATGGTTGGGCCAAGATTCCCAACCAAGCGGAAGGTGACCATTCGAAAACATACAAAATTCTCTACAGAAAATGTGAGGGAATTTTCTATGGGACAGTCACATTTTGAAATTTCCTTAAAACTTTGAATTAGTTGTTTTATCTTATTTGAACGGTTCTAGTTATCTGCTTTTATTTCTTGGTATTTTTGTAAAATTCAGAACTTTTTTTTCCCTATTTACCTCACTTTTTAATGTTTTTTTTTTTTTTTTTTTTTTTTTTTTTTTTTTTTTTTTTTTTAAATGCATTGAACAGTGAAATGAGCATTCTATTTTGTTTCACCGCGAGTGGTGGGGGTGGGCCACCCGGCTGTGTAGTGATCTACCCGTTCGGGCCCTATTTGACTATGGTATGCTTGCTCTCCTCTTCTCTACCTGCGGGAATCCTCTCATAAAATTTCCTCTTTTAAAATTTCAAATTGTAGGAAAGCTTAATTTTATTATTTATTTACTTTTTCTTTTTAGCTCTGAACATTTAGGTTGAATTATGTAATTATATGCTCCAATATATTTTTTATAGCCTATTTTTTTTTGTTGAGATTTTATACTATATTTTTCACGAAAGATAAAAACCTACGAATAAATGATTCTATTCCTTTACTAATGACACTAGGGATATGAACCGAAGTGCGCTAAGATGACGCAGTTCCTGCGAGTTGGACTTTTTTTATCGATATTTTGACGTCTAAAATGGAATAAAACCCAATTCAAGATGAAAACATTGAACGCTTTTCAAATAATATGGTAAAAAAACTAGAATTCCAGTTTCGACGGATAGTGTTGAAAGGTTTTTGAATGAATGAATGAATGAGTGAATGAAAAAAACTTTATTCTGGGACTTCGTCCCATAAGAATAAAAATAAATACAAAATAAACAATAAAGAAATTTAACCTAAAAATATAAATATAAATAACAATATAATTTACAAAGGTAATCTGGTCTTCCTGCTGGTCAAATTTTAAGAAGCGTCTTCCTGGGAGGATAGGAGAAAAGCAAAGAGGCGGGATTTAAAGACAGGTAAGGAAGGAGAGTGTCGAATGGAAAGAGGGATAGAGTTCCAGAAGGAGGAGGCTCGGGAGATGAAGGAACGGTCAAAGAAGGCTGTTTTATGAGTGGGAGGATAGAGATTGGAGGGACGGGAGCGGGTACCACGGGAATGGACAGAAGATTTAAACTGAAGGAGGTTGTAAATATAGGAAGGAGATTTGGAAGAAATGGTTTGGTAAAGGCAGGAACCTAGGAAATATTGTCGTCGAATTGATGGAAATAGCCACTTCAACTCGGAATAACGGTGTGAAATATGGGCATCCCTGGGGGTATCGAGGATAAATCTGAGAAAACTGTATTTTTCACACGTTTGACATCCAATCTAAGATATAATAATAATTTGATTTTAATTGGGACCATTCGAAAGCCTTAAAGATTTCAAAAAAAAAAGGTGTCAGGAGTATTAGTGTTGTACATTGATGAAAATAAAAAATTAAGAATTTCTTCACCAGATATTAGTATTATATTTAAACTCGCTAAGGTGACGCAAGTTAGATTTTTTTTAACTTTTGAAAACTCTCTGGAATTATGACTCTTCTGAACGTAGACTAAGGGATATGAAGTAAGCCCTATAAGATGCTGCTTTGTGGCTTTTTAATATTACAGTAAACACCTTTCTTTACTATGAAGAATAGGACAAATCAAATAAAGATTATTTTGTAAGCAACCCGATGAAGAGGCTGGATATTACTTCAGGAAGGCACTATAGAGTAATCTTTGAGCTGTTCCTTACAATACTCTTACTCAATAGCCTAGCTTTTACTCAATTTCGTACCTTTCCTATACTGCCATACCCAAGAGGCAGGGCTCTTATCATGGGGGCTTCTATTCTCGCTTGCTTCTTAATCCAAAAAGATGAAAATAATCGTCTAAAATATAATGCCGTTATAATGGTGAAACAATCCTTCAATTCGCAGTTCACGTATAGGTAAGCACGATAAAAAAATGAATATACAAATGAAAAAAAAATTATCAAATATAAATAAAAGATCAAAAGTGGCATTATTGTATATTTATTTTAAGCAAAGCTCCACGCGAATATTTCATATTTCATATACATACATTGGCGCAATATTTTAATCAGAAAATTTTTATTAGCAGTCATATAATTTTAGCGTCTGGACCCGACAACATCCGCATTTAGTCAACTATGTATCCGAATCAATCCGCCACTCCATTTCTAGTCTTACTTTTAGAAACAGAATAATAATAAATATATATATATATATATATATAAACTCATATACAGTAGATTAGAGAAAACCTCGGATTAGAGAATTCAGTTAGAAGCGGTCACTTGTGTATTTGAAAAGCCTTATTATTATAACATTCTGTAGCATTAATATCGCATATTTAAAATGTTATATATTATTAAAATTACTTATATAAAACTTGCAATCCATTCGCGATGGATGTTGGAACTAGACTGGCTAAAATCAGGCGTTCCAGCCGCAGGTGCCTTAGTAGAAACACGCATTTTCTTAGAAGAAACACAAGTTCCTGCGTCTAAAACGAAACATATGCTTTCTTTGGCTTCTATTCAATGAAATAACACGAAACAAATGTTTGGCTAGCTAGGAAGGACAGGTTTACTAGGAACCCTGGAGTCGTTCTGGCTCCGGCGAGTTCCGAGGTCCGTCACTCCCTGATAAGAGAACGCCAGATAAAGGAGGGTCTACTGTATATCTTATATCCCCAACAAAAACATAAACGTGAAATAGAGGCCAAGTTCCTGCCCCCACAAAGAAAAACCCCCCCTTCCGGTGGACCGACTTTGATGGTTAACGAACTCGTTCAATCGTTTGCTAATTCAATGCTATATACCAAGTTTCGTGACGAAAAAACAAGAACTCTGGCCGCTATCGTGTTAACAGACACACACACACACACACATATATATATATATATATATATATATATATATATATATATGCATAGATATATATAAATTTTAACGGGGGTCATTTTCGGTGTCTACTAGGTAGGATCGATAAAGATTTGAAGAAATTTTTCAAAAATTCCGTCATGAGTCCAACCTCAATAGCTACTTTCCTTCGGAGGAAAGTGCTAATAGGGAAAGTGCAGAAGGCCTTCAAGAAAAATATAAGAAGAAAGACGATACATTTTGGGTTTGTGATCCTAAACTTTGTAATTTAGATGGCTCGACTTTGAAAAACTTAGTATCTGCTTTGAATTATATTATACAGTGATCCCCTACGACTTTATTTACTACATTTAAGAAAGAAGTCACAACTGCTTTTGTTAAGATGCGTCGAAATGTTTTTTAAAACATCAAATATAGGTTCTCCTTACCAAGACGATTCATTTGATACCCCACATGATGGGTTTCAGACGGAATGATGACATTTCGATGGAACAAAAAGTAGAAAACGTCATAGGTAATATGACACTCCCGTATCAAGACCTACCTGCGTGCCAAGATTAGTCAAAATAGGCCAAACGGTGTGAATTTGTATAAGGAACAAACATACAGACAGACAGCTGAAAGACCTTTTTTACCTTGCCTTGTGCATTCCCCGGACCAAGGCCTACCTGTGTGCCAAGTTTGGTCAAAATCGGTCAAATGGTGTGAATTTGTGTAAGGAACTAACATGCAGACAGACAGCTGATAGACGATTTTGACTAACCTTTGACACTATCAGGATAAAGACCGACATGTGTGTCAAATGTTGTCAAAATCAGTCAAACGGTGTGTATTTGTATAAGGAACAAACAGACAGACAGACAGCTGATAGACAATTTAACCTAGCCTATGATTCTCCCCGTATCAAGACCCATCTGTGTCCCAAGTTTGGTCAAAATCGGTCAAACGGTATGGATTTGTAAGAGGAACAAACATACAGACAGACAGCTGGTATAAGATTTTTACCGAGCCTATATGCGTCTAATTGTTTTTTAAAACATGAAATATAGGTTCTTCATACCGAGACAATTCATTTGATACCCCACATCATGGGTTTTGGACGGAATGATGGGTTTCCGAAGGAAGTACAAAACTGGTACGCCCCCGCCCCAGAAGCGGAGTCAAACACAACGTTTCGCGATTTTACGATTTTTTCCTTTAATAAAGTCTTCATATCTATTTTCATGCAAAATTTCGAGTCTCTAGCATCATGGGAAGTGCCTAATAATTTTGATGAGTCAGTGAGTGAGTGAGTGAGTCCTATAAATCCCGATTTTCGATCGCTTATATCTCAGAAACTATTCGATGTTGAATTATGAAAATTTCCAGTTTTACTCACATGTAGCAGTATAATACCTGTGTAAAATTTCATAACTTTATCTTTACCTGGTTGAAAGTTATGAGAGGGTAAAAATCGGCTCTAAGACCGCCTGTAATATACACACAGTATGCTTCGGCCGGAACTTGGCCTGGCGCACTACCGTGCGCCTAGATATAAATGTTTGTAACAGTGTGCACATAAAATCCAGTTATTTAATGCAGTATACATCGGGTGGTGACATCTGTTCGACACAAGCGCGCTTTCTAACGGAATAAACAAGCGAGGAAGAGCATCGAATTTAATATTTAATTGGAAATTGAACTTTCCGAGGGTGGGTATTGTATCATACGTAAGGGATAAGAGGATGGAGAGAAGGGTGTTTGACGCCTGAGTAATGGTTGACAGCTAGGATCGGGTTCAGGGATTGTTAGTGATGAGTAACCACCTATACATTCCCAGTAACCACTTCCTTTTCCCTTACTCTTATTTACTTGAAATTCAATAAACCACATATTCAAATATGTGTATTAGCGTTTAATATATATATATATATATATATATATATATATATATATATATATATATATATATATATATATAGCTTGACGAAGCTGGAGAGGAATCCGGTGAAATATATGAAGAGCAGTATTGGGCACAAATCTTTCTGAATAATGAATAATTCTTCATTCATTATTCAGCGATTCAATGAATAACGTAAATTTTTATTTTTATTTATTATTGAATAAAATGATTAATTGAATGTCAATTTTTATTGAATAAAAATGATTTATTGAATGAACATTTTTATTGAATGAAAGTTATTTATTCGAATGACATTTTTTTTAATGAAATTGATTTATTTGAGTGATATTTTTCGTTAGGTAAATACAAGAGATTTATTTTAACAATCTTTTCTAATAAAATTGACTACGTTCATTACAATTTATTTAACTTTTAATGAAAATTATTTATTTATGTGATATTGTTTACTGACTTTTGAAAGAATCTGAGTTTGTTGTTCCATGAACCACATTTTATAGGAAAGGAGTGGACTTTTGAGGAGAAGTTTTCTCCAATTGCCTTCCACCGAAATTAATCGGGGATAATTATAAATGGATAGGAATAATCAGCAATCCTTGGAATAGAAACAATTTTTTTGGTATTTCGTGAATCATTTTAAGAACTACTCCTATGACATCTCTAAAAATAGCGAGATTTTAGGCACCACAATACACATGAGACGGGTAATACCCAACTCTAAGCGGAAATAACTTACTTCGCCAAATCGAATTTGCCCATTCTTAAGGAAAACTCTATTACGAACAAGTTTCTCATCTACTCAGGGCCACCACATCTCAGAGCCGGGCCCGGGACCAGATCACGGGCCCTCACTTCTCAGAGCCAGAATTAAAATTCTAGTACTTTGCTATAGGACTTTGGGTATTTTAAATTATTTTCATCTTGAGTTTTGAGCAAAATGAGAATAAAAGCCGACTGCAAAGGTCACTTTCGATACTTTTTTCCAATTAGCGAGCATCGGCCCGGGCCTCCACGGTGCCCGGGCCCGGGACAACTGTACCCGGTTGTCCCCCCCATGTGGCGGCCCTGCATCTACTTAACTTGCTTTAATAAAATATTAATTTTAATGTTACATGCAATAACAAACAAAAGACGTCCGTTAGCGTCATGTTAGAGCGTTTCCGTTTTTATCCCTTGTATCAGTAGGAAAGCTTACAATAGAAACAGTTAATGTTTTGTCATAATCTTTCGTGATAAAGGTAAAATATGTAACACATGTAATGTAAAATAAAAAACACATGTAACAATGTAAAATAAAATCTCAAAGCGAATCAAGATCTTTACTTAGGAAATTATTCTATTTAAGCACGGATTCGTCTGAATGATATATAACAAATTGAATTTGAACCGTATTTGTAGGACATTTAATAAGCTTTCGAACAGATGGTTTACATTTACTACTATTTCGTAATCACTTTCGACTTATATACGAATATATCCGAGAACCCCAAGAAAAATCTAGTTTTTATCGATTTTCCTCCACAACGTTTATAGGTAAGGCTTTGGAAATGGTTGCATTAGATTCCTCAAGTCCCATTATTTATAAAAAGTGCACTTGGAAGCCCATTAACGGAAAAATTTGAGCGTTAGGATTTTGTTCGTTCGAATTTCGCACAGATATTATATTACAGTAGACGGATTGTGGTCGTTAACAAAATTTATATTTCAAATCACACAACCTATTTAAACATAAAAAATCGTCTTTTGAGGTTTAAGCGCCAATTTATCTAACTGAAATAGCGTTATCCAAAGTTGCATAACATTTTTTTTTTTTTTTTTTTTTTTTTTTTTTTTTTTTTTTTTTTTTTTTTTTTTTTTTTTTGTAGAAAATTATCTTAGCTTTCAAATGGCCAACTTCCACTTCACAACCATTTTGAGATATTTGAAAGATATCTGAAATTCTCAAAACTGATCATGTCTTTTTTTTAATTTTTGTTTCTAATACTTCCTCGAACGCAACGTTAGGTTAATCAAACACGTTGACCTCTGCGTCAGTCCCTACGGGTGGGTGAAAGGGCGAGAACTCTCTAAATGAAGGCAAAGAATCTCCAGCACACCAGAAGGACTGGTTCAGAATCTTTCTAAGAGTCAACGACTAGCGCAATCACTGGTACTCTGGACAGTAGGGCCAACATGGGATGTTGAAGGATTTCTAATTTCTGGAATTATTAAAATGTTTAACATGGCATTTCTTAGCACACACATTTTAAGCAAGTTTATTATCTATTTGATTAATTCTAACTTGGTTTAATTGTGCCGAGCGAATCGCGTTAGTTGTGGAGGCTTATAAATAAATAACGTTTTTGTCTTACAATATTTAAACGCCTCAAATCAGCCCAAATCCTAATGGAAAAGGCGAAGATAAGTGAGTTTAGAGTGGTAAGGTTGGAAGCTCTCCGAGGTTGTCCCGTACACTGACTCCAAACATAACGTCTAACCCGATAAACTTTATCTCTAAAGGAATTTAAGTCCCCCCGTTTCAGGAAATCGACTCCAAAACCGAATTTTCTACCCGTCCACTCTTCTACAGTTGCCTGATCTCAGGAATTGTTGTGTATCGTCTCTTAGTCTTCATTTCAAAGCGTTTCCTCATTTCGTCTATAGGGAAAACCGTTTACGACGTACCGATGAAACAATCCGGAAGTGCAGACAAGAAAAATTTACCTTTCAAAATTCGTAGATTGCGAAAATAATGATGGTTCAAATGTGTATGTATATGTATATTGTTCTGAAATTCTGAGATTGTTTACACCTAGCTTTTCACCATATTACCTGATCTGTGCTTCAAGGTTTCGAGCCCTTAAGATTATAAAAAATAACGACCTTTAATTTAAGGTCTATCATAGAAAACAATTAATTTGTTTCCTCCCACCACACAGGGAGGAAACTCCGTTTATGACGTCGCCCCGACGAACTGGACTATTAGCGCCAGCATCCATGGTGCGGATGTTTTGGTTTCATTCCATTGTAATATTTTTGGACCTTCCAGTATAAGCTTATTTTTGGACTTTGCTCCAGATATTTCTGAGGCTCGCACTTTTTTAATAAGTTATACTCCTAAGGAAAGTCTTTAACGTATGGTTTATTGTGAATTATGAAACGTCGTGATTAACTGTTAGGCATCTCCAGATTGGGTCATCGGATCTTATTCATTTCACATGAAGGATGCAAACGGATCTAAGAGAAACTTGGTTACCGAACAATGTCTCCCGAAGGGTCTTAGCCAAACTGAATTAAGTTGGCTTAATACACTTAGTTCTTCCGATGAAGTGTACTAACGGGCTATGATCTCAAAGCGAGATACCATAGGGGGCAGTAGAAAGCAGATAATTCTTATTAGTAGCCAATTCTGTTTTCTTCGGCCTTTTTTGTTGCGTTTAAATCCCCAACCCTCCCCCCAACGCACTCCTTCTAGTGCGTTTCCTCCCTCCCTCCATAGGGAGGAACCCCGCTTAAGAGGTTGACCTTATAAAGCAATCTGGAAGTTCCGACTATAAACTTACTCGTTTCAGAACATATAGATAACAAAAATGACAATGGTTCAAATTTTTGTGAGTATGTGTGTATATATATATATATATATATATATACACATATATACATACATATATATATATATATATATATATATATATATATATATATATATATAAAAATCACGTGTCTGTCTGTTTGTCTGTTTGTCTGTTTGTTTGTTCCTTATACAAATCCACACCGTTCGTCTGATATTGACCAAACTTCGCACATAGATACGTCTTGATCCGGGAAATCTCGTAGTCTAGCTCAAAATCTTCTAGGATTCACAGTTCGGGAGTTACGCCTTCGAAAATGTCATTTATGAAGGAGTAAATTCTCCGAAATAGCCATTTTCTTCCAGTGTTGCAACTTCTTCAAAGAAGAACGGCAATATAGATGGAAATTAGCAAGCCAACAAAACTCTTCTTTTTTTTAAGTTTTACTTTCTTTTTGTTTTTGTTTTACTTTTTTTTAAGTTATACTTATTTTTAGAGTTTTATTTTAACTTCTTTTAAAGTTTTACCTATTCTCAAAATAGCCTTATATTCTCAGAATTTGGAGAAAAATCATATTTCTGTTTAAGAAGTATATATCAAGTAAGACAACACTGGGCTCCTAGGTGTTATTCAGTTTTGCAACAGAATTAAGCTTGAAAATACATTTAAACGGTTTAAGTTTTTAACAAATCTTTTTTGAAACATTTCGTTAAAACTTTGTTCTAAAACATTTCAGTTTTAACCTTTGTTTGTTTAATTAGAAATTACAATTTAAATTACATTACGTTTGCAAACGTGTGTATCAAACTTTTTTAACTTTGAACTTTTTAAAGTTTGAACATTTTTTAAGCCTACCTTTTAGTCTTTTAAGTCTATCTTAAAGTAATAAAAAGTAAATATATCGTATAACATAAATTTATTTCTGTAGGACAACACTGGGCTTAGAAGCCATTTTTCGCTCTAAAACATTTACGTTTTAAGCTTGAACATTTTTTCTTTTTTTAGCCTTAGTGTTTATATCTAACATTCATACATCTAACTTTTTAAGTTTCATGAAACTTTTTTAAGTGTCTGCAAACTTTTTAAGTTTTCAAACGTGCGTTAATCAAACTTCATAAAGTTTGCAAAAGTGTCCGTATCAAACTTTTTAAGTTTGGTGTTTTCATTTATCTTATAACCATGTAAGTCAAGTAAGTAGAACTATAAGTTTAACTTCCATTCCCTTTGTTTACTATTTTTGTTACTATGCTATTTTATTGCTTATTAAAAACTATGTCTTTAATAATTAATTTATGCCTCCGTTTTATCACATGCATTTGCTTAGTAAAAGCTTGCAAATACATTTAAACGGTTTATGTTTTTAACAAATCTTTTTCGAAACATTTCGTTAAAACTGTGTTTTAAAACATTTCAGTTTTAACCTTTGTTTGTCTATTTTCATCTTTTAGTTATGCCATACATGGTGTTAATATAGAATATAGAAGTGTTTAATTGCTTGGAAAATTAACCAATAAGAGAATTAAAATTATGAGATGTGACAATGGTAAGGAATATTTAAATAGTATGATTCATGCTTTTACAAAGAATAAGAGTATCTAAATTAATCCATGCCCTCATATATTCACAAATTAAAGGGAACTGCTGACCAATTTTTTAGAACAATTATGAATATATGTCATTGTTTACTGGCAGAATCTATTGTTGTAAAAAAGTTTTGGCCAAAAATTGTTTGTGGAGCAACTTATTTGAAAAATCCCACTTTAGCTAAAACCATTGAGAATAAAACATCCTATAAAATATATTTGGAAAGAAACCATATGTTTCTAAGTTACGTTTATATGGTAGTAAAGTTGTTCTTAAGAAACCAGAACAAATAACGACTTAAATGGGGTAAGAAGGTGAATATTTGCATTTGTATCCGTTATAGTGAAGCTTGGGAGTACTTTTGAATAATAAAATCATAGTCACTATGCATGTTGATGATGATGATTAGTTAATAGTTAGGTTAGTGGGAACTGATGAAAAATTTTAATGAAGAAAAGGAACCGGACTTGATTCATTTTTAGATGAAAGCCTTGGATAAATACAAATGTATAGTTTTAAACAAAATAATACTTGGGATTTAGTTGAAAATAAGAAAGTTGTAAATGCAAAATGTTGACCAGTTGGACATAGAGACTGCATTCTTAAATGGTAAAATCAATTCGGAAGTGTATATTTGAGGACATTGGTATCAAAGTTGGACAACTCCATTTTTTTTCAATTGAAAAAAATGGAGTTGTCTAACATTTGAGTCAAATGAATATATTGGAAACATGCTTAAAAACTCATTGTGTAAAGAAACATTTGAGAAATTCAGAAATATGTTAAATTTGATATTTTATATTTCATATATTGTTCATACTTCCTGCCTTAGGGAGGAACATTTTTGTCGGTTATACAATTTATAATGTGAAGTGATGTACATCTTGCTGTTTGTGTATGTAATAAATGGATATGAACTTGACATGCTTTTATGAATCTCCCACACTTTTACTACTTTTAAATAATTTCTTATCTCAACAATTTTAATTATAAAAAGGGTCAAAATGCACATTTAATTTTAAAAAATATGGTAGTAATACCCATTATGAATAACTTCCAGAAGGAATCAATTACATTCTCTTCTAGATTTGTACCAAAAATATTTACTTTATTATCATAAATTATTCCTCCAAGCCCTCAATCTTAGAACCTTTAAAAAAATATGTTCCATTAAGGAGAAGGCAGCAACCATGGAGTTTTATATCATTTTTATTGTTTCATAACGTTTTGTCCATCGCAAGCCTAACTTAATTTCACTTTTAATATTTAAATTTATATCATTTTAATTTGCTGTCATGGAATTGTCTTTAAAACATTTCCTTCTTATTAAAATGAATTCTTTCATTTATCCCCCCCCCCCCCAGGTGAATTGAATTTTCCATGCAATTTTCTATTAATCTAAATATGCCAAGCCTCTTTATTATTGACATATTTACACCCAGCAGTTTTATTACATTTTTATATCTGCTTTCTTTTGTCTGAGATATTTATATCCTCTGACTACTCCATTATTTAAATACGCTTGCAATTTGAGCGCAATATTGTTGCAAAATCAAAAAAAAAAAAAAAAAAAAGGACCCTAAGTGGCAGATACTATAGAGGAATCGGATTCATGACTGTACAGCACACTAGGGAGATAGTGTGGTGAGTACTATGCTCCAACCGCCTGATTTTCCCCTAGGCTGCTTCGACACCTCAAGCCATTAGCACCCAGGGTATCCATTGGTAAATTTATTAAAGGCTGGGTTGGCCTAGGGACTGCCAGTGAAGCCAAATTCAACCCAAGAACGAAGACATTAGAAGAAAAAATCTTTATTGTTTGCTCGAGATTCGATCTCAGGTGCTCCAGTTTATTAGTCCAGTGCTCTACCACTGAGCTAACCTCGACCCCTCGCCAAATCAAATTAATCCCCCATTAATTTATTTAGTATAAGTCCTTATTGAAATTCCCAAATAGCTTTAATTCATTGTTGTCTATAGCTGCAACAAAAATATCTAAATTTGTTTTTCTTAGATACCCTATTTCCTATGACAAAAGGGCTATCCTTAAAGAAGAGCTCATAAACCTTAAGAATTGAAAGAGAAGCTTTAATATAACGGAAAATGTCAACAACAAAATGTGAAAGTTTATTTGGAACAAAAAGTTTTTAATACTTTCCTTTTGGCTCAATTAACATAAATCCTGCATCAATTACTTTTTCAATCATAGAAAGAAAAACCTTAGTTACAGATTATTACATGAAAAGGTATAGAACATAACATATTAATATTATAAGTAAAGATGGAATGGTTGGGATTCGGCTAAATAAACCTCAATATGATTTTGTTTTAAAAAATCTATATTTCGGATGTTTTGGCTACTGATTGGTAGCCTTCGTCAGCTAAAATGACAAAAAAAGAAATTAATACAGAAACCAAAAAAAGTTTATAATTGTGATAGGTAACAGAACTAAAAATACAATTAAGATATAAAAGAACATATCGTCTTAAATTCTTAGAATGAGTAGAATGAAAAAGTAAATAGGTACAATAATTGATTTTAATAGTAATTAGTAACATTAATTGATTTTACAAAGAAATATGAAACTACATACCAATGACAAATATAGTAGCTAATAGTAACATTAATTAATTTTACAAAGAAATAAGATACTAACCTAGCTACTATATTTGTATATATATACCTCCTACTAGCTACTATATTTGTCATTGGTATGTAGTTTCATATTTCTTTGTAAAATCAATTAATGTTACTAATTACTATTAAAATCAATTATTGTACCTATTTACTTTTTCATTCTAAGAATTTAAGATGATATGTTCTTTTATAAGTTAATTGTATTTTTAGTTCTGTTACCTATCACAATTATAAACTTTTTTTGGTTTCTGTATTAATTTCTTTTTTTGTCATTTTAGCTGACGAAGGCTACCAATCAGTAGACAAAACGTCCGAAATATAGATTTTTTAAAACAAAATCATATTGAGGCTTATTTAGCCGAATCCCAACCATTCCATCTTTGCTTATCACCTCGACGGCTAACTATCTAATCATCATTATTAATATTATATTTAAAAAAACAAAAACAATACAAATAAAGAATAGTTTCAGTTATACTAGATTAAAACTTATAACTAAGTATGAATGACCTTAATTAAATGCTTCATTTTGTTGCTATTTTTTAATATATATTTATATATGGACCACACATTATTTTCTTTAAAAAATTATAAACACGTAGTTTGGTTAGGATTTTCTTTAAAGTGGTACTAAAATTACATGATTCCAGTATACTTTTTAAAATAAGGTTTAATTTATTTTCCACCCCACATTCAGTGAAAATTTGAAAAAACAATTTTTTAACTGAGCTCTCAACTTATAAACTTACTTTCTCATAATTTGAACAAGTGTCATATAATCATTCATTTTAATATATAATATAAAGTTTTATATCATTTTTATTGTTTCATAATGTTTTGTCCATCGCAAGCCTAACTTAATTTCACTTTTAATATTTAAGTTTATATCATTTTAATTTGCTGTTATGGAATTGTCTTTAAACTATTTCCTTCTTATTAAAATGAATTCTTTCATTTATCCCCCCCCCCCCAGGTGAATTGAATTTTCCATGCAATTTTCTATTAATCTAAATATGCCAAGCCTCTTTATTATTGACATATTTACACCCAGCAGTTTTATTATATTTTTATATCTGCTTTCTTTTGTCTGAGATATTTATATCCTCTGACTACTCC
The DNA here is from genome assembly GCA_946811695.1 of Gonocerus acuteangulatus. NCBI lineage: Eukaryota > Metazoa > Arthropoda > Insecta > Hemiptera > Coreidae > Gonocerus > Gonocerus acuteangulatus. The sequence goes on from OX328132.1 coordinate 80,666,033, forward strand.
ATTATTTAAATACGCTTGCAATTTGAGCACAATATTGTTGCAAAATCAAAAAAGAAAAAGAAAGGCCACGAGGACCCTAAGTGGCAGATACTATAGAGGAATCTGATTCATGACTATACAGCACACTAGGGAGATAGTGTGGTCAGTACTATGCTCCAGCCGCCTGATTTTCCCCTAGGCTGCTTCGACACCTCAAGCCATTAGCACCCAGGGTATCCATTGGTAAATTTATTAAAGGCTGGGTTGGCCTAGGGACTGCCAGTGAGGCCAAATTCAACCCAAGAACGAATACATTAGAAGAAAAAATCTTTATTGTTTGCTCGAGATTCGATCTCAGGTGCTCCAGTTTATTAGTCCAGTGCTCTACCACTGAGCTAACTTCGACCCCTCGCCAAATCAAATTAATCCCCCTTTAATTTATTTAGTATAAGTCCTTATTGAAATTCCCAAATAGCTTTAATTCATTGTTGTCTATAGCTGCAACAAAAATATCTAAATTTGTTTTTCTTAGATAACCCTATTTCCTATGACAAAAGGGCTATCCTTAAAGAAGAGCTCATAAACCTTAAGATTTGAAAGAGAAGCTTTAATATAATGGTAAATGTCAACAACAAAATGTGAAAGTTTATTTGAAACAAAAAGTTTTTAATACTTTCCTTTTGGCTCAATTAACATAAATCCTGCATCAATTACTTTTTCAATCATAGAAAGAAAAACCTTAGTTACAGATTATTACATGAAAAGGTATAGAACATAACATATTAATATTATATTTAAAAAAACAAAAACAATACAAATAAAGAATAGTTTCAGTTATACTAGATTAAAACTTATAACTAAGTAAGTATAACCTTAATTAAATGCTTCATTTTGTTGCTATTTTTTAATATATATTTATATATGGACCACACATTATTTTCTTTAAAAAATTATACACAGGTAGTTTGGTTAGGATTTTCTTTAAAGTGGTACTACAATTGCATGATTCCAGTATACTTTTTAAAATAAGGGTTAATTTATTTTCCACCCCACATTCAGTGAAAATTTGAAAAATAATTTTTTTAACTGAGCTCTCAACTTATAAACTTACTTTCGCATCATTTGAACAAGTGTCATATAATCATTCATTTTAATATATAATATAAAGTAGGAGTACCATGACATGCTGGGTAACAGGTATTTAATATGAAACATGTGTAGCATGCCACACCCAGTAACACCTATTTAATATAAAGTAGGTGTAGCATGGCACACCGGGTAACAGCTAGTATATATATATATATATATATATATATATATATATATATATATATATTATACATTCAAATAGATTCCTAAGAAAACAAGATAACTTTTTAAAGCTTATTAAAGAAAGCAACTTTTGAGGCGGCCTTTCATTTAAATCTATTTATTTAAAATATTTTGAAAACGGTTGGGAAATTGTGGTAAGTGGAAGGTAACCATTCAGTCGGAGAAATAAGTGCTTAAAATCTCGAAAGCGTTAGTTTTGTTCTTTTGAATGGGATTTTGCCTGACTCTATAAGTGGTAGTTGTATATTTAATTGCATTTAACAGTAAAATGTGTATTTTAGTAAAACAAGGTATGAAAATGAAAATCAGTGTTATAATGTTTCCAAGAGGAAACGTTGAGAAAGATAATGGAGTAATTTCCGCTTAGGATATAATCGGTTTCCTGTTGTGGCGCTTGAAATCTTTTATTACTTTTCTTTGAGATTTTAATTTATATTTTTCACAAATAATCAAAACCTACCAATAACTGTTTCAATTCCTTTACTAAAGGCACTAGGGATGTGAACAGAACCGCGCTAAGATGACCTAGTTCCTTCGAGTCGAACTTTCATAGGGAGGAAGCCCGCTTATATTTATCAATTATGTCGAGTATATTTCGTCTTATTTGTTTTGTAAATTGTTCATGCATGGAGGGGAGGGCGGGACGAATTGCCCTAAAAAAATAAAAATAAAATAAAGAATATACAAAATACTAATACTACTAAACTCTACGATTTCACAGAAACATA